>WUAM01000107.1:1650665-1688648 GCA_024336885.1 Actenoides hombroni | reverse complement strand
AAACCAAAAACGAATAAAGGGGTAAGATTTTGGTGACCATTCAAAAAAAAAAAAAAAAAAAAAAACCAAAACACCACAAAAAACAACACCACGAGAAAACCAAACAAAAAAAAAACCAAACCAAAACCAAATCAAAAATCACAACAGTAAAACAATCTTTGCTAGTGTTCAGCACTGTTCATTTTGGGTTTCTCCACACAGGACAGAAAATGGTGATGTGGACAATGCACGCCGAAGAACACTTGTTTGTACCCACAAGCATCTGTAATAGTGCTGTGCAATTTGGAGTTTCAGTTTTCACCCAGCATTATGCTGTATTCCTGGTTGGAAACTCACTGGCATTAAATGATAGGCTAGGGACTTGAAAATTTTACAAGGCATTGAATGATCAAAGCTTTGGACCCCTTCCTGTGTTACATGGGTAACTTTTTAAAAGATCTGCTATGATTTGTGGCACAGACTCTGGTCACAGAGAAACAAAGCAGGTGGAATAACAGCATCTACAGTGCTGTCTTTGTTTTCCATTTAGGATGTTGCTAATTTAGGAAGTTCATATGAAGGAGCTGACCTAACAGTCACTTTTGAGTATGTCCTGTTATAGAAATAATATACTTGTAGAAAATAACAGTGGTCTCTTAGCAGAGCTCTTACTGAAGGGAACAGCAGGTCTTTCTAGCTAATGGTTTTCAAACGGAAGCATACCAACCAGATCCTCCATTTCAGAATAGAAAGGTACACTACATATTTTACAGTATGTAAGTCTGTCTGACACAGCTAAATGAAGAAATATTGGGGGAGGTGAGCAAACTGTGCACTAAGGAAGTGAGAACTGCATAGGAGAGTGGTCTCCCTGCTCAAGGAGCGGTCCCTGAGGAAAGGTTGGGTTCTTGGAGCATAGAGAGCAAGAGACTGAAAGAAGAGAGAGCACAAACCCCAGCAGCATTAAAGTATTAGGAGAATTTGAGAGCAACCTGGTGCTTACATGTTTATTCCTCATGTAGTAGGCCGCCAGTTATTCAGATTTAACAATCTCAGGCCTGTCCCACATTCAGCATGAAGCTCACACAGTTGAAGTTTCACCCAGCTGCTTGCTTATTCTGTGCCCATAGGAAGAGAGTATGGGTGGAGGCCTCAAGTGAGGCTGATTAGAACCATTAATGTCTGTTAATGCAATCAGGGCCATGATGCTGGCATCTCGTCTTGCCTGTATTCGTCTCAGAGCTACAGGCTCCTTCCACCCCTCTCCAGGACTCTGCCTGCTGATCCCATCATCCTTGGGTACAGGGAGGAAGGGTGGGGAAGTGCTATGCTGTCATTTAGGGTGCCTGCTAAGGGTGTCCTGTCTGTGCCAGGATCTGACAGGAAGCACACTCTGTGGAGGTGGTCACACTCCACCGTGTGACACCACGTGTGCTTCCTGAGTGTCACCACGTACGTTGCTGCCCTACATACAAACACACAGATGCTGTGAGCCAACATTCAGGGATTAAAGAAGATAATTTGGTAGGTGTGTTGGATGTGTGAAAACACCTATAAGGCTCAGCCTGAGGATCTTGGCTATACCTGTTGTTTATGGAGTGCTTTTGAGTTACTCCAAGGTCTGTCTTATTAGGGAGGAAAACAATTATATTCTAGTAGAAACATTCAATATATCACCAACTGATACTGTTTTCCTGCTTGATTTTGTGTCCAAAAGCTGTGGGTTCAGCCCTGCCCTGAGTGAATAACAAAAACTCCCTTGTGTGATTGTGTGCCAGGCACAGCTTTAGATAGCAGAGAACTTGGGCAGATGGGGTTGTCACATCCGTACTATCTTCTGCTCGCTAAGTGTAAACTCAACATGAAAGAACAAACTAATCCTTGGAAGGTATTGAATGCAGTGGGATTGTTTAAGGAACGTTTATCTTGTGAGGCCGATTCTTTTGCACTTCTCTATACTGAATTTTGGAGAACTCTGATGGAATAAGAATGGATGATAACCTAAAGTATAAATGCACAAAGCCACCAGTGCTAACTCCAGAATTGTTTAATATCACTTTTAGAGTAGTGTACTTGTTGATTTTTCCATCTGTGTTGTTACACTTACTGGATCATCACAGCCATAAAGCACTTGGGATAGAAATTAGAGAGAATCTTCGTTATAATCTGCATCTCCTTCAAAGCCCTGTTACCTGGTCTCTGGAAGGTGTCCATCCATCCCTTCTGTGCAGGAGTTCTTGCCTTCTTTTATAACCCCTCCCCTACGCTCCTCGGAATAAAGGGTTAGTTGTTAGCTGTGCAGATTCTAAGTGGACTCTTTGGTGGTAGGCTGAGTATTGTATTATTAATGTTGAACGTGACTTCAATAAAACAAAAAAGAAGAGGAAAAAGAAGAATGAAAAACTGAAATTTGAACTAGAGATAAGATTAAAAAGACCTTCCTGAAAAGTATCTTTGTCTCCTCACTGCCAAACACAATAACTGTGTCTGGAGGCTTCCAACATGTGCTTTTAAAGCTTTCTCTTTGATGTCTCCCTCAGCTTCATTGATACAAATGAATTTGCTGCATAATGATAACTGACTGCAACCTCTGTGCTGGAGATCAGAAAACTTACGTGTTCTTGTTCAAGAATGTGTCTTGCTTTTTTGTCTGATTGCTCTGATTTCTCAGGACCTCATCTATGTCTTTTGAACTACAGCACAATATAATTCTGAAGAGCAGTCATATTCAACCCTAATAATATTCTGATCACAAAGTGAAATCTTGAAGAGTCACCCTTTCTGTCTTTTGCTCCTTACTCGCAATTTGAAGTTGCTGTAGGATAACCTTGGTTTAACTCTAATTAAATACGAGAAGAGTAGGTAATAGAAAATGTTTCCATCCTTTCCTCATATTCAGGTAAACCCCACGGTTTTTAACATGTGTAAGACTTTGCAGTTAGGCTTTGACTGTATCTTTCCCACCAAGTTTTTGTGGATATGAAAAAGTCAGATGTTTAAAAGGTGTTATAAACTCTGCCTGGTACAAAAGAGCAAACCTGTAAATTATTATTTTACTTTTGCCTTTGAAGGTTTTATTCTGTCCCCTGTTCATAAATGTAACAACTGGGTTATAAAGTTTTCCATCACCAGAAAACATTGGTCTGTATTCCAACAGGTCTTCCCATTACCACAGACATGGTAAACATAAATTGTACAAACATTTCCATTAACTTTGTGCTGAGTTATCAAACAGGAGATGATAACCCCTTGGGTTTAGGTACCAAACCAGACATTTCTAATAGGTATTTAATGTGTACAGTAAGGGTACTAAAGAGCTCCACATTTGCAGGAAATGATTTGAGATTTCTTTTCAGATATGACAGTGGTGTTTCGGTGCAAAGTGTTGTGTAACTGTAAAATTTCATAAGCACAGTATAAACCTGGTAGAGCTGATTCTCCACTGTCTTTTTCCCTTTGTAGTAATGAGTAAGAATGGTTATAGTCTATGTAAAATTGCACAGGTTTGAATGACTGATTGAAGTACGAGAGGGAGTCTGTGTTCTCATTTGAATGCAAACTGAAATTACACCAGGATTTATTTTGGAGATTTCATTGTGCCTGGGGGAATTAAAGGCTTTCCTGAGGAAACAAGTCACGGACCACTCATGGAAATTAGTCAAAGAGACTTTGTGACAGGTAAATAATTAAGGTATAAAAGGAGAATGTCTAAGACAGGAGAAAGGCTAAAGAACAAGGGCAGTAAGGACATAGTAGAAAAGCTGGATGAGTTATTTCTTTTGGTGCTCACTACTGAGGTAGTAATTTTGTAAGTTACCCTCTCTGGTATAATCTCCATGGAGTTCTTGTCTCAAACTGAAGAATCAATAGAAGAGTTTTTAGATTAAATCAATAAATTAACAGTACAAGGGCTTGATGGTATTTGTCCAAAAGTGTTGAAAGAACTTAGGTAGGAAATTTCAGAGTGTTTGTCTCTGCTATATTGTCTAATCAGCCTCTTTTTTTTAATTATGAGAAGCACCAATTTCAGGAGATCTGTACTGCTAACTCTGCAAATTGTAAATGGGTGGCTTGGTCTGATGTCTGTCCTGAAGAATCACCAGGGGAGATACTTAGGATATATAGAGATAGCATATGTATAGTGGGTTAATATCTATATATATCTATTATGAACCTCTTCTATAGAGGGCAACAAAAAGCTCACAGGGTGGTTTATTATTTGAAGAAGTCAGTAGCCATCTCTCTGAGCTGGATAGTAGTCCCTATGCAGATATCCATAAACTTTTTCACAAAATCTTGAGTCACACACTTATTGTCATTAAAGAAATGAGATCATCATGGAATATGTCGTAAGATGCTTGAAAGTAGGAGTACAAAAAGATAGAAAACAAAAATAGAAATAGGAATATGGGATCATTGTCACTGTAGATGGGGTTTGTCTTTGGAATCTATCAGAAACTTGTTTTGCAGCCTTGCTTTTCAGCATATTTGTAAATGGTTCGGAAAGGGAAGGATAGTGAGCTGACAATTGCAGATGATATAAAATTGCTGAGGATAATAGAATTTCAATCTGATTGCAAAATGTTGCAGAAGGATACTGTGATACTACGTGACAGGAAAATAAAGCAGCAGATGTAATTTAGTGTTCATATTACTTTGCAAGATAAATGCGAAATTACATTAAAAATGAAAAGTGACTGCCTATATAACCAAGTGGACTTCTGATATTAGTAATCAGGAATGAGAGTGTGAAGTCACTTTGAAGAGTCTCTGAAAATATCAGCTCAATGTTCAACCAAAAAACCAGAATGTTGGGAATTGTTAAGAAAGGATTTGTGAACCAAACAAAGCATTGCTGCGTCTGTATAGATCCATGGGATACTCAGATTTGAGTCTGACAGGTCTCTTTCCCTACTTCAGAAAAGATACAGTAAAGCAAGAAAGGATGATTGAGTGATTGGAGACTTTGAATTACATCATATGAGAAGAGACAAAGCTGACTAGAAATTATAGACCAACTCGGGAAAGATTGACTAAAACAATGGGATGAAATCACAGATCACACAAAGGTGAACAGGGCAGAATTGTTTGGTATTTGTCATAGCAAAAAAACCTGTGTCAGTCGATGAAATTTTGAATAGTGGATTTCAAACAAATGAAATCAAATACTTTTCCAGGCAAAATCTAAGTTAAATTGTAGAATCTGCAGGATTCTCTGGAGGCCAAAAACATAAATGGGTCGATAAAGGAGTTACATAGTTCAAGGATAAGGGGTCCTTATGTTAAATAGGTAACTATGTTAAAGAAGTCTCTAAGTCTCTGGCTGGGAAAATATTGCGTGGGAGGCATCATTCTGTATTTGTCCTGTTCCTTACACTGATCACCAGTGTGTCTCCTCACATTTTTTCTTTGAGGTACTTAGCAGCTGGTCCTTCATCTGTCTCAGTGCAGCTGTTACTGTGTCCTTATTTCTTCCTTTTATTTGCTAACTCCTCTGGGGACGTGCTTCTTTTCTAAGGTCTGACTCCCTCACTTTAACAGAACTGACCTGAACAAGACATAATGCCTTTCGTTTACAGTGAAATTCAACCTCTCCAAGGTGCAGAACAGCTCCAATTCAACAAGGCCTAACAACCTATAGACTCAATTCCTCTTTCCAGCTTTCACAGACCATCACAACTCCTGGCACATTTGGAACAGTGAATTGGAATGACTTCAAAACAAGTTTTAAAAAGTATTCTGGAAATGTTACTCTGTTGTATCCCAAATGAACTTTATAGATATATATATACACATAGATATATAGATATATAGATATATAGATATCTCCATGCCTCTTTACCCCCAGTATAGCCCAAATCATTTGCTGCTGTTGCATTGCATCTCACAGAGCTTTGTCTTATGGGCAAAATCTGGAAAATCTTTGTAGTGAAGAGTCACATTCCTAATTTTTAACAAGTATATACCCTTAGTGTTATAGTGTGGCTGTGGTCAGTGTACAGAGCAATGAATTTGGAATACAGAGTACCTAGCTGCATCTCTGCTACATTATCACTATTGTAACAAAGGATTTCAGGTCAATGCCAAAATTAAATCATTAAAATAATTCTTTTTCAGCCTTAACTTACTGAAATGTATTTGTACTTCTGTTGTTATCTGATACCAAAACAATTGAATTGACCCTTCATTGTTCATTTTTCTTTAAAATGTTTTATTGAGTTGTTCATTTAAAACTCGAAAGGATATACAGATTTGAGATGTACCTTATCAAGTATACTCTTCATTAATGCTAAATGCATTATCACACAAGGGTGAAGAAAACACATGATGTACACAGTCACTGAAACTGGTATCTTTCTCTCTCAAGTAGCCAGGTGACGTTTCACTCCCAGGAACTGTGAAACCAGGGTGTTAAAAGCAGATGTAGTTTACTTTCTATCTACTTAAAAGAGAACCGTTGTCATCATTTTGGCAATTAAAGGTTGAAAGTGGGATGCATTTCATTTATAGAAGACACTAAACTGGAGACTGCTTTATAAAGCTAAAAAAAGGACTGATTATAAAACTTCACAAAAAGGAAACTGTTTTTGGCAATTTATCAACTGTGACAAAACAGTCTCTTGCTTCAACAGGAAGTAGGTGTATCTTCTGTCATTCTTAGAAACACATCCAAACTGTGAGATGTAGATCATCAGCTTTGAACCCTTTTTCTCCACTTAGCCCTTCAAATGAAGGACATTTTGTGCAGACTACTGATTCACATGGCTTACACTACAGGGTACCCCGTGTCTGAAATTCCAGAATATTTTCCAGCACCAAGACATTGTTTAGAGTAGGTCTTGTCTGTTATTTATGAGGTGGGCAATAAGGATAGGTTTCTTGAGTGTAGAATTAACCATGTTTGAGAGCCTACCTGTAGGCTTTCTGCTGGTTGTGCAGATCTAGTATGTCCCCTTTCATCTAATTCAAAAATCTAAAAGGTTGAGTCCTGTGGTCAATGAATCCCAGGCTGATGTGTATTTATATTGTTATTCTGTGTTATTAGTAAAGCAAAAGTCAGGTTGGCTAAGGTATGGACCATACTGAGCATGTGTTTGCATTGTTTGGTGGTAAATGGAAGTTTTAGTGGAATTTGGGTTGCTAAATAATAACTGAATTTTGGAGGTTATCCTAAGTGGTGTCTTCTTAAAAGTGATTTAAAGTATCATCTGGAAAATTTTAATCTGACTTTGGTGAGAATCTTTTAGGTGCTTGTAGTTGTCTGGAACTGCTGAAATGTTGCCATCTGTAGTCCTAAATTACTCCTACAAGAATTTACCAAATTAAATGTCATCAGTACTTATTAGAAGAATTATCAAATCTTCCCTGTCTTACCACTGCCTTCCATCTTTTACCTTCACCTCCCAAATCTCTTGTTCTTTTTGTTTTGTTGTTTTTTTTTTCTCCATGGGACTGAAGATCTTTTAACAAAGGACTGATTCTTTTTTTGCGGATATATAGTACAATGGGCTTTATGGAAATTGAGTACACTGGCTGTAAAGTATCTTAAACTTGCCAGACAGATTGCTTTCTCTGAAATGCTTTTCTTGAAAAGGGACACATTATGCATGACAAAAAAATATTTGAAGATAAAGTCTTAGGAGAAAGGCAGAATTCTGTACAACGTCTCTTAAAATAATAAGCTCCGTAATGGTAAATGCAGCCACTGGACATTCACGGAGTTATTTGACCTTATGAATATGCCAGCCTACCATGCTGGAGAAAAAGACATAGTAGAAGCATTTACATGTGCTATGAGAGAAGTCTTTTGCACTGGGAAGTCAGAAACTGTAGGCTTCCTGAAGGGAAAATGTTTTCTTGTCAGACAACCCATTTAAACAGAAAGTAGTCTGACAGGAACATGGGAAAGTTTTTCCTTATTCAGAAATGTGGTTCTTTTACAAAAACAGAAACAAAAAAAAAAACCCCAAAACAAACCCCAAAACAAATGACCTAAACCTGCAAATGTGAAAAGTAACACTACATCTTTCTCACTTCTGCTCTCTGGCAATGTATGGACATTGTGACATACAGCTGAGAAGTAGAAGCTGGCTTGGTTGTATTTGCTTTCTACATCTGTAAAATTAAAATTCTTGAGGATCACAAAAGAGAATGAATTACACAGCTCTCATCAAATAACAGAAAAGGTCTCAGGAGGGAGTACAGATTAATAGACATGAATTCAGGGAAGTTTTGATTTAAGTAATGAATAATTAATTCTTCAAAAAAACTAGTCTTAATATGAAAAAAATAAGGTTTTCTAAGATTATTTTCTTTGTATTTACCCTCTAACTTTATTGTCATTTCAGAAACTCAGTTTCCTTCTCTATTCTTTCTTCTGCCGTCACTTCTGCTGTTACAGGGATCTGCCATCTTTGGAAGAAGTCCTGTATTGTAGATGGCATCAGTAAAAGATTCTACAGCGAAACTTAAGGAAATCACTTTCTAACCTGCTAAGATCCCAGGCTAGTAAAGGCTTTGTAAATGTGACAAAAACTAACTTGAACTGCAGCCAGGAAGGAATTGGTACCAAATGTGGAATATGATGCAATGAATTTACAGCAGTTTGTCCAGTTTAATCTATGTTATTTCTACATGAAAGGTTTGCTAGAAGATGAGCAGCTACTTTTTCCCCTGGAATTCAGGTATTCTTTGGATTGTCCAAACACTGAAATAAGCCTGTATCTTTTTTTTTTTAACTTGCTCTTTGCCATAGTTATAAAAAAATTAACAATCTCAAGCAATACTCAAGAGGACAGTCTCCAAATCCAGTTCTCATGTCACTCCAGTCTTTGACCCATAGCAGTCCCTGCGGATAGGAAGCATTTAGCCATACTTGGTTATCCATGGAGATACATCCCAATGTTAAATAGATGCAGTCAAGCTTTTGAGTTTTCTGGTACAGCTGAGAGCCTGGAATTTTAATGTATTCCTAATTAGGTCTCTGGCTTCAAATGACTTTCCTCTCTGGTTTCCTTAGACATTCTAGAATATAGTTCTCATAGGCAGTTGTGTCTCCTTAGACACATACGCCTAACAAGCGTGAGAAGCAAGGAAAGATTGGGTGGCTTCATCCAAATATGTAAAGCTGCATATTGACCAGATTTATAGCCAAGATACTATTTCAGCATCAAACTTCTACGTATCTTTTCTTATTTGTTGCTAGAGAAGGATCACTGGACAAAACCTTTTAATATCGCCTCCATCAGCCCAGGTTGGAGAGGCATGAGTGAGAGTTTCAGGTTATAGCCCAGTGACCCTTAGCAGCCTCACATCTGCACGTGGTAGAGGCCGTAGAGGGAATCATTTAGATCTTACCAAGCAGCAGATGATTTAGGACACACCTGCAGTTTAAGTAAGTCTGACTAAATAATACACAAATTAGTGGTTTGAAGACTTGGTTTTTTAAAGTCATTAGGAGCTAGGGTTATTGACAGATGCCAAAGGTAAATATTCAATCAGGCAAGCCAGTGTTTAAAGATCTGTCATCTTTTTATGTGTGTTACAGGGAGGTAGATCAATGAGATATAGGAAGGTAGTGAAGAAAGAAGGGTTTTTTCATATGCTGCATAATTTGCTGTTAATCATTGCCTAAAAATACTGCAGGTTGAGTTACATCAGTCTGTCAGATCAGATAGATAAAATTTTGTCCTTGACTGGTGAAGCTGGGGTTGAAAAGCAAGGATGATACCAATAGCATAGTTAATTCCCAGACCCATTCTATCAGCTCAGATAGGTGTAACCACAGATAAATGCAGCAGATGTAAAGCAAGGTTCAGACTGCTCTGTCTTCAGAAAGAACTTGTGAAGCAACCACAGTTCTAGCTCACAGGCTTAGATGCTCTGTGATGCATCGGTGGCAAAAACAGTGAAGTACCTTCTGCAAACATATACACAGTTTTTAGTTGTCCGTTTTTTATCAGGATTTTCCTATCACTTAAAGTCCCACAAGCATCCATGCCTGGTGAAAATGTCCTGTATGAAAACAGCTCCTGAGATAGCAGCTAATTTAATAGCAAACTCCTGTAAACTTAAAAGCCTCCTGGCATTTCCCTTGTAGATGGCATATTTATTTTAGAAATACGTACTGCAGAGAACCCAATGCACATTGTATTTAAAATGTTTATTTTACATTTGCTTTCAGAGAAATTAATCATAAATGTACTCATTTATATGGAGAAACTTTCTCATTCTCCTGTTGTGCTACTTACATGCCCAGACTTAAAGCAGTTACAAAATAGAAGAGACTAGCGAGGGCATGTCCATCCTGGTACAAATGTACAATCTCCTTCCACACAGTTAGTTCTGGAAACTAACAGCTCTCTCGCTGTTGTTACCTCATTAATTCCTTTGTTTTCACTTTCAGGTAATTGCTTCCAGTTGTTTCCATTTGCAGAGCTCAGAAAAATTCTTCTCCTGTATTTTTTATCTTTCTTTTTGGGAAATAACATGTTTAAATAAAAGCTAATAACTTTCAATAGGTTGCTGATTTGTCCCTAAAAACATACTTGTTTTTTTCTTTCTATTACAAATTTATATACAACTTACTTTTTCCTAAATGTTATTTGCATATTCTTTCTCCTTTTTCTACTTCTTCTGCTCTTTGTTCCCACCAATTAAGTTGAAACAGGAGCAGGGATTAATAGCTGACTCCTTTCAAGGGAGAAGATGTTAGATTTTGGATAAAAATAACGGTTCCAAGAATGAAAATGTGACTACCCATTAATAGAAAGGGAATCTGAACTCACAGTCATCTGACACCTCAATGATTTTTGTCGAAGATAGAGAGAGTTCAGATGGTTTGCTGATCTCTGTGGGACATTCTGCATAATCTGCTATAAATTATGTAAAATAACTATAAAGTAGAGTAGAAATTACATAAATTTGAGTTACTCCAAGCTCGCAGATTGTTGAGCAGTAGGTCCAGAAATGCTAGAATCACAAGATAATGTGATTGTAGGCTTTGATTAATTGCAGTAAACCACTGTTACTCTTCTGGACAGTCCTTCTCAGGGGCGCTGACAAGTGAAATACCACCAGGAAACATGAATTAAAGCAGTGTCTTTATACCAGTGACTCTTGCCATTAAAGGCTAGCATTTGGATTTACTGTAGGAGAGCAGGTAAATCCAGGTCACAGACTCCGTGACTGTTCCAAATAGCTCTTAACATATCATCTTGAAATTTTTTTTGTCTTCGTCATAGTCATGTGTGAATCCAAAATCATCAGGCAGCTTGTGTGTGAAACTTGAACAAAGGTAATGCCAGAGAATCCAACCTTTTCTCTATGTTTCAGTCTTCATTTTGAAAAGGAGTTTTACTGTTAACCTTGTTTTTTAGTCTTGTTCTTCTTTGGCCAGATTAGATTTTGAGTCTATTATCTATGACAGTGTCCTGTTGAATATCAATCATAAGGGAAGGGAGTCTGTCATGCACAGCACAGGAAACTATTTAAAGGATAATAGCATCTTGTGCTTTTTGGTACAAACTGATTGTCAAAGTGGAAAAGCAATATTGCCCTTATGAGCACCATTGCGTAATCGCTTACCGCGTTAGGAGGATTTGCACCTTCCTTTGAGATACAGTAAAGACAGACTACCAGGCTTGATGGACCAGTAGTCTGATCTGCTTTGACAACTCTTTATGTTCTGATATATGTGACCTGTCAGTGTCTATACTGAAAAGATAAAAAAATTAACTTACTGGTGAGTGAAAAATAAGGCATGTGGAAAGAGATTTCTGAAGGAACAATTTTGTCAGTATGCAGTGAACCACCATTGTGGAAATGAAGCAATGTATGGCAGCAATCTAGGTAAAGCAATTTACCATAACCACTAGAGTTCAGTTATTTATTTTAATTTACTTAGTTATATGAGAAAGCACTGTTATATGGATTACAGATAAGGCAACTCTTTTAGGGAGGCAAAAACTGGGAAACTGTTTGGGGTTGGAGTAATTCACAGATTAGCTGCAGTTGTGCAAGAGGTAAAAATTTCTCACTACTGTGTAGAAAAATACTTTGAATCCCAAAAAATTGATTTGCAGGTCCTCAATAATGTCTTTCCTGAGGCAAATGCATACAGGTATGGGTGGAAGTTGGTCATGTAGGTGGACATGGCTGTTTTTCTCTATTTAAGAAGTGCAAGAACTTTGTAATTGGAATGCAGTTGTGTAAATGTATGCGTAGATGACTTGTCTATTTGAAGAGCTATGAGATGCTGAGTTCTAAAAGGTCCTGTCAGCTCTCAGAACAGAGTTGTACATGGGCTTTATAGGATTTACATCAGCTATATTGCACTATCTGGATTAAAACATACATTTTCTATAATACCTTCCCTCTGCTGACAAAAAGGAAAAGACTCCATGTCTTTATTTATGTGTCTTAGTTCTTACATACAGATCTAAGTTGAATCCAGCTTCAGCATTTAAAACTCATCAATTTAATCAAAAGCTGCCTGTTCTGGAAAGTCTACGTACTGAAAATGATGTTTAAGAGGAAGATTTGAGTTTTAACTTGTTCTAGCAGACATTTGGCTTGATTAAGAAAAAAAAAAGATATCTCTGTTCTGTCATAGACAATATTATCATATTCCTTGCAGGCAAGTACATTTAAAATTATAGTAAATGAGGCAGTTTTACAATATTTATTTTAAAAAGAATGGTTTTACACATTATAAATCCTTTAGGGACATGAATAATATATAGTAGGTGTCATTGAGGAACCTGACCTGATTGCTTTTATTCTTTCTATTTTTATTTTTTTGTCATCATTTAAATGAAGGAAAAGGTTAGATCTTTTTTATTCTTTGTAATCTTTTTACAAAGATACAGTACAACTGCTGGTACGGAAGTAGATGTGTATAGCATGTTATTGCCTCCATTTGGAACAGCAGGATTAATTGTCTGGGCCTGAACACTGATGTACCTTGGATTTTAGAATAATGGAATTCAGTGCTTAACTCTTCCACAGAAATTATGTATGTGACCTTTGTAAAGTCAGTTTGGCCCTGGTCCAGCAAAAAACTAAACATTGGTGCAGCCAGAAACTAACATTTAAATACTTGAAGGTACATCAAGGTGTTAATTGCACTGTGGCTCTGCTGCTCTCTTCCTCTTATTTTTTTTATAGTTCAGGCAGTAAAAGCCCAAACGACCTTTCAGCATGTATAAACTATATCTAGAACAACAGAGTTCCTGCTGATTTCAAGGAAATGCTTATTACACATCCTGCTCCCTGCACTCCCGTTGACCCTAATGGAAATGTTTGCATGAATAATTTGAGCTCTTTGTATATATTCACATAGGAAAATTGTATTGCCCTGGGAAAAAAGAATGGGCCCTCCTTTCCTTGCCAGATACGCCTTCTTCATCGTGGTAGGTTTGATCTCACAGTGTAGCTTTTTATTCTCTGACCTCAGTGAAAAAAAGCTTCTTTTTGTTGTTGGCTTTTCTTTAACTTGTTCCCAGATGTCCGATGCAACCAATGGCAATAAAAGTAGTCAAATAAAGAAATTTAGAATTCTATTAGAAGCTAGAGAAACAGTTCCCTGAGCTGTCCATTGACTTAAATAACTGTGTAAGTAATTTGCCAAAAGACGTCTAATAGACTGCTTTAAAAGTAAAATCAGCTAGAGCAGCGGTGTCTTTTTTGTTTGTTTTCCCTGCCTCATTATCTCAATACATTGGTTTAGTGCTCTCTTGTATTATGGATGTAGGTGCAGTTGAGGACTCTGTAAACCTTGAAGTATCACTTATTAAAGAATGAGTGAACATGTTGTTTGAGTATGTACCATAAAATGGTATAGATGTGCTATGAAGTATTTTTAAAAATATAGGAGGAAAAATCAAGAAGTACAAACCCGTTTAAAGCTCAGTTAAAAAGAGAGGTGATCCAAGTTGTCAATTAAATTCTCCCAATTCGTGTGAAAATGGAAGTGCCTGAGGAAGATAAGGAGGAAAGTGAGTGAGCATTCCTCCATGGGGCTTGTAGAGCAGAGTGTGAACACTCCTTCAAGAACTGCTGTATGCCATTGGCCTGGATGCTTGCCCTTGAAATATAAAACAGCCGTTCCAGTGGAAAAAGTTAAGTGCCTGAACTGGGCAGTTTATAGAAACAAATGCTTCAAGAAAGAGTAAAATACTGGAAAACATATAAAAGAAGAATATAAAAATGGGAAAAAACAGTAAGTTGCAGGAAGGTTGCATCATTTTCTTGAACTGTACTATATGAATTAGATACCTTGGTAAGAGATGACAGCAGCAAGCCCTCTGCATCTATAACTTCTAGATGTGTCTAAAGATGTATGTGCTGGAATATTACTTACTATGGTAATTTTATTTTTTTAAATTAATCCAGTTCTGCCTTTCTGCTAATGAATTGGTTATCCTTAAAGGGAGCACTGATGAAAGTTTTATCTTCCTAATCTCTCCCCTATCCTGCTGCTGGGGTGAGTGAGCGGCTGTGGGGTGCAGATGCTGGCTGAGGTCAATGAGAAGAAAGGGGTGGGAATGGGAAAGAAAAGGACTGGGGAGGAAAAAGAGGGCCCTCATTATTACAAAACCTTTGACTCTGTCTGTTGTGTGGAAATATGTGTGTGGATAGTCTACCCTGACAAAACTTTAGAAGCTTTTGATTCTATTACTGTATTATTTACCAGAAGAACTTCTTAAGAAGTCTTCTTAATGTGCAGGAAACCACCATTTTTGTGGTTTAGGTTCTGGCAGTGTCTCCTGCAAAAAAGCAATAGTATCTTATAGTAAGAAAAGTATATGAACACCATAGATGCAGACCAGGAAGAGGCTTGAGATAGAGCATGTTGTATTTACATAAATGTACTTGTTAGGTAATTTTAAAGTTTATATTAGTGTAAGAATTATAAACAGACTTGAGAAATAGCCTGAAGCAACACAATGAGTATTAAAAGGAGGTTATGCTGAAACGAGAAATATAATACTTGAGAAGAAATAATAGTGGTGCTCTTCTGTTGAGGTAGTAACCAGTTTTATTTTGTATTTTTGCTAAGATCTAAAGGATAAAATGATGCCCCAAAGGTAGAAAAGATTGAATTTCCCAAAGGGATTTGCAAATGTATGAGAAGAGCTATGCAGAAATGAATTTCAATTTAGTGATATAAAATGCAAAGTCCTAATTTTCGTAGATAAAAAGAATAATGTTTGCTATCAGCTGGGAGAGTAACTGTTGAAATTGCCAGTAGCAGAGTAGACCCGAATATCAGTAACAATATGAGACACCTAACTGTGTGATGAAGCCATGGAAAAAAAAATCTTTGATGAGTTGGGTGGGTAGAGGTGAGGAGACATGGACCCATCCTAAATTATCTGGACACAAAGCTATATACTGCTTTCACTCTGTACAGGTGCTCCTGTTTGAGAAGGATTAATTAATACTGGAATATAAGCCATAAAAAAAATCCCCAAAACTACAAAGGCAAACAGTCTAGGATGAAGTCTTTTTATCCTAAGAAAGATGAAGTAAGGTAACTTGGTTTGTTTAGCTTAACAAAACAAAGGCTTAGTGGAAATGCAGTTGCTGCATTCAGATATATTGATTGAAAAACGACAGAGAGGGAAAACAACCATTTAACCCAAAGGAAAATTTGGCATAAGGACAAATTGGGTCATAATTACATTTAGGCAGGAAATAAGAAGTTTCTAAATGTCTGACATTTGAGGTTCTGCAGTGTCCTTCCAGGAAAAGTATTGGGAGCCAAAGTTCCTCTATCCTGAGCTAGTTTTGGGGTTGTTCTTTAATCAGCTTATGGAGGGGATTTTGTGAGAGAGCTGGCTGATAGGGGGGGCTGGGATGTTAATTTAGGAAGTCCATTCTAGTACCTTGTGATATGAATTGATAGTTTCTCCTGGCAGCCAGAGGCAGGTAAGCACACTGTATTAGGTGTATGGCAGGTATTTATACTGTCTCACACAGGGCTGTCACGTTGTCAGCGTTATCTGCAATGAACCCACTCATCACTCAGAAGGCTCAGAAATTACAATTGTGATTGTTATAACTCAATATTCAATTTTGCACTGCTGGGAAGTGTGCCTTATCTTCAGTACTTAGCATTTGGAAGCTTTTAGCCTCATCACCAGGCTTAAGTAAAGTGTCATTTCTTTTTGAGTTCTTCCATTTTTCTGACCCATTGGACATTTAGACTCTAAAAGAGTCTGAGAGACACAATGGGAGATGTGAAGCCCATTTAACCAAGAAGGCAACCACAGCTTTTCCAGTTAGTGTTTTAGTCAGACTTTTCCGTGGAAGGTGCCATCCATCTTACAATGCCCAAGCTAAGTGCACAATGGCTGAGGGACTCTTTGCTTACTCTTTCTACATAGTGCTCTTTCCTGTAGCACCATTGCTTAGTGATGTCCCCAGAGCAACATCCTCTTGAATATACAGAGAGGGGTTTACCTAAATACACCTAAAAATCCAAGGTGGCAAACCACAAGTGCTCGTGACTTACTCTATTACATCTGTTTACAAAGTTTGGTTATTTTTACTGAATGCCTTTTAGAGGGCAGCTAATGCCAGGCATCTTTAGCATGAGAGAGAGTGTTCCAGAACTGACAGTATGTCTGGGCTAAGCTCTTCAGTTATGTAGAAGAATCTGGGAAAACTTATGAGCGACTAGGCAAGCAAATTGTTCTTTCTCCTCTCTATAAAATATTTAGCAAGGCTAATTTTTAATGGAATGTTTTGCCCTTCTATTAAGATGTGCTATTAAGTAGAAGCACAGTCCACTCTCCTAAAGTGGTTTATAAAAGGTAGAACATGTATCTGAGGAATATGGAAGGCATTGTATTTGTAGGTGCTTGTCATGAGAATCTACAATTTTTTTTCATCTGTTTTTCCCCAGAAAGCAATCCCCTATGATCAGAGCAAATTCTTTTGCTTTTTATTGAAGTTGAGGTCTCATCCACTGAGGTTACTTGCTCATTAGGTTAAGTTGCTAATGGCAACTTTTCTTGAGTTGAAGGAGAGAATTTTCTTGTTTAAATAAGTAGTTTAATTTACGTAAGTGTTGTACTTTAGATAAGGGGAGAAAGAGCAGTTAACATACATATGGTCTGTATGTAGACTGGTGAGGTTATTTAAAATACAATTTTTATTGCAAATGAAGAAAATATCAGTGGCTATACTCATGAAGCACAATGCTGAACACAGAAAAAATGACTTGTAAATAGGTCTTTGGGAGGTTAAGATTCAAGTTACATATATTATTCATGTAGTAATAAAGCCTGGAATCTCCATTTGGAGATAAATATTTAATTGTGCAAGGCACTGCACAGGTAAAATATCTGGGGCGGGGTGTGGGGGGGAGGTGTGGGTCTTCTCTTTCCCAACCACCTTCCTATCTAATGAGAAAATGTATGTAGCAAAGAAGCAATGGGACTGCACCATAACAATGAGCATTGTGAAATCGTAGGTTAAGGTTTCTGAAGACACAATAGTATCTTTGGCATTTTAGTTTGTATACGTCAGCATTTCATCTGTGCTGCTAGTGAGGCATGTCTTTGTTTTACAGGGACTAAACAAAATGTACCTCAGAGGATGGGCAGGTGCAAGCATGGTGGGAGTTTTCAGGTAGGTCATCTGCAGAATTCCTATTCCTTTTATGTCAGATTTGTTAGACAATCAAAGTCCACATCTATTGGCTTTGATTTAGTTCAGTATTTAGAATTCATTTAGATGGGTTATCTTTTTTTTTTTTTCCTGAGTCTTTCTAATGCCAGGGACGAGCTAATACGATGAGAGTCAGATGTGGTGACCCTGCAGAGTCTGAATTCACCTGCTCACATCCTGCTCTTTCAATGATTTGCATGGATATTCTGCTAAGAACAGCCACTAGATAATCTGGCAGCCGAATATTTTAATCCTTGTCATTCATTTTGTGGCCTGCTTGATGTTGAAAGGACAGGGAAAAATAAGACTGAAAGGAGGTAAAAGCTCTGGGTTTGGTTGCTGTGTTTTATTCCCTTCAGCTGCTGTACCTTATTATTCAGCCTAGGCAGCAGGGACTTGTCATTTAGGACACATGACAATGGACAGTAGATAATCTACAGAAGAATCTACATGAGAAGCACAGGGCAGCACCGAGAGTACATTCTATCTGTACTAATTAATACAGGAGAAATTACAAACAAGTAGACCATGATCTCAGCTTTACCTCAGGTTTTCTCCCAGGGAAGGTGTGTCAATAACCTAAGCTTTCACTCACCATCTCTTTCTATTAGCAGACTCTAACAATAGCTTTGGGTCACAATTTGACAGTGTAAGCACTACTAAAACACAGAAGCTATAGTCACTCTGCCACTAGTCTGTGGGCGTGATTCAGATGAGTTAATTATTTTCATTTGAGACTGTGATCCCTCTGCCCTCTGTTAGTAGTACTGGAGGCTGGGGAAGGGTGAACGCAGTTCACAGTCCAGTGTGGCATTAATGCCTTCTATTGAATGGCTCAGGATGCAGGGGTTACTGGGCAGGAAAATGAACTCCTCTCTTGATTGCTGCTCTTATGTGTTTCTCTGGGGCACTTACTGCACTAGAAAATACAAACCATAATCCAAGAAATGCAGTGATATAAATAAATCCCTGGAGAAAAGTTTTGCTGCTGTTATTTGCAAATAGTGCTATTATCCATCAATGGAGGAAGCAAATGGAGAATGCACGGGTGAGATCTTTTGTGGTGACTCAGTTTTAGTCCCAGGTACGCCTGTTCCCAGTCTTTGCCATGATAATTGCAAAGAGTTACTGTGAATGAATCATCAGTTACTAGATGTGACTGGATGTTACCAGAGTAGGGAGCAATGCTAGCTCTTGATCATTTGTTTATCTGCTGTTTGATGGCAGTATAAGACCACGACAACAAAAAGGTGCAGGGCTTTTTCCTTAAAACCAGACATAATGATAGTTGATACAGGGGTATGCTATTAATTACTCAAGTGCCATAGTACCTCTGTAAGTTTCCATTTAAAAAATTCTTGCTCCCACTTGTATGATACATAGCTGGCAGTTGTTAATCAACTCTGGCAGATAAGATGTTATTTTGTGCTTTTCACTTCTCTGTTTTCAGGAAGAGGCATAACCACATGTCTCCAAGAAGTTTATTTTGCTGTGCTGGTGGCTCATAAAACGCTGCAAATTGTTCTATTTACCAAAGCATCTCTGACCTTAGCATCAGTGGGATGCTGTCACTTGACTGGATGCACGAAATTCACTGGAGTGATAACATCAGACTTTCTTCTGTTGTTTCTAATTTGGCTCATGTGCACTTACAAATGTCCTGTGACATTTATACCTATGCACAACTGTAGAAGTTGTGTTCTGCTATATCAGAAATGCTGGCTTAAGTAGGATTGGCTTAAAGCCTTCTGGATAAAGTCTTTTGAAACTACTTCCAAGGTTTTTCCTGTAACTAAGAACACAGCAAACAACTTCTAAGTGCTCCAAACTAGCAAGACCATCTGTTGACTTCACAAATGAGCTTAGTAGTGGTAATGCTTGAATTACTTTAAAAAAAATAATATTTCAAGTGACTTCTAATACCTGTATTTTGGATTTGAACACATGTCAAGAGGCACTTCTAATGGTCATTTTAGCTGTGTCTAGAAAATGATATAGAGATTAGAAAAGGTGGCAATGGGTATAGAGAAGGAAGAAGCAAGATTACAGTGTCACTATTCTGGTTTGTAAAAATCTCATCACTGACTATTTCTTGTCTGTGCTCTCCTGGTAAATGTCACTGTGCAGACACTGAGCAGACAGTTAGAATGCTTAGTAGTTTATTTTGAGTTAATGGGCTGGTGGAATTCCAAACTGTGCAACAGAATTAAGAAAGCTATTTTTCTTTGCAGAAGCATCAGTTATTCACAACATAGTCTCACCTTAGGAAAAGAGGAAGAGAAATGGACTCTGTTTATGGGAAGCTCCTGCACACAGTTGCCAGGAACAAGGAGAGAACAAAAATCAAGTACAATCCCTACTTGCAAAAGTGTGTTTTGGCATACCTTCTGTATCACAATAACTGTGTCTCCATACAGAATTGATTTACAATACACATTTGAAAAGGAAGTCGCAGAGAGTAGGCATACATTTTTTTGGCCAGATGTCCCAAGACACTGTTGGTAAGAGACTTGGAAAAAACCTCTCACATACTTCTCATCATCCTGAAGGCAATAAAATATCAATAAGGATAGCGCAGCAGAAACTGTGGCTTGAGAGGAAAAAGAATCTTTCATTCAAAGCCCATAAGATCTCTTCACTATTAAAATTCAGCACACTTTCAGAAAACAGACTGAAAGAGGAATCAAATAGAGTTTTATGACTTCATAACGTTTACAAGTTCATTATTATTCACTCTTCAAAGACAGTCTATGGCATTATAGAATATCAAAGGAGCAGTCTGAAAAAAGCAAGCTTTGAGAACCAATTGCTAGAAAGCAGTAGTACAAAACACATTTATCAGATAGCTTATCAAGACTCTGATAGAAGGAATTATTCAGAGAGGAGTGGCACGCCTTCCTGACACGCACTGATGATAAACCACCTGTCAGAAGTCCTTGGGGAATGTATGTGTAACTGAAATCACTACACACATCCCAGTACAAACAACGTCTGTGGCTAAAATTGGCAGAAAACTGTGTCCTGACATTGCTACATCTTCAGAATAAGTCAGGGTAAGTAACATCTGGCTGCATACCCTGGAGTTCCAGGTTTCCTTTGAACACTGTAGTTTCTGAATAATATCTTGTCATTTACTCAGCACAGGAAGTCTGTAAGAGGACTATGTGATAACTTCCTATTTCTCCCCTTTTTGGGGCCAAAGCTCTGCTTGACAAATTAATGTGGGACATGATGTTACTTTCGTCTTTTAATTATTTCATTTTGTATATGTGCTTTACTGCAATGTTCTAAGGTTTCCATTGAAAATGTATTTATTCCCTTCCCCCCTACTCCCTGCTTCATTGCCCCTTGCTATAGATGTGTTTGTTTCTGGGAAGCAGGGATTGGTCAGTATTGTGGGAGTTGTTCCTGTCATGGGTGGACTTATTTAAAGGAATGCTTGTCTTGCTATCTTCTCTAAAGATGCCTGGACTCTGAAATCATCTAATCTCCTCTGCAATATTCATAGCCAGATCCTTCTGACTGACCATGGTCTATGCTTAGCTTTCATGTGTGTCACCCTGACCTCTGAAATCTACATTATAAGTAAGCCAAGAGTAATACCTTTAAAGGAAAGGTTTTAATAGTAAGAGGAAGATAAGAGTGTGTATGCATGTGCATGTATGTGTTGTGGAAGACATGGATGAAAAGAATGAAGTGCTATCCAGTCCCTTATCATGGAAAGCAAGCTCTGCGTGGCTAAGGAGCTACATTCCAGCCCTTGCCATATTCCTAGTTTGAATGGCAGCTTCATATTACAGTTCTTTTCTAGAAACAAGCATTGGCATAAGGTTATATTATTTTTAGCACTAACACATTAACAACAATGATAGCAGCACCTTCATCAGGGGCTTGTCGAATTCTTTGTCGCAGAAAGAGTTGATATATGCAGTTTGCTGTAGTGACCAACGGATTGACTGAAGCAAGACAAAATAGATTGGGAAGAAAGAGTCTGTGACTTAGGCTTTTATATCTACAAGCCATTACCTTCTGCTGTTCTGGTGTGTGTCGGTGAGGCAGGGAAGGAAGGAACAAGGCAGAACTGGCCACAGTGTGTACAGGTAGCAAAGCCAGTTGAGCTGTGGGCTATAAACTCCCTGAGACGGTTTGTCCCTAGGATCAGAGCTAAGGCTCTTGGAGGGCTTCTAGGTGAGTGTGGCCTGTGCGATGCTTTCATCTGGTTTACCACCACTTCCCCACAGGAGACAGGGAGCAGCTGTTCAAGGGCTTAAGGTGGCCCCAGGGGTGAATCAGCCCTCCTGACACAGCAAGACAGGCAGCGGCGGCTGTTGTTGCTGCTAAAGGTGGGGGACTGGCAAATTTAGCCCTGCCTCTCTGGGTGAGTCTGAGGCAGGAATAGGAGGATGCATGTGGCGGCTGAGAGAGTCTTCGTTCCCAATATCTGAATCTGGCAACAGTAGAGGCAAAGGCTGCAATGCTCTCTGCAGTGTCCTGCCAAATGTGCCTGAGGAGACGCTGTCATTTTCCTCCTCTTCTTGCATCCCATGGGCCTGCCAGACCAACAGTCCTTACAAGTAAAAAGAAGCTGCAGGAGGTAAGTCTTCAATGAACTTTGACTTCATGTGACCACTGGTTAAGTAGAGGCAATGGCCACTGCCCCTCTGTGCACAGCCTGCAGGAAATGAGTGGGAATCAAGGGTTTGACTCTGCATGATTGCTTTTCCATGCTTCTTTAATACAAAGTGGCCAGGCTAGAAGATTCAGCTGCCAGAATGGTTTCTGGAAGGAAGAGCCTACACCACTTAGAGACATCTCTCCCTTGGCCTCTCAGAGTCTTCTTTGTTGTCCTGCTTTGCTCCACTTCTAGTTGCTAAATGCTAGAGTGTGACTGTAATAGGAGGCTGTGACACTGAGACAGGAATTTGCGTGGTTCAACTGGATTTATGAAGACGTTCTTGTGGAAGCTGTGCACATCCTGAAGCCATAAACTGAGGTAGATAATAGCATTTCTTAATTAAAAATGTAAATCCAAGGCAGAAATTAAAACTCTTCCTCTTCCATTTGCAGTCTTGATTGGGAAACTAAGAGTGCTGAAAATGTCCTAATCCCTCACACAAACACACTATCTGTACGCAGACTGTATGATGTCATAGCTATCAACTAGCATCAGAGCAGGGCTGAACCCACAGTGAGATGCTCTGCTACTTGGAGCAACTTCAGTTTTTTAAGAAAATGTATTGTCAGGAATTTGAAAGGCTTGATCTGTAGACTGAGAAAAGAAAGAATTAAAAGAATCTTTTGTTTCTCCCTTCATTTTTCCCCCTCTCTTCTGACTGCCTCTTTCCAAGGATTTATATTCAGATGGGAACCATAAGTAGTTTCTTCCAGTAGTTTCTTCCTGCCCTCAGATCACCCTGCCCTAGAAATACTGTGGCAACTCACAAAAGCCTGAGATAAAGTGCTTACATTCAGTAGTGCTATTAGTGATACATTATGACAGTGAAGAATAAGGGATGCAAAAATATATGTGTTAAAAGAAAAGAAAAAGTAAAAAGTTCTTGAATCTAATACAGCCCAGTGCCCTGGCACAACACCTGCATCCCTCTTTGAAAACCAGCAAAGCTAAGTCCTTTTGCTTTGTAATTATTTTTTATTTAAACTGAAATTGTTATAGTTGTTTCTTCATGACCAGAATGTTTTAATCTGTTGTATGATTTATACCACTGAGGAAGCAGACAAGTATTAACTTTGTGATTGCTCCCTACCTTATTAAATAATTTAGAAATAATTTTATTAACTTTATAAATTAAACAGTAATAGCGCCTTCTGCAAATAGCAAAATCACTTTAAATTGCCTTTGGGAATATTTCCTTAAAGTTTATCTGTGTTAGTCATTCTAGAACAAAAAATGGACTTTTACTTGTAGCCAGCTGCCACATAGAGTAACACTGAAAGCTTCTTCTAATGTGTCCCAAGATTTTTTATATACCAATGACTGAAAAGAAACCAATTCTTTTGTGTCTGTGTCAAAAACCTATTTTAGATCACGTAGACTATATATATGTATTTTATATAATAAAGATATACATGGCCATGTCACATTGTTCTAGGATTCAAAGATAGTCATCTCTCATATTTCCCAAGGGAAAGCTTTATCTAATGATTTAAATAGAAGTAACGTATCTTCTTTTAAGATCTTGGTCGCCAAGGCATTAAAAGTAAGCGTTTAAATAGTTCCTGTAACTTTTATATACACAACAGACTTAACTGTCTTACCAGTATTGATTTTCCTATGCATTAACCATGCACGTCACACCTATTTAAGGATTGTTATTTGTCTCTTCTATTGCTGTGGCAAGATTTGTCATTCCACCAAGCCAAACAAAGTTTACTGGAACACTGGCAGGGAAATCTCAGTTTTCCAAGATCAGCAGCTCTGAGGCAGACCTGCCAACTAAACTGTTTCAGGCTTGGCAACCCTGAGAACCCAAGCAGGCAGTTTTTCCAGAGATCTCAGGGTTTGCATTGGGAAGTTTAAGAGCTCAGTTTTAAGTAGCTGGTGACATAATGCTACAGGGGGCAGATTTTGTTTTGTATCTGAAACAAAATTACTGCCAAATTTCCATCCTGGAAGATTTTTGGGTTTGGTCCCAGTGGACTGAAATCTTGTTGCAGAAACCAAACTCATCCTAAAACTTTGTGTGTAGCAGAAACTTTCCTTTTCAGGCTGCTCTGTTTCTGCTTTGGAATTGGAAGGAAATACACTGTGCTGCCTAAGTCTGAAGTCTCCTGTCACTAAACCAGGTGCATCATCCAAGCTAGACACATATTTCTTTCTTCGTGTTTTTCATTAAATCTTCAGGGACTTTTTTTTTCAGTGTCTTAATCTTCGATTGTTTACAGTTAGACAATCTACTTAATTTAGTACTAGAGGGCTAAATGCTGATTGGTGACCTCATGAAAGTGGTCACTTGATGACCTGGGTTTTTTTTTAAATCAGTGGCTTTCTTTTGTGGACAATTATGTCTTTCTTCTCCACCCTCCTCCTTGACAATATGCACTGCATACTCACCCTGGGATCCAAAACTCTCAGCCTGGGATTTTTTCCTAACTGAGGCATCATAAAGGATTCTACCTAAATTATGTAACCCAAAACAGTATAGGTTGCTGTGCTAGCCCTGAAGGTCTAACAAAGGTTGCTGTTAACAGTTAGGGTCTCTGTCTTAAAGCTGGTTGTTCTCAGGCTTCTGTGGAGGTAAAATGCGGAAGAATTCTATGGAATTCAGTGGAATTTTGTCTGTTTAATATACAAGGCTGCATTGGGTACTATGATGCATAGTTCAAAAGACCAACAAGTGATTTAGTCTGTCAGTTTTCCTCAGCTGTCAGTCAGACTTCCTATACAATCTGTGGTGAGAAATAGTCCTAACACCAGAACTAAGCCAGCCAGCCGTTGTGCTTAAATTAGGCACTCCAGCAACCTTGTGTCTGAGCTCCCTAGTTAGGAAGTGGAGACAAATCAACTTCCTGTAGATTTTGTGGTTTGGAGACTATATCCCTCAGTGCATATGACTTACACAGGCACGACCAGCTGAACTCAGTAGGAAGGTCTGCAATTCAGGTTGATTGTAAAAGTCTTCTAAAATCTAGTTTTAAAACATATTTTGCATGTATAATATCAGAACTAAGAAATTTTGTGTGAGTTGTCGTTTGTTTTTCCAAGTTCTGGGATGAGTCCTGAAGCCCTCACGCAGGCAGACTTCTAATGGTTTCTGTTCTTATCTGGGAATTCAAGTTCACCAAAGGTAAAATGGTCCTACAATATAAATTTAATTCTTTTTGTTTGAGGGAAATAATGGCACCTTTCCCACTGTTCTGTTTGGTACAGCTGCTACAAGATCAACTGACTTTTAATGGTATTTTGAAGTGACTTAGGAAAGAGCAGGGAAAAAGAAGCTGAAAATGTACATTAAAATTTAAAATCGCATGGAAATATTTATAGTACAAATCCTTAAAAGATATATTCAAAGTTGTATAGAGAATTATGATCTCTAATCACAGAAAGAAATAAACAGTGTGGGTGTTGTACAATCATGAGACCTGTCAAAAACACAGCCGCAGAACAGGAATCACAAAACAATTCATCTTCAAATCCACTGTGAATGAGCTGCTAAATCACAACTAACCCAAAATTATTGCCAGTGATTTTGTTTATTAATTTAGAGAGATTAATCCAGAAATGGAGGCCCTACTTCCCTTTTCTCTAGCGGTATAAGTCTATAAAAACTCCTAATTTTCTTCAGAGCAATGAGAATTTTACAGGTGATTGCAGCAAGGTTATGGACTTACCCCTGATTCTTGCTGCTGTGAAAGTAATGTCGGCACTAGTGAGACCAGATGCTGGAGCTGCCCAGGCTGGTAGAGAATTACTGGAAACAGGGTAGCTGGATAAGCACTCAACAAGGAGGAAGGATGTCCAGGTATAGAAACTAGCAGCTGTTACATTGAGTGGATGACGTGGTTGAGATGGGGTGGAGATGAAAATGCATTTTCACAAGAACTGAGCCTCTTCTACTGCAGATGGGAAAAAAGGAAGAACAGGTTTATGAGAAAGAACAAACAGGAATTCACAGCCTCTATGGAAAGGAGAGAAGTCAGAATGTGGAGGGAAAAGTAGAGGAATGGATAGTATATTATAAATTCATTAGAGGTGGGGGGGGGGGAAGGAGCTCCTGGGAGTGGCTAAATGTTCTGTGGGGAGCAGAGCTATGGAAGGTTGAGTTTCCATCTGTTAGGTATTGTTATCAGCAAGCCAGCAAAGAATGTTTCATATAAAATAAGGAATCAAGGTTTGATCTTTCTTTTATTAGGGAAAAAAAAGCAGCAACTACAAGAAGTTTCCTGTTTGGTTTATTAAAATGAAAAATAAAAACAAATTAATACTTTTGCCAGTTGGATTAGGCCCACAGGAAATTTGTTACTAGAAAGGGAATACCATGGGAATCATATTCAAGAAGCTAAAATTTCCAGTTAGTAATGCAGAGTAAAATGCAGTAACTAGAACTATAAACATCTTGGCATTAAAAATTCACTTTTGCAAAAGGTTTGTCCAGAATGCTTTCTAAAAGAGAAAAGAAGTTTAATTGTCATAGCTTCCCACAAAGTGCACATGACCCAAATAATTAGGTTGTAGCTGCTACTGAGCGTTCCTGTTTGGAGACAGTTCAATCATTTAAAACCACAGAGTTTCAACAGTGGTTTTTGTGGTGCTTCGAATGAGACGAGCTTGGCAAAAATTCCAAGGCAGACATTTCAGAGCTGCAGAGTGAAACTCAAACATTTCAGTACAAGCCACCTTTGACCAACCGTTTTGTTTCCCGTTGATGCTCAGCATCGAGAATGCTGAAATTCCAGCGAGTCTGAGATCTGCATTCAGCACCCGGGACATTCAAGTCTTTTACAGTTTCAGCTAAGGCTTTGAGCTTTTCTGGTTCTCTGTGAAGAATGCACTGCCCTAGCTGGGATGTCCTGAGTGGTGCTGACAGTGTTTACAGGCAGGTGTATTTCTTGCTCTGTTGTCTTCGACACATTTTACAGTGACATCTAGTGACCAGTTTAGTTAAATTCAGGTGTGTACTTCAGATCTTATTTCCATCATTGTTAATTCTACTTTAGCTCCACTATGGTAAAAAGTGCATAATCTGAAGGCAAGAACTTGGCAAAGGCACTGTAGTTTCTTCATTTCTGGACTCTCAGTGCCTTCTTCCTCCTCTTGCTGTCCCCAGCTGGATGCCTTGCAGAAGGCAAGTAAACTGGGAGAACAGTGTCCTGACTTTACTATCTGATATACAGATGTTTCTTCTAGAAAGGCTTTTCATAGGACAAAGAGAATGTGGATCAAGATTCACCTGGGTTATAAGCAACCTCTCATTTCACGAGGGGTGGACATACCTTTCCAGGCTGTTCTGAGCCTTCATGTAGTAGCTGCCAAGACCTCTCTCCTGCTCACTGACTCATCTTGCCTGTTCCTCAGGTAAGGGTGGGAGATGAATCTTGCCCTTCTCTAAGATAATCACTAAAGTAAACTGTTTATGCACTGCAGGAATGGAGTGGCATGTCCTTTATGGCCTACTTTACCTTGCTTCTCATTTTATGAGATGAAACAGTGTCAGAGATTCAAGCCTTGAATCCAACATCAGATCTGAGTGTTCCTGAGTTTAAGATCTGGGCTTAAATTGAGGCATTCCTAAAGTTTGAATTCATCCCAATATGAATATGAGTTTATTTTTCAAATCAAGACTTTACTCCATGTCTGTCCTTGTCAACTGGTACTCCAGTTCTCAAACTTTTAGTTTGATATTGTTTATACCTTTTGCACTTTAACAGGGATAGGGCTGAGGTCTTAAACCCTCAGCAACTTCATGTACATTTTGACTCTTTTCTAGAAGTAAATAAACATCAGGGAGTTACCCATGAGCAGCCCCGGTGATCCCTAGAGGAAACTGGTTTGGCACCATAGTGTTATCTTACCATTAACTACACAGCTTTTACTTTTTTTCTTTACCATCACCTTGATGTAATAAGGCCAGACTCCAGCAACAAAATGCTTGCTTATAAATGCAGGCCTTTGCATTGTTAAATTCTGTCTCTGTCACTACACCATAGGGCTGTGCAATTGTTTTTACATAAAAACTTCTTCTCAGTAATTGGCATTAGCTTCCTACTCTGTGTTACCTGAAGCTTCAGCACCACGCACCTTCTTGGACCATCTTCTCCTTGGACCAAAAGTTTTATTAAAGTACTAAGCAAAGCTGGGACTAGCAGTGATTTCAGAAAGACTAAACAGATGTAATCACTTCTTCTTACCTACCTGACAGTTATTCTTTTAATCTCTACTTTTTCCACTTCAATAATTAATCTCCCTCGAGGGAGTTAAAGCAATTGGTTTAAGTCTATAGAGATTCGTTGCAATACATTGAGCTTGCCTAAAAAAACGTTTATGTTACTGAAGAGAGACACTACAGACTGCCACAATCTAGCTTGATAAAACCACGTGGCATTTTATCACAGTTTTCATTTACCTCTCTGTCCTAGATTTACTCATGCTACAGTAAAGGTACTCAAGTCTTGGACAACGTCAGTTCTGTCACCTTGCTTGCTTCTTTTAAAAATACACATAGCATGTGGGTTTTGGAGGTTAGGTTTGTTTGTTTGTTTGTTTGGTGGTTGGTTTGGTTTTTTTCCCTGGGTCATAGGCTATTGCTGTCAAATTAAGGAACAAGTATCCTATCTGCTGTACTGGTGATTTTTTTTACATCTTTGGATGGAGACTGTTTACCCCTTTATTTTCAGTTTTGTTGTGTTTGTCCAAATTTTAGTAATTCATAGGATATGGTAAATGCTTCACTCTCAGGAAGTGAGACTCTTATTCTAATGAACGTAATCACCCCTACTGAAAACAGAAGAAAAGCTCTATTTAATTGCTAGGCCTAAATTATCCTTTGACTTGAGGTTTAGAAAGGACATTAGGAAAAATTTCTTCCTCAAAAGGGTTGTCAAGCCCTGGAACAGGCTGCTCAGGGCAGTGGTGGAGTCCCCATCTGTGGAGGTATTTAAAAGACATGTAGATGTGGTGCTGAGGGACATGTTCTTGTGGTGACTCGGTAGTGCGGGGTTGACGGTTGGATTTGATTAAAAAGGTCTCTTCCAACTAGAATAATTCTGTGATTCTGTGGAATCTCACATGTGTGTTGAATGCAGAGACTTGAAGTAGCCCATAAGAAATCCTAAGTGCTACCTGTATCTGAGATATTTCCCCGTGTTTATGGTGATTATGGCCTCTGAAGAGAGCTGATAACCTAAAGTTCACAACCTGCTCCTAAATATAGCTACCAGTGACTTGTATGGCTGTAATTTCCCGTTTATCTTTCACCAAAGATTCTCTCAGCATTAGGCTATAAATGGAGGGAGAAATCTCATGCCCAGCGTGAATTTCCATGCATAAGAAGTGCGACACTGTGCATTATTCCTGGTGCCAAGAGGAGATCAAACAGAGATGAAAACTATTGTGATGTCTAGTGTTCAAAGTGCTTGGCTGGAATGGGAAGCTCCTGTTTCTAGACTCTGCTCTGAGGCTTGTTTTTTTAATCTAATGCTTGTTTAATGTAAATTCTGTGTGCAGTATGGAGAACTGGTCCTTCTGTCATGCTCTTTGCTCAGCCCCACAATCTCAGTGCTGGCACGCATAGGGCAGGTCAGTCCTGAGCATTTGGTCTGTACAGAACCCTAGACATTCAACAAATCATTGCTTGCAAAAAGGTATTTTGCATTTCTGATTGTTGAGTAAGCAGTTCTGTATTGTAGTTTTTCATTTGAGATGGTAAAATCCCTCTTTTATACTAACATATCACACTTGCTTTATTTAAGGTATGTTTAAGGTATAGATAAATTCTATTCAATTACACTTTTAACTACCTAGGGTTATCCACAGCAATTCAATCCATAGGCATCATGCCAAATCCATGTTTCTTTAGACAGCTATACGTGTGAAACATAAAAGTACAAAGCAAGCACAGGAGAAGGTCATAGTCACATCTCAGGCTCTATCAAAACTTCATTTCCTTACTATGGACTCTTCACTGAAACCTTCAGGCATAAGAGAAATGGAGATAATGCACTGTGGGTTTTGACAAATGTAAAAGGTTCAAAATAATTAAGAATGCAAACTACTGATGAAAGAGTTTTTGAAATGCTGCATCAGTTTATGAATCATCTGCCCAGTGGTCATAATATACAGGCAAATTAAAAATTAGCTGAAGGATATTAATTAAAGAAGATTAAAAGAAAAAGGCTACTTACCATGCAAGAGAATGCAATGTGGTCATTCTTGAAGCGAACCTCTAGCACTTTAATGTGTATATAAGCTTATGATGTGTGTTTCACTCATAATTGCAATATGTGGAACTTGAAACAAGCAGAATGTGCTCCAGAATTGGCAGTTTCTTGTAAGAAATCTGTAGGATTGTATCCTGTAGGACTGAGATTTTTCTGTCAGCAACTGTTTTTTGAAGTGGCCAGTCAAATTCAGAGCAAGAGACAAGCTGGATGTTCCAGATAGATTCTTTAGGTCAAGATTTTGAAAAACAGGAATTCTGTCTTTATTTGTAGTCCTTTAGATCTGTCCATCATGGTAGGGATATTTTGTTTCTACATAAGCTCTTAAATATTATTGTATTTGGAAGCTTTCTGCTCTGTAATAGCCAAAACTAGCTGGGTTGGGGTTTTTTTGTGTCCTGGAATAGAAAATCTTAAATGTGGTGGGGAAGTATCCATTTGATTGTCGGTGGTCAAACAGCCAAGCATTTGATCTCTGTTTCTGTTTTCAGTTTTCTGAAGTGGGATGGTGGTATTTATTTGGAGCAAGTAGCAAAGGTGTCCTGCGTTGACAATCTGCCTATAGGGTATGAAGGAAAGTGCTGCCTTCTGTTAAAGCAACTTTTATTAAAGCTTCAGATAGTTTATGGGAAGGAAAATCTATTTTAGAAACCACTTGTGAGTGGGAGAAAGGATGAGCAACGATGTTGCTGTAAACTTTTCTTGCTGAGGAAAGAAAGATTCCCATTTGCTTTCCATTCATATACTTTAAAACTATTGGAAGAGCAAATTACACCTACTTACAAAATCAAATACCTATTATACCTATATTTCAGTGCACCAGAATCCAACTCACATCTTGAGTGCATTAGATAACAAGAGGAAAAGCTCTGAAATAATCTCCAAAACTAATTTTCTACCAAGGATCTGGCACTTTTGAACATGTTTTTCATCTAGCATGTTGAAACCAGTATACACAGATAGGTAGTGGCCAGGTCAAGCTTTATAGCTTTGGTACTGTTGTGACTGTGGCACTAGAGGCAGTCAAGAAGGTCTGCCCTGGCTTTGCCTTACTGGTCTGTGCTGGAATGTGTGCGGAGCTGGAGTGTTTGGAGTGTATGGAGAGATGGACAGCAAACATGACTCAGAAATTGAAGATAGTTTGAGGCTACTGGTAACACATTGCAGCAGACGTGAGTGGCTTAAAAAAGGCCTGTTTGTGTCTTACCACATGATCAGAATGCAACAGTGCGAGGGGGTGAACGCTGCTGGAGGAGAACCATTTCTTTGCTAAGCCATCTCCACCTGCAGCTCTTCACTGGGCAGGGTATGCTTGCAGACAGGGCTGGGTGCCACTGCTGTGTGGGTGAAGGATGGGTTGCCAGGCAAGGGGTGCTCCTTTCACTGCAAGCTGACCTACTTTACATGCAACACTGGGAAGTGCTGGATGTGGCAGAAGGTTTTGTTGCTGGTAAAATCTGAGAGCAAAAAAAACAACAGACTTTATTATGCAGAAATTGATGTCAGAGGGTTATCACTCCTTGCACTGCATGTCTGTCTCATGTGTTTCCATTCCAACATGCATATGTTCAGGGTATCTAAACACCTCCTTTACCACAAGAGTGATATTTTCCAGTAGAGGAACTGAAGTGCTGAGAAACTGAAGGAACTGTAAAAGGGCATACAAGAATTTGTGATTAAACAGGTAGTTGAGCCTCAGTTGCTTGTATTAGGCCAGTGGTGCTCCATGCTACCCTGATGGAGGAAGAACATCCTGTAGGTCCCTCTCTCAATAGCTCCTTGGGAAGGCACGCCCAGAAGATTAGCACCTCTATAACCGGTGCTGATTCAAATCAAAGAGCTCATTTCCTCAAATTGAGCATCCCTTGCAGAATGTGAGCTGCCAGCAATGCACTGATTTGCACTGAAGCAGCACTGTTTTCTGGACTCCTGCAGCTCTTACCTGCAACAATCTATAGAGACAACAGAATACCTACAGTTTTTCCCGTTTGTCCTTTTGCCTGGTAATAAAGGGCTGAGAAGTGCTGTGAATCAAAAGATTAGCTGTCACAGTTCTGCATCCTGCTGCACCGGCATCGCTTTCTGTTGGAAGAATGAGTTGTGATGTGCAGGGACAGGTCGAGCATCTTGTTGCTTCAGAGTAAATGAATGCTAGACAGCGTGCATACGCGTGGTTTGGACTTGTTTCCTGGATTGCTGAGAAAGGCAGCAAATGAGTGGTGAAGGAGAGCTTTTCTAAAACATTTATGGCAGTTTGAAGAATTCCTCTTCTGTAATGTTTTTACAGGTGCATGACTGACCTGGAGCTGGATGGACATTCATGCCATTGTAATGTTTTTCCACCAAAACCTGTTGATTTTGATAGTCAGTGTATAGCTATTGGAATGCAGATGCTTTCTATGGAATATTGGAAATGATAAAAATATTCATCTCAGTGAAACAAAACTAAAACATTTAGCACAGAATTCAGAAATTTTTGCTTAACTTGTGTGGAATGAAATGATATCCTGCAATGTAAAAATTTCTCCACAGATGTTAAGAATAGCAGGCTTTTCTCATCCTAGTCCAGGTTTGGCCGTGACCTCTGTGGGCCTTGGTTGTCTCGAATCCCGCAGTGTCGATGGGCTTCTCAGAGCTTTGTGAAACACTCATGTGGAAGGGGGTTTTTTTGTCAATTTTGTTTTGTGGCAAGAGACTCCATTATGCCTCCTCTCACCAGAAGGACTTACGGCCTGTCTGGCTTCAGAGTAGGATGTACATAACTCATAATTCTGCACTGTTCAGGCTGTCCTGATATTTCCTCCCTCCAATCATGAAACACCTTCAGCTTTGATACCCAGCTTTGATCTAGCTTCTCTTTATGCCAAACATATATCATTAGTCTGCATCTCCTACATTTAAAATCTATCTCTAGAATAGCACTAGGGTTTGCTGGCATGATTACACAAAGGATGTCATGATTGGAGGCTCCATCACACACACTTATCAGCACACCTATGTGTTTGATGATAATGTGTGTTAGTCTGTCTGCAGTATTAGTCAGGAAATGGTCTCAGATCAAAGTCTGTCATTCTTTAAGTATCTTTCAGTTGCTTCTGCATCTATGAGCCACTCTGTTCTCTTCCAGTTCAAAGAAAAGCTGATTGCTTTTAGCTATTTGTAGCTTGTACTAAAAAACAGAAGAGGAGAACACAAATCATACAAGGTGACTATTGCTTGTGCCTATTAAAAATGGGCAATTTTTGAATGGCGGCTGCTGTTGTAGAGGCATCTCATCAGTACAAACATTCTCATTCCAGTGCTCAGTACCTCTGTGCTTTCTAAAGAGATTTTCACTATATTATCTGGAAAGCTGGAGCCCTTCTGAGAGCTAGAGCTGCTGTACGTGCTGTCTGTTGCATTAGTCATGATCTCCCCGCTGTCACTTTGTGCCTCTCGCCAACTGATGGCCTTTCTCTATATAGCTCGGCTGAGAGAGCTATCAGCAGGCAGTTTGTGGGTGCCTTTCCCAACACGGTGTCAATCTAACTCCCCCTTGGCTCTCTTGCTGTTGTGATTCAATATAAATGTTATAAATCCACATCAGTGCCTAAAGAGCTTTCTCTCCCCAAAATGCTTTGCTGCTTCTGAAACGTACTTCCTCGCTCTCAGGAGCCTCCAGACAAGGTTAAGGAATTTTAGGAGGATCTTGGAGCCATTGGCTACCTACCTAGAAAGATAAGCAGATCAGTAGATCCTGTTCACTTCTGGATATTAAAACTATAGTTCTTAAATGTGAATGTTTAGTTCTTAGCAGGATCAACACCAGTCGCTCATTTAAAATCACATGAAACATCCTTTAGCCTCTGTACGATGATTTTAGGGTTTCTCAGTTATTCTGAAACACTTTTTCTCATCATATCTTTTTTTTTTCTTCTAGCTAAATGAAGTGTAAGGATTGCTGATACTCCAGAGAGGGGTTAGCTGGCCTAGGTTTCTTACCTAATTAAACGGTTCTAAGATAGGTCTCTGTGCAATCATGCCACAGCAGAAAAACCTTGCTGGGTGACACCTTGCATGTGGGTTTGCATTTAAAAACAAACAAACAAATGAAATGAAAAACATTGTGTTCCAAATCAGGCTGAAATTCCCTGCCTTAACTGCTAACCCTTTTATTATATGTAGCTGCAAGGGTCCCTTCCTTCCTCTGGCTCACCAGCCTCTTCACTCACAAGTAAGCCTGTTCACCCAGCAGAAGGGAGTACTCCCAGTACAGAAATATTGCCAAAAAGGGGAGTTTTTCTGGCCACAGCAAAACTTAGAGATAACTTCAGTGGGCTGCAACTTTCATCTAAGATCTTTTCTGCAAAGGAGTTGTAAAGTAAAAGTGAACTATGTCTGCCCCCAGGGACAGATTATTGAACCAGGCATCTCTTTTTGCAAGCCATGCTAAAGAATTGTGAAGCTGTCTAAGGCCTGTGACAAAGATTGTTTCTCTGTGCTCCAGCAAGGGTCTGTGCACCTCTTAAAGGCTGTTAGTGAGGTGCTGCATTATAATGGGTAGTCCAGTTTTTGAATTCTTTTTGTCCTCTGTCTCCAAGAGTATGCTGACTTCGGGACACACTGTACTCTTCAAGTGTGTAGAGAGCTGAGATGCAGCAAAGGGCAGTATGGGCAAAGCAAGTCAAAAAGATTTGTTAAGAGCAGAGGTCTTTCTACTTATTTTTCTGTATGGAATTGCAAGAACTAAACTGATTGTAGTGCATGCTGTTCCTTATGGTGAATTACTGGGATGCTCTGAGTGTGATCTGGCTAAGCTCTAGTTATTCCTTTCAGATGAGGTTTCAGAAATTACCTATTATTTGGCAAATCTGACATTGGAAACAATTACCTTCCCCCACACACCCCCTGTACTGCCTTCACAGTGAATGCCACTTCCTCTGGCAGGGAAATCTCCAGACTTTGCTGCTGTCTTTTCTGAATACCTCAAACAAGATGCACAGGATGCTAATGCATGGAAACTCACATCCTGTTGAATATGTCCCTTTCTTCTTAGCACCTGTATCGTACTTCTGTTGCAGCACTTCTGTATCCATTTTGTTTAGTGTTAAGAATTTTCACAACAGTAAGAAGGGTACAAAATTTATGTGAGAGCAGTGGTAACTACAGTCCTAAAATGAGCAACGCACTTCATGGTGACACACGACCAGCTGGGCCAGCCATACGAGTGTGGTGATTCTTCATAAACTTATTCTGACAAATTTGAAAGGTGCCTCTAATGAAGTGCCAAAAATGAACACAGACTTTGTTAAAGGGGACTCTCATCACCTCTGTGTTCACCTCTGTGTTCACCTCTGTGTTCACCTCTAACTGGAAACCTCAGCTGAGTCATTTAATTGAGGTCCATCACTGCCATCTCATGTAATGATATCATGCCACCTTCCGGGTTGATTGGCCAGTTGTTCCATAGTAGAAGCACCAGTAAGTAATAGGTGTAGATAAGAGACTTATCTAACAGTGCACGTGCTATTTACGTCTTCTATAGAGAGCCCTTTTGTTCTGGCATTGCTGTTTGGACACAGCTTCTCCAAGCACTTCCTGTATGTGTGCATACAGGAATAGCAGCAATGGAAGATGGAACACATCAAACCTCTCTTTTGACAGAAAATGCCTTTTTAGAATCTTTCCAGAGAGCATTCACTTTGTTCCAAATCCCTTTTCCCCCCAGTGAGATGCACGGGAAAGAACATCTTACTTTAACCCATTCTTCTTTTCTCTAAAATTAATTTTAGAAAGTTGAAACTCCTTGTTTGTCCCTTTTCTCTTGTGCACCTGCACAGCATTGGATATTTCTTGAAGGTAGTATGTTTTGGTTTATTATCAAATTTATTTTGAATGTCACAAAGTGCTTCATTCCAGCCCTGATCTGTGCCTTGCCTTAGCATTACAAGCCTACTGGTGCCTTTAGTCCTAGTGGGTCAGTCTACAAGAAATGACTCCGCAGATCCCTGTAATATCCAAGATGCCTTAGGTGGGGGTGTCAGCTGCGGTCAGGCTGTGGGATGGCTGGAGAACGTTAGCTGAGCGTCCGGAGTGCAAGGGCAGACTGACCGGGGCTGTGGTCTGGCATCACGCTCTGCATACGCACCCCATCTAGGGCTCCCCAAGACAGGGTGGATCTCTCTTCCCACCCAATTCCCAGCATCTGTATCCATGAGATTTTTTTTTTCTCAGGCAGTTTTGCAGGAATCTGGCCCAGAGAGAAGGGGCAAGGCTGAAAGTACCAGTCCTGGCTTCCTACAAGCTCAGCCTGATCTGAAACAATATAGTTGGGGATAATCTGGGGTGGGGAGGGGGGTGGAAGTATTTTGGAGCAGGTCTACTTTAATAAAATTTAAATCTTCTGTTAGAAACCAGAAAATTAGAAACCAGTAGAAATTCCTTAGTATTTTTTGCCAGTGTTATTAATAAATTTGTCACCTTTATTGATCTCAATTACTTTAACCCTTTCAATACCAAGCCCAGAGTAGTAGATTGATACATTTCTTTCCTATTCTTTCAGCGGTTAGGACAATCCTTTATTTCTTTGGTCTGGTTTACATACCTAAAGGTAATAGAAAAGGAATTCAAAGCTCCTTTCCCTTGCCCTGCCGCCGCGGGCACTGCTGTTGGCTTAGGTGGGGGTCGTGGGGACGTGCCAGGGCTGCCAGGCAGCAGGAGCCTGCCCACCCTCACGCTCCTCCGAGCTGCTGCCTGAGGCACTTCTTGGGAAAGTGTTGCCTTTTCTCCAGCAGTATCAGAAGCCAGGGGGATGGAAAGCTCGGAAAGCAAAGTGTGGTCAGGTTTAAAGGACGGCACAAACAGTAAATGAAAATTATGACCAGTTGTGAACAGGAGAACCGTGAAGGACTGAGACAAATTTATGCTCTTCTATCTCTTTTCTAAATAAAAAAAATGGGCCTAAAATCCCCTGTGTGCTGATTTGCATGCATGAGAAAAGGGGCTGGCTGGGAGAAAAATAGCCTGTAGTGCCCATCCTTCACTTGTTAAACAATAGAGACAAAGGATGAGAGAGATTCATCGTTGCCGTGTCGGTACCTGAGCGGTTTCTGTGCTGTTCTCCCAGCTGGATTAGGCCCCGCGGCTTCTCTTCTGTCACCACCCTGCTCACAGACACACCGAGGCAACCTGCAAAGGCGAGATAGGCGCGGACTGAGCCGGTTCTTTCACATCTATGGAAGGACACAACCTCCTCTACCCCCCCAACCAAGGGGGGCCGGCGCTGGGCCTGCCGGGGCGTGTCGGCCGCTGCCCGCCAGGGGGCAGCAAAAGGCCGGGAACGCACCGGGCACGGGGCTGGGGCTGCGGCCGCTCCCGCCGCGGGCGCTCGGGGCACACCCTGGGGGCTGGGGAGGGACAGCCTGGGGGATGGGGGACACACACACACCCTGG
>WUAM01000107.1:1638785-1650449 GCA_024336885.1 Actenoides hombroni | reverse complement strand
CACCCTGAGGGCTGGGGAGAGACAGCCTGGGGGATGGGGAACATACACACACCCTGGGGGCTGGGGGGAGGGGGGGACAGACTGGGTACTGAGCAGGGACACCCTAGGTGCTGGCAGACTCACACCCTGGGTGCTGGGAGGGGATACCCTGGGTGCTGGAGACACACACCCAGGGGGCTGGAGTGGGACACCCTGTGTGCTGGGAATGCACACTGTGGGTGCTGGGAAGGGGACACCATGGGTGGTGGGGAACGCACACCGTGGGTGCTGGGGACACCCCCCCCCCCCACACCGTGTGGGTGATGGGGACACACACACACAAACACCGTGGGTGATGGGGACACACACCGTGGGTGCTGGTGGGGATGACGACTGTGGGTGCTGGAGGGGAGACCGTGTGGGTGCTGGGGGACACCGACTGTGGGTGCTGGGGGGTGACACGCACACACCATGGGTGCTGGAGGGGGACAACCGTGGGTGATTGGGATGGGGTGGGAGTTGCTGTTGGGAGTCTGGGGGTGGCCCACTATAGATGCTGGGGGTGGCCCATGAGTGCCAAGAGGAGGAGAGGGCCTGTGGGCATCAGCATGCCAGCAGTGATGGGGAGAAAAATACCTGTTTGTGACCATGGAATCTGTGAATATCTTGCATGGGCCTGCACACTGATGTTGCTTAGATGAGCTGTGTCTGGTTCCAGAGGAGTTAAAAAGGAACGTGGAATCAGTGTGACATTGAATACTTGGAGTGGCATAAATAATTGTAATCTTTGTTTTTACAAAACATATCTTCAAAGAAATTTTTATATTCTACAGATCAGGTGTTTGTAAGTTGTGTTTCTGGAGTGACCCTTACTTCAGAGCTCATGTAATATGTATGTGCATTTATGTGAAACTTTGGGAATAAAAGGGAAATGTATAGCAATTAAGATAACCTGGAATGTCTGAGGTGCACAAGGTTGACAAAGACAAGCAGAGGTGTTAAAGAAAAATCTAGTGGGATTAGAAAAAATAAAGAATAGTTTTATGTGTATTAGAAATGGGGAAAATTCTGGCAACAGTATAGGCTCATTAGCAGTAAGCTATAGCAAAACTTCTACTGATGCAGGAAAGGCAGCAGAGCTTGATAGAGATTTTTTTAAGTGCTTGCCTGTAGGGAATTCATGCTATAGGTCTGTATAGTTCAGATTGCTGTTAACAGCAACATTCTGCGAGTGTTCTAACTTGAGGAGAATTCTGCTGTCAGGAGTTCATAGTTTGGTGGGCTTTATAGTATTAGGTTTAGGTTTACAGTTGGACTTGATGATCTTCAAAGTCTTTTCCAACCTAAATGATTGTGTATCCACTGTAAATGAGCTCTCTAAAATTCCTGAGCATTCTTCCTCAGCATGAGGAATTCTGTAAAGCCTTTAAAGTGCTTATTTCATGTTTCCCTGCCTAGTTATTCCTAATGAAGTGCATGAATTCATAATGCATATTGAGATAACATTAAGATTTGTAGCCTAAAGCAGTGAAAAGTAGAATGGCAAATACTTGGCCTTTGCTGATAACTTGATTGGTTGTAAAGGGAAGGTCAACATTCATATGCTTTACAATGAATATCTAGCAACTGTCAGCTGCTTCCCAAGACCTCATGTCACTCTAAGTACACGTGATTTTATGCTTAACTTCTACATTAAAGAATTTATGAGAGTTCTAAAGCTGCCTCTATTAACCACAGGTGAAAATGTGCTGCCTCACAACCCTTTAATCCTTATGTATCCGTTCATGCTTTTCAAAAGTTGCATGGATAGTTCTGTATTAGCCTAAACATGCCGGTTCATTCATCATCCAATCTGATGAGAGCTTTTTTTGGAGGCTGGACTAAAACTAAGAAATGCTTCGTTTTAATAGGTGTTCTTACATATGCCTCAATCACACATTTATAGATGGTTCTAAAAGATACGTTGTTGTGGGGTTTTATGTTGTTTTTTTTTTTTTAACAAGAAAAGCAATAATGTCACCATGTAGATATTAATTAGAACTGTTGAAACTACTTTCAGAAATTACTTAGGAGTCTGGAAAGCTGTCTTATTAAAAGACAAGGATGATGAATAACCTCTGTCCTGCATATCTAATTTTGTGCCATAGCGCTTTTCATTCCCAGATCTCAGAATGCTTTCTTTTCAGTGACATAGGTGCTTTCATGACCCATCTCTTTTATAGACAGTTGTGTCAGATGAGTGACTTCTTGTTAATGATTGGCAGACCTCATAAGAAATCCCCCTCAGAATACTCTGAAGTTCAGGGAGACAAATTTATCTATCTCCTTTGAAATGAAAAATGCATCTTACCGTTGTCCTTAATGGGACTTTTCTTCTTTGAATGTAGTGAATTAATTTCTTTTCAATGACCAGAGGGAGGAGTTAGCCGATTGCTCACTGACATAGTTAGAAACCTTTATTAGAGATCATTGGGTCAGGTTATTCCCATGTGCATAGGGTTGCTTTTCAGCCTGAAGTATTGTATAAACAAAGCCCGGGCCAGAAAAACGGCTTTGGGATTCAGGTGAGCTGAGTGAGTCAGCCTTCCCTATGGCATTTGCCTGCTTTGTTTTCAAGAGAGCGTTTCCCAGCCGCGAATATCCAAGGCAGTGCCCTTTGGTATTGGACTGTAATGTGTTTCTCAATGTTTTGGTGAAGGGAACTATGGCAAGACTAGATTGGATACGCCTGTAAAAGACATATGAGTTGGAATGTGTTGGCACATCTACATAGCCCGGCTGGTTTGTGTGCGTTGTTACTGGGCAGGCACCTGGAGGCAGTGGCTGCAGGAACCTGGTGCTGTTGCTCTCAGCTGGGCTCAGCCGAAGCACAAACCAGCTGCAGCTGTCCAGGTCCCAGCGCTGGTTCATTTAGGATTAGCTCAGAGATGACTTGGGAGAGGTTGATATTCTCCTTACCTTAACTAGAGTGATGGGGAAGAATCCAGCACAGCTCTTGGGCATTGCTCTCCTTTCCTTGCTTGCCCAGTTAACTTCATATACGGGTCAGTATGCTGCAGTGTGGTACACAGCTCTGTGTCTTGAAAGGGCAAGTTGTTCAGAGAGCTCCTTTTCAATTACCACAAGTGAAAGCAGGTACCCAGGATAAATGTAGAGCAGCTGATGCACTGCCTTTGTCCAGCTGCTCCTGACCTCCCTATGGAGCTTGTTTCCTGTGGGGCACATATCAGAAGTTGCTTAGATATTGAGGTTTGGCCTTAAATTAAGGCCTAAAAAAGAGAGTATGATCATCTTTATGTGGGGAACAGCAACAGGATTGTAGTCTCCTATTCCACTGTCTAGCATCTGTATATCTTCCACTTCAGTAACACAGGCTCATTTGCCTTTTGTACATATTTTTCAGTATTTTTTGCTTAAGAGCTTTGCTCATCAATATTTGCATTCGGAATTAGGATTTCATCTGGTCATTGTATTGATCTTCTCCAAAAAGTATTTTGCCAGGGAAATGGAATGAATTTAACTGAAGTAACAAAAGATTTGGAAACGAGATGCAGTGAAGTCTCAGCTTTTTCTTGGGGAGTTTTATTTCCTAAAATCCTGATATCTTGAGCATAAGTGAGAGAAAACAAGATGGATAGGAAAAGGCAATATAATTTTCCTATGTATAGCATATATGGGCCATCTTGGCATCTTGCTGTGTGCATTTAGAGGATGGAGTACTCAAAATAAGCTGAGCTTTTTGCCCTTCATATTGATCCAGTAAGGTTCAACATAACCTATCACCTGGCCAAAAGCTCACTGCTGTGTTGAGTCAGCTGATATAAGCAGTTCTTCTACTGAACGTGCTGATCCTATGGAGCTATATGTGATTTAAAATTGTTTGTTTGTTTTAGCCAGGGAAATAAGGAAGCATATATTACTTCTGTGGGACCATGTGTTTCTTGAGGTTCGCACAAATCAGTGTACAAATGAAAGCGTAAGGGAAATACTGCCCTTGCTGAATCAGTAGCAGTAGCTGTTTGAATCAAGGGAGGAGGAAGAGGAACAGCAAGAAACACTGTTCCAAGAGCACAGGGAAAAGGAGGAATCTTAGTAGTGGTACTGTGAGGTCTGAACACATTGTTAAGCAGGATCAACAAGGGCACAATTAAACTGCCCCCAAGAGAGACTTGTCCCAGCTTGTGCCTGCTCTGGCCACATCTGTCCTTTGTTGTGTCTGGCCTCAGGGCAGCCCTCAGAAGGAGGGTGGTCAGAACATGCAGGGACCTGTATGCCTGGGCACATCTGGCATTGTAGCAGGCAGCTGGCACGTGTAGTTAGACTCCAGCACAGTTAGGCTGGCTATGCAGGAGGTTGGCTCTGAGGGCAGCCATGCCTACAGCTGTTCTGTAGGCCGACCTGTGCAGGCAATGTCAGATCTGTTCCTGTTGTGCTTCCAGAGCTGCGTGCGTCCCATCTCTGGGTCTGCCTGTGAGCTGAGTAACTTGAAAGCAATGGGGAGCCAGCACTTTGTCTAAGGATAAAAGGTGGTGTAACCGACATTTAAAGGGCTCCCCAGTGTGTCTCTCATAAGAATCAAATAATGCCTGATGATATGTCAGTTTTCACAGGGTTTTGAGGTAGATATCATACTGCTCAGAGACAGACTGCTCTGGTTACTCTGTAGGTAATAATAAATGTTTTAGCTATCCTTCCGTCAAGAAGTTTCAGTGGAAAACTGCATAGGTGATTGACAAACTTGTGCCACCGGAAAACTGTGAGACCTTACCAGGTGTTCTGTACAGGGCAATGGCATCATACAGACTTCCAGCTTCACATAGTGGCTGCTAAAAATGAAACCTGACTATTCAATTAAAATGATATTAAATGTTATTCTCAAGCAAATGCTTGTCCTAAGCCAAATCGCAGCTAGGGGTCTCTGTGTACATGTAGGAGGCAGGAAAATGGCAGCCTAAAATGTTTATCAGAACTCGATTGTCACTCTCAGAAGTTTGTCTTATAATATATTGGAAGGAGTTTCTGATTCCAGATAGGTAAAATACAGGCTTTATGTTTCTACGGCACATACACTTAGACTTACTCCTGCTAACACCTTTCCTTGGTGCAGCTCTGCGTTCTGCATCTACCAGCACATCAATGATTGTTGCAGGCATGTTGTTCACTGGGTTCTCTGGGATTTAAGGTCCCCCTTCATGAATTGCCTCACAAGGAAGAACAGGTTATGGCTGTGTAGTTGAGTTTTCTGTATGGCTGCCAACAGCAGCTACTACCTTCTGTTGCTACCAGAAAGTGTGAGTTAATGTGAGGCAAAGAGCTCAGACTTTAGCCCACAGTTAGTGGTGTAAGCTCTTTCTTTCTGCAGGTCTCCATATCCTTCCCGCTGCAGAGGGCTTTTGGGTGTTCCAATGACAGCCTATCTGTCTCGGGCTAGAGGGAGTGACACTTCCTCTCAGAAAGGGAATTGCCTTCAGAAAAAAAGTCTGGCTGATCAGAGTGCAGTATTACTCATTTGGACCCTTTTCAGCAATGAAACAGTGTGAAAAAAGTCTACACTTGTGTAAGCGTGAGGAACCCAGCACCGAAATCGCTTCCATGCATCCGTGGCACAGCCAGGGACAGAGTCGCAGCTGCTCGATCCAGAGGGGGTTTGAGAGGCAGCCTCCCCTGCTCATGTCTGCTGTAACAGTGTCTGGCTTTTCCAGATTGAAATTACAAAGAATTGTTCAGAAGTGCCTGCAGTAGGGAATGTGGTAAGTACCCAAGAGTGAACAGAGAAGCCATGTAAATCTCCTGGATTGGTTTAGCTCCCAGTGGCTGAGATTTTTCAGAGCAAAGAAATGGAAAAGCATATAGAAGTAGGAACATGACAAATCCCCAAATGTAACTGCTCCTGGTTTCTCTTTTTGAAAGGGAACTGACTCACAATGGACAGAACATGGTTTTTTTCCCCTTTCATTCCTTCTGTATTTTTGGATCTGAAGATTGTTAGTTTCTCTTTGAAGAGTTTACTTTGTAGCTTCACGATGAGTTGCAGGTGGCTTGTGGAGTGAGGATGATGGTATATCATTCATGGTGACACCTTCTGCTGACTAAGAGTGTCTTTCAGAAATTAATTGGTTGATTAATGTGCAATTTTATTAACATTATTACTTCTCGGCCTACTTTGTATATGGAACTGACGTGGAAGTCAAAAAAAGTATCAAAGATTCCCTAGCAGCATAAAGTGAAGTAGCAGCTTTCTCTCTGCTGCGTGCAATCAGTGCAAAGAAGCTGTAAAACTTATCAGAACTGCCTATTTCTGATCCTAAAAAAAAGGTGTAGTTTGTGCTGAACAAAGTGTGTGAGGAATAAATGTTTTATGTGTTATATATGATCTAGCACGTAGTAACTGCAGGAGAAGTTACACCTTCTACTGATACAGAATTGCTAGGGGGAAATGCTGAAACAGTAAGAGGAGACATGCCCATCATAAGTGACCAGCTCTTGCAAAGTGCTCAGCACCAGCCTTTCTCACAGAAGTCCCCGGGACTTGGAGGCATGCTGCACTTTGCAGTAGGCACTTAGCAATCTAATCTAATCTAATCTAATCTAATCTAATCTAATCTAATCTAATCCATTTTTAATATGCCTTTCACTCTGAAGCATATGAAAATGCTGTATATGAAAATCAGGTAAAGCAATCTGATGTTATTGCTAATGCTTCTCGATGCAGCGAGGTCAAAAAGTAGAAAGCCTTGCAGCAACTACCTCCTTCAGCTAGAGGTTACCAAGACAGATGAGTTTGTTTCACAGTTTTCAACACGCTAATGTCATTTGAAAGATTCACTTTTCCAGTTTGCAATAGCAAGGTGTCTTCCCCGTCAGTAGAGGGTATACTTGACCCTTCTTACACTGACATCAAAAATACTTTTGTTCTGGATTTTCCTGGGGCAATAGTGAGCCTTGCCTCAGATTTTTCTAAAAGATGAAATCAAGAGATGTGTATTTATAGGGGAAGATTGTGCTTGCACAAGTGCACTTCTTCTGTTCACACACCAATGTACATTTACAGCCACGGGTAACCGTATTACATCTACAGTCAAAGTCTGCTCTCTCTGTCTGCATAGGTGGGATGTGTCAAGTACATAGCTCTGGATGTCCTCAGTCATTTCCTTCTGTCTTTGGTGGGTATGGGGAAATGAGAATAATAAATACAGCCAAAGATGGACTTCTCACTGTGATTCAGGGCTGCTACTCCCTGGTTAAGATATGCAAAGGTTACACATGTATGGAGAGATATGCTAGAGGTGTGTAGCTCTTTGACATGGAGCTGGCATGGCTTTGTCCCTTGGAGATCCCTGTTCAAACAGTGTGGTTTCCCAGTCCACTGCTTTATGCTGCTTTGAAGAAAAAGGAGAACGGAAGCTTGGGTAATTATGGAAGGTCTTATCTTTACTTGCTTGCTCATAACTCTTTGAATAAGCTGCTTCTTCCAGCCTTCTTTATTGATTGAAAAAGAATTTGGGCTTACCCTGATTAACTGCAGTGATCATGATCACTCCTTGATTTGCAAGCTGGTTCCATAGAAACAAAGAGGGCCCGTTTTCCTTTTCCACATCAAAGCACACTAAGCTTCTTGTCTGTGCTTCATCAAAGGAATGATTTCAGCACATGTATTCCTCAGGAAATGACAGGGGGAACTAGGAAACAAAATTTAAATGAAACATTAATTTAAAAGAACACAAACATCCTAATTGGAGATTTACTTTAACAGATTTCCCCATGTCTGAAAAATGATGGCTGGGAGCATAATCAGGCTTTCAGCAGGCACCATCTCTGAATTGTTCATAATAACCCTTAAATCTGTTCGCCGCGAGTTTAAAATGAGTTTAGAAGCCGTCATCTGTGTGGGTAATCTAAGGGACCACATCTTGATCCTTTGCTCACGAAAGATGTGTTCATTAAAACTGCTAAAAACAACAGAGAACAGAAGGCATGGCAAGGTCACTGTGATATTCTTGTTCTGAAATTACTGCAGTAGTCTGTGTGGCATACATATAAATCATATCTGGGCCAGCTAAGTTCCACTGACTCAGCTAACGTTACACCAGGAATGGAGTGGCATAAGGTATCAGCGAGAATATCTGAGAAGCCAAATACAATGTGTCTCCAAACCACGCTCATCTCATACAGTTAGAAAACCGTTGCAAAAGCGAGCATCCTAAATTCTCATCACTCAGAGTTCACAGTGGGCCTCAAGACTGTTCCTTGCTGCTGAGGAGCATGGGCTGTCACACGACAGTCACCAAAGCGAAGCTGCCTCCGTGACCTCTATAAAGAAAATAATTGTCTCGTTAATATTAACAAAAAATACCCAGCTACATTCATTGGGTTAAATTCAAGAAGGTATTGTGACTGTTTCAATATACTGCAGCTTACACGTGCAAAGACATCCAGTACTAATTCTTTCAGAATACCCCGATGATGGGGTTTTGAGGGTTTATAGGCAAGAGATTAGAAAAGCCACATGTCGAGAGTGCCAAGGAGACAGGCACACAAACATAGTGTCTGCAAGGGAGGAGTGTTTATTAATAAAAAGAGACGTCCATACAGCGCTGACTGCTAGCAAGTGATGCACTCCCGTGGAGTGGGTGTGAGTTTCCCATGGAATTAAATTCAGTTCCATTTAATCCTGTTTATTATTTAATTAAAAGGCAGGGTAGCGGGAGACCTGCATCTCCTCTGTTGGAGCCCATCAGTTTTTAGTGCTCAGCTTTGTGTCATGCGGTACGAGGTGGAGAGCAGATGCCAAAGCAGTGTCCTGGATTCCAGGGCACAGTGACACAGCTGTGTGTTCGTTGAAAGGATGTGGTATTATTGCATCTTTTTGCTTCGTGACTAATGCTCAGGAGGTGAAAATAAAGAAGGCAGACCAAGGACTTTTCAATAAAGTGGACAGACAATGTAATCAGAATGATACTTGTGCTGGGGGCTACATTCAAAACATCTCTGCTCTCACTTTCCTGTTCTAGATTTAGGCTGTACCTTGATCCAGGTTTACTGCCATCTCTAGAGTTGAAATGATGGCTGAAGCAAGGCCTAAATTATGCTCTTAAGGATGAATCCATTAGGAAAAAAGAAAAGGAAACTGGTTACCTGTACTCTACAAGAGAAACAAGGGAAGTTGATGTAGGCCTGTGAAGATAGACAATAGGTGATGAGTGGCGTGTGGCAGGACAACAATATTTTGCATAGCATTAAAAGTCAGGATGCTTATTCTGAGACTTCTTCTGTTTCCTTTTGAATCTCTGTATTACCTTAAGGAAAATGCTATAAAATGTCTGCATTCCTTGGTCAGGTTTCTGATTAAATTCAGGATCTGCAGTTTCATTTGAAGCAGTTAAGGAATCTTCCTACGAACCTACCACTACGGCTACAAGTCCTTTAGCAAAGTAACCTTTGCATTAGTGTTCCAGGTGTTGGAGCTTAGGAAGTTTGCAACGGGATTACCTTCTAGCTTCGTTCCTCAGCACCCAGGACAGCCTGTCGTTCTGCTGCAGCGTGCCCTGTGTGTGCACCAGGCAGCTGTAGAGAGATGGAAGTACGGTTCTAGCCGAATGGAGTTCTTGCTGCTGACTCATGGTTTTAGGTACAACTGGAATGCAAATATTAATAACAGGCTGCTACAGTAGACAAGGAGATCCATACCTGGACAGCTGGGTACGCTGATCCGTGGCATTCCCTTCAGTCACAGCGCAATGATGCAGTCTTGGTGCTTTCTCAGCACCTGATTTAGGGGCCTGCCTTAAAAGCAAGCTTTCCAAAGATTAAGTTGGACTAGATTGAGATGATGCAAGACAGTAGGACAATGTGGTGAAGGGCATATCTTTTTTCCAGAGGAAATCCCCTCAGTTAATGAGGGTAGCAGCTTAAGAGGTATTTTCTGTTTGGGAGTGTTGGGAGGGTTCAGACTCAGGCAGCAGAGGTGACTACAACTATTGGTTTGAATTCTGTTTGGCTTGGAGTTTGCTGGGGTTTTGATATCGACCATAGGATAGCTGCCTGCCTTCTGTTTGACCTCAGGATTAAAGATCTCCTGAGTGATGGCTTTTTGTGTGCTGCGTCGCTTTACTTCCTCTCCTGCACTGGCTGTTTCCAAACCCAATGGAAACTGATGACTAATGGATGAAGCTGAGCCTACCTTTACAGGCTGTCTCTCCCTTGTTTCACCCTCTTGAAAGAACATCTGGGACTCTTCTTCCACCAGCGCTTTGATTTTTAGCTCAGGAGGAACGGGAGCAGGATGTTCTCTGTGAATCAGCCCTAACCCCTGTTGGTCTGACAAAGCAAAACCCGAGCTTTCTGACCTTGTTGGCAAGTCTTTTCTGTTTATTCATGAATTTTACTGTGGTCAAGACATGGGAAAGATTTTGGCTTTACATGTTTGCACTGGAAAATGCTTCTGCTTTTGTTCATTCAAATGGAGAAAAGGTTTTTGTTTTCCTCCTTGTACTGCGAGCCTAAGAGGAAACTGCCTGTATTTCCATTGCTGTTGCTACATTGCCATGGGAACAGATTTGAAGTGCTGCATCCATTAAGTCACTTAATTGAAAAATGGCACAGTTAATCCATTCAAACTGCACTTTTTCCACTGCCCTGTATACGTCTACATGTCACAATGTAGTTTTTGAGCTAGCTTGGTCCCAGAATCAATACAGCTGAATTAACTGCAGTTGGGTATGATGGTTTGGGTTGGATAAATAGCATAGGCATGGCACAGTACTGACATAGCTGTGCTGCCAACTCAGGCTCGTGTGCCATGGTTCAGAGGTAGTGCAGGTATATACACTGATAAAACATAGCCCAATATAACACTGCATTTCATTGCACAGGACTTTCTCTTAAGACTTTTCATAATACTTTGCATTCAGTTACTACTCATGGGTGCAAAATTTTAATGTCCTACCTTTTTTTTTGTGTTCATTTTGAGGTTGTTTTCTGGTTCCAGAATTCTAAATCAGACTTCATGTTACTAAAATAAAGGTTTCAAACATAATTCTCCTACAGTATAGTAATTACTGCTTGTTAAGCATGGCAGAGTCAGGAAAAAGTGAGGCACAAATTGAAGCAAAATGAGACCTCCTGAAGAAACTGCAGTGCTTGTATTCATGTCTGCACAATACTTAATTGCTAAAGAATTTCTATAAAAACTATTTGAATTTATGTGTTCTTACCTAGTAGTGTGGGTTGTTTTTATTTTTCCCTTTTGAAAGCTACCTCAGGAGTGAAGACGAGAAGAGTAATCTTTGAGTACCTTCGTATTTCAAATGAGACCCAACTGATAGCCTTTTAACCTCGTCTGCAGGATCTGCTGGTACAACCATTTTCTATGAAGAATAGTGTTACTGGTTTGGGTTCTCCATCTGAACAGACACAGAATGTAGAATATCAATTACAGAAGTTTAGAGAGGGAGCTGTAAGTACTTGATAGATGCTGTTACTTTGTCACGCTTGGTGCTGTAGGCACTTCAAGATTGTTGGCTGGGTTCAAAAGGGCACTGAATCTGCAACTGGTTTGGAGAAGATGGGCTGCTAGGAAATCATACTGAAGTCAGCAGAGGAGTAAGGGGAGAGAAAAGGGAAGGGAAGGGAAGGGAAGGGAAGGGAAGGGAAGGGAAGGGAAGGGAAGGGAAGGGAAGGGAAGGG
>WUAM01000107.1:1627815-1637858 GCA_024336885.1 Actenoides hombroni | reverse complement strand
AGGCCAATGGCATCCTGGCCTGCATCAGGAATAGTGTGGTCAGCAGGAGCAGGGAGGTGATCGTTCCTCTGTACTCTTTGTACGGCTTTGGTGAGGCCGCACCTCAAATACTGTGTCCAGTTTTGGGCCCCTCTCTACAAGAAGGATATTGAGGTGCTGGAGAGGGTACAGAGGTGTGCTACAAAGCTAGTAAAGGGTTTGGATCATGTGTCTTATGAGGAAAGGCTGAAGGATCTGGGGCAGTTTGGCCTTGAGAAAAGAAGGCTGAGGTGAGACCTTATTGCCCTCTACAACTACCTGAAGGGAAGTCGTGGCAAGGTGCGAGTTGGTCTGCTCTCCCTGGTGACAAGTGACAGAACAAGAGGCAATGGCCTGAAGTTGAACCAGGGGAGGTTCAGGCTGGATATTAGGAAGCATTTCTGTACAGAAAGGGTTGTCAAGCATTGGAATGGGCTGCCCAGGGAGCTGGTGGGATCACCATCCCTGGATGGGTTTAAGAGGCGGTTGCATGTTGTGCTTAGGGCCATGGTTTAGTGGTTTTGATAGGGCTGGGAGTAAGGTTGGGCTTGATGATCCTGAAGGTCTCTTCCAGCCGAAACTATTCTACGATTCTATGATGTGTAATTTTTCATTAATATATCCCAAGGAATAGCAGAAAAACAAGCACAGAAATTACCTTTACAGTGAAAAAGTGTGGAAGATCTAGTGGACACTAGAGCAGCCAGTCAAATTTTGATTCTTTATGGATTCTGAGCTAAGACTATCAAGACTTTTATCTTGACAAACAATGTAATTGTGGTAGAATAACTGAAGTACTGGCAGGGTAGAAGCAGCAGCTTTGATATATCTGAGAGGGTTTAAGTACTTTTTTGATAAAGATTTTTTTGACAGTCCCAAATGCCATTTCTCATGAGCTAGCTAGGTAAGATGCTTTAGAGGTCATAGCCATAACACAACAGCTTTGAAAAAAGTTTTTAAAGCCAATTGTTCACCTGTCCAACTGGTGAGCAGTGGCTTATTGTAGAACTGGGAGGGCTTCTGGAGTTGTGGCAGACCAGAGCTCTTGTATACTCAGTTGTGGTCAGCATTTTCCTTTAACAAATTAGACAATGAAGCAGAAGATGTAGTTACAAAATTTGTTATGACTCAAAATGAAGAAGAGGGGAGGAATGAAACACTCTGAAGGATGACTTCAGAACAGAGGCTAAACTGGAAATTAAGTGAAGTTCTATTCTTGGAGATCCGTTACATGTGTACCACAAAGCTTCAGCCACTCAGCTGTATGCCAACTACATGGTGCAGTTTTAAAAAGGCAAATATCATTCCACAATGTCACAGGAGTGTCAGATGGAATTGCTTCACTCACCTTGGTGCTGTTGAAGGCTCATCTGGAATCCCACCTTCAGCTCTGGGCACACACTTCCAGAAGGAGTTAGACTGAGAGGAGAGTGATGAGAACAGCAGGTGCTTTAGAAGGCATAAGATTGGAGATAAATTAAGATTATTTCTTCCCCCCAAAGAAAAAAAAGGAATCACTGAATTTGCAGTAAAGATTTGCACAGGATTTGAGGTTTCTGTTTCTTTAATTGCTGTCTGAGGAGAGAGGTGTGTTTAGGCAGAGGTGAGGTGGTGGAGGTGTAGCCAGAGCCTCACTGCAGAACAGCTAGACCCCTGGTGGGGTGACTTTCACCATGTTTTTAGCTTGTCTAAATACACTGGGCTAAAGTTTCAGCAGTCCAGAGTCTGCTTCCAACTTCTTCACTGTAGCTGGGCCAATTGCTTTGACTGGTCTCACCACCACAGTCCCTGTCCCTGAGTGTGAGATATTGAGCACATTCCTCTTGGGAATGGGAATGAGATTATCTTGGTGTTATCCATGATGTATTCTGAGCTTTTTTACCCCAAGCACTCTATATTTTTTTAATACCCTTCTAATGCCACCTGAGTCTCTCCACTAATACCTTTCATTCCTCCATATTTTTCAAGCTTTTTTGCTTCCCCTGGTTTTGCCAGCCATGCCACTGGACTCTCCTTGCAGTTCATATTCTTGCAGCCACAGTGCTTTCTCATGGTGCTGGTACAAGGGTGTTGGCATGGGAAGGCAGGAACTGTTTTCTCACTAATGATGACAAAATAGTTGTTCAGACCTTTTAAGTCAACCACTTACATGCTGAAACAAAATGCAAGGCAGTATGGAGGTCCAGTTCTTTGCTGTTTTGATGGGACTTCTAAATGACACAAAGCCTGTGCAACTTACCTAGGGGAGATAAAGTCATGTCTTGACTTTTTTTCCAAGGAAAGATCCTAGGCTTTTCTCAGAGAGCATTTTCTCACCTGAATCGTTCTGTACAGTGTAAAAGGGAGGTTCTTTTACTGTTTATATTGAACATATAGGATTCATAGTATCTAGGGTTTTCAGGCCGTACCTAAATTCAAATATATGTATTTAAACAGAACAAGGACCGTGAAAGTATTTTTCTTACATACATATTTTAGTCTCACTTACCTATCCCTCTAGGCTAGGTAGGCTGTTACTGTTATCTGAAGAGTTGCCATGGAAACAGTTTTATACTCTCAGTCTGTTTCTCTCAGACAGTACCTGTCTCTTCAAAACTGTACTGTGCTAAAATGGAAGTAAACCCCTAATAGTTAAATATGGAGAGTTACCTCACCAGCTGATAAGCAGTGTCAAATTACAAGGTGATAATCTGTCCCTGGATTTTCAACCCTCCCTTCCCTCTTTTTCTCCAGAATGAAATATAAAACTGCTGTGAGCGCAAAGCCAGGTATTTGTAATGTAGAAGTTTCTCAAGTGCTGAACGGGCTCTTTTCAACAGTGGTAGGTGCATCTTCTTCATCCCATTGCTGTTCCTGGCTAAGGACAATGGTTTATGCACCCACTTACTAACAACGTATTAACAACTTATTAAAATATGGCAATGATTTTAGATTTTGAAGAGGTTTCAGTGAAGTCTTCAAAAGGCAGATGTTCCACTTGGATAGCATTTAAGTGCTGGCATATGTGTACGATCTCCACGTGGCAACCAGGTATGAAGGTGACTCACTAAACTGAAAAATGTGCCAGAAACGTGGGTTTATAATTTGTAGACATCAAAGCAATTGTACAGAGCAAAACACATTGAAGGGGAAGTGGCTTATCTCATCCTTAAAGCTCAGATTTCAATAGGGAGATTGGAGCTAAAATTAAAGAATCAAGAAAGCCTGTACTCACGTCATCCTTTATCTTGGAGGGGAACTTTTATCGGTGTCTGATGAAAGAGACTCAGCAATACCCCAGCCAAAGGTTAGGATTATATGTTTGCAAACTAACTTTAAGGACTATTTGACAGAAAGGAATTGTAGTCAAAGTAACCAAACAGAAAATGACAGTCTGTACCCCTTCTCAGGAGGGCCAATATCCTTGCCTTGTGTTTTCTGATCAGACAGTGGTAGCCTGGTGGTTAGTGTTTGGAATAGAGTGGTTGCCCTGCTTGTTTTAAATTCAGCTAATGCAGCAGCTAAGTAGTGCATCAGCATGATTCCAAAACAGTACTCCATGCAGCTACTACATGGAAGAGCAGACACCACAAATAACCTTGACTGAATTTCATGTCATTTCAGAAATAATTTTCTAGTACCTTTAAGGATGAATGGTTGATACACACAGGGGCTCAGAGTAGAGAGTATGGTCTGGAGTATGTGTGGAACAAATCTGAACTGAGAGTGGGGGGCAGAGCTGAAGGATAGCAGTAAGGACAGAATATGAACTGACAGAATCTGGTGAGGTAAATTTTTGGTGGGTCTAATAGCAACCTAGGACTTCTATGGTTCCTGGGTTGTGGCACGCATTGCTGGAGGCCAGGGCTGGGCATCTGGTCTGATCTTAGGGCTGTTGCTTGTCCGTCTGGACACAGTTTTAGATCTGGGTTAGAAAGAATTACTGGGGTAGATAAAAGCAAAGCTAGGGCTGGGTTTGGGATTGGAGTTAGGGTTGTTACTAGGTTCAGAAAGGCTGCTAGTCTGAGTTTAAAATTTTTAGCTCATGTACCCTTTTATGTGGGCTTTACTTCATGCAGACCAAATCATGTGGAACTTACTGAGACAGACTAAAGTCCAACAGATCATCTGTGTCCTCAGAGCTGCCTTGTCATGATGTTGCAAAAGAGGATATAAAATAACTCTCTGCCGTCAGGTTTTATTTTGATTTCCTTCACGAATCCTTTAACTGCAATGTGGCTGTTTCAGGTGGTGTGTCTGCGTGAACATCTGAGCTATGCTGAAACCTATTGATTTCAGCTTGAGTATCTCCAGCTCTATAATTACACCTGACTGAATTTCTATAAAAGTCATCCTGCAGTACCAAATCCCGTAGCAAGCGTTCATTGGAACAGACCTCTGGTGAAAGCTATTCCCACACTCCATCCGTACTAAGGAGCTAAACATCCGTTGGAGTTCAGCAGGTTTAGAGTTGTGTTTGGGGTAACACGATTTTTAAGGGAAGATGATACAAGCTTTGAGGCCATGCTATATATTCCTATAAAGGGGGAGTTAAAAATGACTACTGCAATTAAAACTTGTCAAAACAATGACAGTGATGATCGGAAACATGAGAATTTATCTGCTCATGCATAATATACATGACAAGAATAGGTAAGAAAGTCAGCAAATGTGAGAACTATAAAAATTAATACTCAAAAAAAATCAGAGGGTCAATCATTAAAGGAGGTTTCTTTCATCTTCTTCTGACTATGTCTATTCATTTTAATCTGTGCTGTGTTATACAAACTTATTTGTATGGTTCAGTGTATCTTAATTAAGATTTTACTGCCCTGTTATAAAGCTTATCACAGGCTAAAAGTTTTCTTTTATTTCTCATTTTGTGAAGCCTGCCAAGTTCTGTCACTCACTGTGTTACACTCAGTGGATTAATAGAAGTTTGTTCACAATGAAGTTGCCCCAAATTTCTCAGGGTTTTTTTTTAGACCATTTACAGTCTATCCTGTCTTCCTAAATCCTCTGCACAGAGCTTTTGATTTGGAAATTGTATCTCTGTGGTGCATCAAAACCTACAGTGTACCTGAAGAGCCAGCAAGAACATCTGTCATTTAATAGATATTTCTAGCAGTAGCTTCATTTTGTTGTCTTTTATACATGTGATTTATAATGAGAAGATATGGTATGTTAATGACTGGATGTGGAAAGCCCGATTCACCACTTTAAACTGTAAATAGGCAATGTTAGGATTGGTACTAAGTGTTGCTATCTCTTCAACCCAAGACAAAAGCAGGAGTTGAGAATTCAGGAATAGTTTCTTACAGCTGTCATCCTGACAGCAGTGCAGTGGTTTTTATAATACACAGGTGAAACCAGGCACAGAGGCATAGCCCTCCGCCTGCAAGAGCCTAAATAGGCTATGCAGCATTAGTGATACAGATAAGGGACATGGAAAAATGTCTGCTTGCTTACATGCACATAGATAAGGGCTCTGCAGAAAAGGTCACACCAGGTAATAAGCTTCTAGTGTCTTTATTTCTGAGGTAAATAACATTCTGTAATGAGCGATGGGCTCTGAATGCATAATGGAGTTATATTTGGTGCTGTATTGCATGAAGATATTAAGCATGAGTAACCACTTAGAGTATTCCTAGACACTTTGCAGAGATATAAAAATATAAAATACCTGAGGGAATTTTTAGCAAAAGGCTGACAAAGGGTGCTCCCATTTCTCGTCGGCTGCGGGGGGATGTGAGAGCCCCAGCCCCATGGCCTTATATGAAGATGCAAAACCAGGTTTAAAACAAAATAGCATTTCAAGGAGGGAGCATTCAGCGTTCAAAGAATTTGTGAAAGTGTCATCTGCCTCTGCTCTGTGCCCTCTGTTAAAGTGGCTGATAATGTAAGGAATTGAATGTTTGGGCGACTGAAAAGGATGAGTGGTGTTTCTCCTAATGCTACGCTACCTTACTCCCTGTATTCTGACATAAGTCTTGTCTTGCAGACAAATAAAGTCCCTGATCTCTTAATGCTTTTATTTGAGTTTAATTTGATTTTGCTTTGTTGGGTGTCCATATACAATGGGTCGAAATTAATCCCTACATTGTCTAAGTAAGTTAAGCCATTTACAGTATTTCTTTTAATTAGTTGTCTTTTCACAGCATTATGGAGAACCATGGCAAAGATCTGCTAATGGAATATGTGGTTCAAGCTGGCTATGAATGAATTAACTGAAATGTGTTTACAGTTACAAACAGGACTGCAAAGGAGTGCTGCAGAGATCATGGCTCTACTTTTCTGAAGCTTTCCTGACATCTGTGTCTTGTCTGGATTGGAATTATTATGGAATGATTCATTCTGCTTTCATCTGGAGGGCATTGTTCGTATTCACTTCTAATGCTGTAAATCAACTACTTTTAGTTATCTGTGATTTTTGGGGGGTTGACCTTGGCTTTTTGTCAGCATCTCAGTGAGATTCAAGCTAAAATTCTGGCCCTTCTGAAGTTAAATGGGAAGTTCTCCACTGACATTAGTATATCCAATCTTCTCACATAGTGTTTTATGACTGTCCTTTTCTCATTATACTTAAATCTCAGGAGGCACAGCCAAATCTCAGCAAAGAGAGTTCAGTTCTGCTGGAGTTTAGTAGTATGATTTTCAATTTGAGAAGAATGATAGCATTTTGGCTGTGAGGGTTACCTATTCTTTTCCTTTATAATAAAAGACATGAGTATTTGGTGCTGTGGATGTGCTGCCAGATGCAGACACATGTACACACAGACAGCTTTACCACCCGGGTAAATTGTTATCAAGTCACCAGGAGCTGGGATATTTCTTGTACCCTGAATGACAAAGTAGAAGAGGGTGCACCTTTTCCCCTCTTCTCCCATCACTTGCATGATGAGTTGTCAGAGCATGAGTCTTAGCAAGTACTGCAGCAGACTGCTGAGATTCACATGGTGATTAAAGGACACTAAGTAAGCAAATACTTATTTCTGCAGTTGTACTGCAAGACTGTCATCCTTGCTTGCACTGCAAGATTGTAATCCCTGCTTTCAGGGGCATGCCACACTGAGCTCCAGAAAACTACAGCACTGTTCACAGAATGAGTTTCAATTGTCCTGGTCACTTTGAACAAATATGTTCAGCAGAAGTAACCTAGTTTTAAAAAACAGTCAGTAGTAACATTTCACACACACTTTCCAAAACAAAAAAAACCCTGCATCTTCTACTTTTGGTTTTAAATTCTTCAATGTCTTCTCTTTTGGGATTCCTACTGGAGGAATAATTGGACAATTTATCATCATTTCTATATTATTTCCCTTGTGAAAATCAAATGCCTTGTCAGGGCCATAAAACATGAGTGTCTTATTTTTAAAACCACCAGACATTTGCTTATGAATGAGAGCTGGAAATCAGCTGGAGAGAGATCCCTGTTCAGTCCTCAACTCTGCAGGCCTCCAGTGAGCTGCACAAAGAAATATATGGGGAACCATGCACAGACTTGCAAGATATTTGGGCTGAACTGGACAGCTGGACTTTTAAGGTGTCTAGGTTAGACTGAAACCCACACCCTTAAACTCCCCTATGTGAGGGAGAGGTTGGTTCATGTAAGTGAAGTCATATAAAATCTCTGAGCTCAGGCACTGGGGTTTCCTTGGCTTTTCCAAGTAGGCAAGCTGGGTTAGGTGCTGTCAGGATTATTGCTGGGTTGCAGCTCTCAGGAGCTGGACTTACATCCAGATGGGGCTCAGTGGTTCTGCTGGTGCAGTTTTGCCCTGGTCTCTATCTACAGAGAAAGTGCTGGGTTTGGGTCCAGGCACACCAGTCAGGACTGGGGAGGATAGATCTCTCCGATAATTTGACCTAGGATAGGAAAAGGTTTGTGAAATGAAAATGGTGCAGACAAAATCTCCCAAGAGATCTATAATTATATGTAGCAGCACTCTACTGAATTGAGGAAGTGTTCTGCAGGATGGATGGCAATGGCCATTCTCCCACACTGGAAGAAGGCTCGTAGTGATTTGGGTGGAAATTGTGTCAAAGAATCAGTGTCTTTCATCCAGTAGCTAGAGATCTATACAAATGCAATTATTTTAATTTTAATTAATGATTATGATAAATGGGAAGTCTGTCTTGATCATTTTCCTCCGGCTTTTATGCTTCTTGAATTACATTTTTAATAGCACTGAAGAATCTAGAGGAGGGGCGAGGTGAGTTTCTACCCATGTATTAGTTGACAGGAGACTGACAAAAGTATTTGAAGCTGTATTTCTTTAGTGGGGAATATTTTTTTCTTTCCAAGAAAGATGATGTTTTCTGAAAGCTGTTGAACTTGTATATCTGTGGCTTCATTCTAAGTTCTGAGCATTAAAAATGTGCTTTTGAAAATATTTCCACAAACATCATGAGAGTATAACTTAAAAAGTTGTACATTTTTTACAGATTTTACATGGAATTTTATTTATTTTTAAAGCACTTCTAAAAAAATCTTTAAAAGAAAAGCTACCAAAAAAAGCCTGTAAAAATGTGAAAAATGTAATGACCTATTTTGTAATTGTAAAAAATAATGTTTTCACACTTCACAACTCTTAGTGAAGTTTACAATTTATGACTTGCAACTTTTCTGTGAAAAGATCTAGAGAGCAGCAGCACTGATATTTTCATAATAATCTCTCTGATAGATACAGCTCACTTAGTCTTCACAGACTTTACTAACAACTGTAATTCTAAAAGTAATCACATTCCCATAATGACAACCATAGCGACAGAAAAACCCCATTCTGAATCACATAAGGGATGCTAGAAATAGTCAGCATTAGGTTTTACCTTTCATTTGTGCCTCAGGAACACTGAATTTCAATAGCAATAATGCTTTGCTAAAATTTAGGACAAAAGTATTTCTAGTCTTACTACTAGGAGTGCCAAGTTTGCATTTGACTATATTTATGTGATATAATTCTGTAAGATGTATTTGTGTGTTATTTGGCTGCAGAAATTGACTGAGAGTTTAAAGTGCAGCCTTTCAGGAGGACCAGGAATAGGTTTTCAATATAATGTATATTTTTAAAGCTCTGAGATGAGAAAGATGATGTATCTTAAATTGATTAGAGAACCTCTTTTAGAGTTAGAGATGCTGCATGACCACTGCGAGTTGTGCATAAATCCTATTTCTTTTTGGAAATGAATTTTATATGTGGTTTGATTTATATTCTAAGGTGGATGCCAAGAGACTAGCAACATAAATCATGAAAATGAAGCAGCCAAATAAGCAATAGCTAGTTACAAATTTGATGCTTGGTATTAGATGAAATAAAGCGTAAATACTCAGAAGACGATAGAGGTGTTAATCTACAGAGTTAATCCAGCTCTGCGTGCAGAAGTTTGACAAGATGACTGTGCTGGTTCCTTTGAGCACTGAAACCTTTGATGGCAGTGGCCACTTGACTTGCCTGATGAGAAGATTTCACCTTGGATCATGATCCTTCCCAAGCACATTTTAATAGGATGAGCAAAAAGATATTTCAGTCCAATTTACCAGTGGAAAACAGGGAGCAGAGCATTAGGAAAGAGGATTTGTACAAAGGCTGTCTGTGGAGCAGATTTTTTATGTTGTATGGTGCCATCAACTTGTAGCAGTTGGTTGTCTGTGGGGTGCTTCTTTGGGGTACATTACAGGAGGCTTTTGTGCTGACAAGATTAGCATCTCTTTCCTGCCTGTTGTCACAGATTATTTTTATTTGGGAGCTGTCTGAAGGAGAGGGCTTTACAAACACAACAGACTGTTTACTGGAAGTCCAACAAGTATGTCCTGGTTTGAGTGAGCACAGAACTAATTCTGTTCAGTGATTTTACTTCTCAGCTCAGTTCTTCTAACTCACTGCACTGTCTGCAGTCAGCAGCCTGTTCTCACAGACAGTGGCTGCTTCCAGCAGTGATAACAGCCCATGGTTAGAGTCACTACCAAGGATGGGTGTGCAGAGCAAGGCCACTGCTGGATCTTGTGTACCACATTGGGGGGTGCAGAAAGTGAAAGGCTGCACCTGCAG
>WUAM01000107.1:1521066-1627715 GCA_024336885.1 Actenoides hombroni | reverse complement strand
TGTCCTGGTTTGAGTGAGAACAGAACTAATTCTGTTCAGTAATTCTACTTTTCAGCTCAGTTCTTCTAATTAACTGCACTTCCTGAAGTTAGCAGCCTGTTCTCACAGTGTCTGCTGCTAGCAGTGATAACACCCCATGTTTAGAGTTGGTGTGGATTGGTGTGCAGACCACGGCCACTGCTGCATCTTGTGTACCACATTGTGGGGTGCAGAAAAGTAAAAGGCGGCAACGAGGTATTCCATCCCATATACATCATTTTTTTTTCGGCTAGAGCTGAGGGATCCAGAGGGTCTCTGGGCTCTTCTCCCCTCTTGGACTGCCTTGCCAGCTTTGCTTGGCTTGGCTTGGGTCCTCTTTCGGTTCCTTCCTCGGAGCACCCAAGGAGGCCTCTGTCCGTTCTGCCTTCGATCCCAGTCTGTGTGTTCCTGAATCCAGTACCAGAATCCAGCTCCTGAACACAGCTCCCGGCTGCTGCGGGGCCCAGCCTGGGACTCTCCCAGTGCCTGCTCCACAGCATCAGTGGTGACAGTGATGGAATTGCCATCAGGGGGGTTGGGTTCCATACTGGTTTTGTATCTATTTGTATATATTGCATTTTTATTATTATTAATTTCCTTTTCATTCAAGCTGTTCTAGTTTCCTTTGCTAATTGCTCAGTCTCTCTCCCTTATTCCCTTTCTCTTCCCGTCTGGGGAGGGAGGGGGGGTAACAGAGAGCGGCTGTTAGAGGTCTGAAGGGTTGTCCTGACCCTAAACCATGACAAAGTAGTACAAGCCAGCAAATTTCTGTCTGTGAGAATTTATATGGGCTTTTTAGTGCCTGTGTATGTAGAGAGGGGACATCTCCCCTTCTTTTTCTGGGAATGATAAGGAAGATTGAAATTGCAGCTTTAGGAAATACTGAATATGAAAACGTTACATAGTCAAACAGGCCTATAGGGTACAGGATTTATGGGATCGTGCAGCTGGTATGAGAAAAACACTTAATAAACCTCATGGACAGAAAAATCTATCGACTAGCAGGGCAATCGAGCGAAGTCCTGGGATCTCCAATTGAATTTTGAAAGACTATTGAGGAGGATGAACCTAGCCATAAGCCTGGAAATTTCAGATAGCTAATGCCCAAGAGAATCTAAATAGCAGCCCCTTTTGTGAGGAGGTTAATAAACAGAAGAATGTGTATGTGACAAAGGATGAGCGAAAGATAAGCCAGTGCAGGAAAACAGAGCTAAATAGGATGTAAGGGGGAAAGTCTACCAGTAGTAGGTGATGGAGTGTCATCAAGGAACAGCCAGCTTGCATGAGACAGCAAGAGGAAGGGATGGGGGAATTTCTGGAGAAAGTATCTGTGGAATATACCAGAGATGACGGTAGAGTTGGATGTGGTGTCAAGTAGTACGGTAATCTATTAGATTACAAGGAAAATAAGTAAAATTATTAACCATTCAATAATGGAAGAATTTAATTTCCCAGAAATAAATTAGAAAAATAAAAGGCAGGACTGAGATAGGAATTAGGTTTTAACATTAATAGTTGGTGGACCAACAGGAAGTACCAATTTTGGCTGGTCATTGATATCAGCCTGAACGGAATCATCACAAATTAGTTTTGTTCAGTTTGAAGACAGAAAAATGTAGGCATAAACTTGAGGTTGAGTGCTTTGATGCTTATGGTGTTAGTGGTGTTTGCAAAACTAAGGAGTATGTGGATATCCATCCAGAAACAGCCTAGAATTACTTCCAACTAAAAACAGACACCATCTGAAGCTTTAAATTGAGGCAGACAAAGCTGAAGAACAGGGGAATGGGGAAAGTATCTCTCAGTGAGCGAGAACTTAAAGCTGGACAGTAGGAATAAACAAAGAAAGGAGAAGGCCTGAAAACCTGGTCGTACTGGATCTTGCACAGAGAATCTTAGTACAGATACATGATCAAGTGCACTCTTTGTAAAGTCCAAATCTGAATGACCGTTTGACATAGTGTTCAAAAACATTGATGACATCCTTTAGGATAATGTAAATAATCTCCATTGTAGCATATGGAATGAACTAACAGATGAAATGTGGCCAGTAACAAGCACGTTTAATTAGTGTGTAAATAGGGAGATACTTGTGTCTGCAGTTTTTGAACGTTCAGAACAGGGCAGTGTCTGCACAAGCACAGACATGCTGTTTTGTGCTCTAAAACTATGCGAAGGCCTGGATTTTGAAAGAAAACTATTTAATGACATGGAGGAAAACTTGAATTTGGAATAGCAGCAGAAGCAGGTAGAAGATCTTGTGCAGCTATCTGGTGCCAGCAATGGTTTTCTAAGGCAATCATTCATACTTTACATCCCTGCAGTCTCTAAGTGTGCTTGAGGTCATTTAGGTCAAAGGACACAAGGATGAGCAAATGTTGTGAGGTTAACCTGATTGTCGTTTCACCATTGCCAGGTCTAAGCCAATTGTACAGATGGCAGTGTTTGCACCTTTACAGAAATAACTCGTTAGATCTTAGCATAAATACAATTTGGATGTCTAAGATTTCAACCTGAAAGTCCCCAGTAGCTTATCCCCAATATTAAGGTTGTCTCAAATCTATACTGTGCAAATTATGTCTTCTGGATTCCTGCCAGCTCTCTTGTCACATCTTGCTCTTTCTAGTGTTTTGGCTTTTTTCAGGGCATAACCCAAAGACTAGTAGCAACTTGAAATGCACTAGACACAAAAGAGTATTTGTGAGACACACAGAGAGATTTTCTTTCAATGATGAGATTTCAAATGATAGGTGTGGGAAACATCTCCCCCTCTTTCCATTTTCTGTTTTTATTTACAACTCTTTCATTCCCATTTCACCATTGGATTTGCAGTCTTTGTGCCAGTAGGTATATGTTTTAGATCTATATCGTTGAAAATACCTTGGTCACTGAATGAATGAAAAATACAGTGTGTGTGAGTAGTGAACAGCTATACCCCTGCTTTCCCTGGCTGACCTTGCTGATGAGACCTATTAGTCAGCTTGGGAGCCATTTGGAAGGGCCCGAGACAAAGCGTTACAGGTTTATGTGCCTAGCCTTACTGGCAGGCAATATCCTGGAGACATTAATAAGACGTGAGATCACAAAACATCTGGAGAAATATCAGCTGACAAAAGCTAGTGCTTTCTGATTCATAAGGAATAAATTGTGTCTGACAAACGTCAAAATGGAGAAAAACAGCAAAAATGAGACAGTGGATTGGCACTTTGGAAAGACTTGGAGAGGAATTGCAACACTGATGTTGTGTATAAAGATTTGCAAGTACAGCTGTAAAAATGACTTTAATAGCCATGCCCAGTTAATACGACAGGCACTTGGTCTAGAGGCTTTTTTATGCACAGTGCTTAATTACCCTTTAATTAAATTAAAACTTTAATTCATCTTTAATCCACAGCTGATCTCTGCTCATCGGGCTCTGATCACTTCACTTGAGCTATAATATTTCTAGGAGGACAGTATAAGAAAGTATAACAAGTTAAGACAGAAGGAATACAGTATGATCTTAATCCTTTAGCTGACTAGAGCCTTTCATGGATAGGGACTTCTTGTAATGACTTGAACTTTGGAACAGGCCGCTTTCCCCATCTACATCGGGATCCTAAAGCATACTCATTGTTTGTGTCCCCAGTAATAACAAAATCCTTCTCTGTGTGGCTATATCTCAGAGGAAATACAACCTCATGTAACTCACAGACTTCCAGACAGAGGGGAATAAGTTATGTACCTAAGGAGAGGAGAATATTCTGCTTTTATACAATATTAGATAATCAATTACTATTCTGCAACCTGGAAACAATTTCATATTGATGATACATATATGTCTGTAACAAGACTGAAATGAACATTAATTTATTCATTCATTTGGATAAGTAGCTGATACTGTACTACAGACAATTAACTCTAACCACCTACCTTCTATTTTATCTTCCCAGAAGAGGCAATGGGAGATTTTTTATGCTGTCCAGGAATCTACAACACAGTTCGTCATCTATTTTATCTGCTTATCACAGGCTCTAATTTATTAAATGCTTTGATATCCATTGAGATTTAAACTGCTGTGCATGTAAATGAGTTAGCGTGATCTATTTCATCTTGTAGCTCTTTGTGGGGAATGATTATTATCCCGTGTTTAAAGCATTGAACTGTCTATACAGAGTTCTTGGTTAAGAGCTACAGAAATGATCTGTTTGAGTCCTCTAAGAAAGCAGATGTGTTCATGATGCAGATTCCCTGATTTCATACTAGTGACTTCTTTCTTTCCCAGCTAGCCCTTGATTTTGAGCAAGATTTGGTACAAACCTCAAGTCAGTGAAGGTTATTTGGCATAGAAACTGAATGGGGTCAAACAGGTATCTGCTTTCCCTGCTGACAGACATTTGGGATCCTGAGCTGACTCTGGTGAGAAATTGTTCCCTCCCAGACCAATAAAGTACTTGAGTATATCATTAGCCTTAGGTAGGTGTCAGTCTGCAGGTTTTCACGAGTTCTAAGATTTGTTTTAAACATATGCCTTCTAACTGCAGTTGCTTTCCTCAAGCAGCTTTATACATCCTGAAGTGTGAGCTTCCATTCCAGTTCCACTCCTGGAGGAGACTGGAGTTCCAGTCTTCTGTGTGCCAGTGTTATCCAGCGTTTGAGGGATGCCTCCCAGTGGAGGCATCTGAAAACAGAGCATGATGCTTTCTTTTCCTAGCTGTGAAAGATGAAGCCTGTTTTCTAATGATGACATTTCTTCCATAAGTTATAGTAAACCAGTAAATCTGTTTTTTTTTTCTCCCTTGTTTTTTCTCCCAGAAAAAAAAAACATCTGCCTATTGCAGATGGTTAGCATAATTTTTCACACAGGAGAAAGCTTATAATGATGCTATGCAAAGATAAGAGGAGAGAGCTCTGTGGTGTAAAACTGCTTCTATATTTCTCCTTAAGAAAGTCTAGATCTATGTGTTGGAGAAAGCAATTTCCCATACATGCCTCAGGAGGTTGGTGTTTGAGGCTGAATGTATTTCCCCAGTGATTAACAGCCAGCGTTTGCAAGGCACTTCATTATCTTTGGATGGGCAAGGACGCAAATTTAAGAGTACTGACAATGATTGCCTTGAAATACTTAGAGGTATTGTATGCAAACAGCAGGAGCCAGTGAGTGGGACTGCCCTTCAGGTAAGAAGGTAATTTGGGAAGATTTCTTTCAGATGATGTCATCATTTAGTTCTCTTGGCGAAACCACTCACTGAAGACAAAGCAGATCTTGCATATGAAAGCTGTTTACTGTGTGTGGGGTCTGACCACGTAAAGGGCAGTCCTGCAAATGGGTACTGCCCAGCACCATACTTCCCAGTAACCCTGGCTGAACAGTGATGCAGAATTATGTCACGTGTGTGCCCAACCACAAGCTTTAATTGTGCAGACTTTGAAATTTATGCCACAATACCTACCATTTCAAAAGCTCACATTCCTCCATTTTTGTTGGATTTATTCCTGGTTAAACTCCTGCTTTTCCTTTTGTTCTCTACCTCATTATCTTTTATCTTTTTGTGAGTACAATGGGTGCTATTTCGTCTCATCATTACACTCTCTTTCAAAATGGCAGAATTGTCTTCTCTTCTTTGTACTGGTGGAAATCAACACAAGAACAAACCTAGAGCCAAAATAATCATGTGCTGATAAATAAAGACCTAAACTACCTCATGGATAAATAATTCCAATATGGATTTTTTCCCCAAATGGGAAATGTTCCATCACGTGAGGGTAGGCAAGAATCATGTAATGAATTATAAATGTAAAGTTCTAGCAAACTGTTCAGTAATGTGCTATAATGTTAAATACATAAGTTATTAATATAAATTTTCTTTGAAACTTTATATATGAGTGCAATGGTTTTTAATATGGATACAATAACATACAAATTGAGTAGAAATTTAAAATATTTTATAACTTTAAACTAAAAATGTAGAGATACATGCTTTCTCTCTGGTTTTGTGTTTAAGAGGGTTTTAATTAAAAATGCAAGACTTCTGCATAAGCAGGTAAATTAATTGTCTAGTGTAGAAACCATACTCAGCAGCTCTAACAGGTGGAGTCCTTTTACCAGTGCAGTTCAGTGTCAATCAAGATCTGTCTCCCAATTCACTCAATACCTCTAGAACATCTGTTTGTCTTATACATTCAGTCCAGTCCAGATACTAATGGGGGTACTGTAAACTTTATAACAAGTTGGCTCCTAATTTACTAATATATTCAATATTAAACAATAACATTCACCTCACATTCGAATACATCCTGGTGAGATGTAGCACCTGCATTCAGAGGAGGCATTTGAGAAATGCAAACACAGATACCATCAGCAGAGCCAGGGTAACTCTTTACAAGGAAGTATTTCTTGAGATGTATGATGTTGTTTTTTCATAGAGATGAAAATATGGGAACTGCTGAATGGACTCTTCATTTCTTGATGATCAAGGGTGGAGGAATGACTTTCTGGAAGATATTTGCTGACTTACCACATTTTACTGACTGTATAAAGAAGTGAGTGGGTGAAATTCTGGGTTTTTTTGTTGTTTTGTTGTTTGTTTGGGTTTTTTGGGTTTTTTTTTTGAATGCAGGTGTTAGATGAGATGATCTAATGGTCCCTTCTGGCCCTAAGGCAAAGCGCAGCCTCCACTTGACAATATTCATGGAGCTCTCTCAAACCCTTTTTAGCAGGCCTTTGGGGTAGGAGGTTCCTAATGGGGAAGAGTTTTATAGAGTAGAAAAGCGTTTGCCAGCAGAAATATTTGCTGTTGTCAGTTGATATTTTTGGGGGAGGAGTGGAGGTTTGCCAAGGTTTTCATTTGAAATGTCTTTTAAATCTTCATTAAAGATGCCTGTGGCAATATTCAGGCATGTCTCTCTATAATTTGCCCTGGAAAAAATAGATTTTTTTTTATTCAAGGCAGAGAATCAAGAGTTCACAGATTATTTCATAGCAGAGGTAAAGCTCCTATATGTGTGTCTCAGGGAAAAAAGTAAGGGAATATGACTAGCATCTGTCTCGTGTAACCTTCCTTGGAAGCAGTGCTTTCCAGCTTTGCTGAATTCATCCATCTCTTGAGCAAGCTGTCAGAGATATAGAGAACCAGAGCTGTACTTTTTTTAGCTCTGGTTCACCTGAGAGGACTGTGGACTGCTCACTTCTGGAAGGCATGGCCATTTTTAAAAGCAGACCTAGAAACATTTATAAAAGTATCACGATATAATGGTGTGATTTGTAACCATGGATAAGTCATCAAATACACAACCTGCCAGACAAGCAAGGTTTTTTGGAGAGCCCATTGTACAGGTTACACACAATCACCAGCTGGCTCCGTATCTGCAAAGCAGTCTGGAAAACTTAGGATGGCTCGTGGGTAGGAACGCAGACAAAACGTTTGCAAGCCTTTTACACAGTTTATTCATTCATAATTTAGAAATGGTAATAGCTTTTTGGAAAATACTTTACTTGTGACCCATTCCTTTCAGCGTGGTACTTTGGGCAGAAGACAGTGCGAGGAGCCGTGCTGTGTCACACAATCTGTCACTGAGCTGCATCAATAGTGCCCGCGTCAGCCTTTTGTTCCCAGCCACAACAGAGACAACTGGCTCTCCCGTGTATAGGTGCTGCTGGGGTGGATTGTCCTCCGAAGAGACAGATGTCATCAACGAATGGGATACAGCAGGCAGTGTGGCTTGTGGGGCTTACAATGGCTGCGACATCCAAAGGCCATATGTAGTGATCTCATTAGTATCGTGATTGCCTCCTGCACAGGCTGTTGGAAATGTTTAAAAGTGCAAGTTCAAAAGGGAAAGTAATGTATCATGTTTGGATTTTCTCCTTCAGTCATGCAAAGCAAACCCAGAACCCGCTGAGTTTGGAATCTAGAATTCTTAGAGACTAGAGCATGTCTTAATTGTGGGTCTGTTAAATGGCTTTGCTTCACGCTCTATTTCACTACTGTCTCCCACGGTCAAAAAGTCCAACAAGATGTTGAAGACATGCAAAGTCCTTTGGGTATTTTCAACCTGAGATATTTATCCACTTGGTTCTGTTTCAGCCCCAGCAGATGTTTATCTTCTGCTAGGAATTTAAGGGAGACATCTGCAGAATTCCAGGGATGTTCAGCTTTGGATATGGCTGTGAAGAAAAACACATGATGTGGATAATGTTTTATTGTATTCCTTTTAGTTTTATTTCTCTGTCCTTGGTTTCAGATGAATATTGTAGGCACAGACACATTCTGCATCTGAGTCTGGTGGGGTGGTTTACCTATTAGTCTGCTTTGATAACTTTGGGAAACATTTTGATCTTGATGCTCAGCAGCGCTTTGCACTGTCTTTACTCCCTGTTTTCATCAATGGGAAATTCACTTCCAGTCCACTTTTTGTGTTAGTTAACTATGATTTCCCAGCTTCTCAGAAAATCTTGTTTCTGCCTGAACTGGGCAGATCTTTTACAGCAAACACAAAGAGGAGAAATTTTCCTAGGCAGGAATTTTTGCAGAGGCAATGTCTTTGTTTTTGGAAGGATATACTCATTTGCTATTGGCAGCTTTGAAACCGTGGTAGACCATTTAAATTTTTACTGTTAAACCTAACACCAAACACAGGCTGTTATATTTCTTACATACAAACAAGTATCTTTAAAAATTATGCAAATTAAAACCAAAAGCATCTTTGATGCTTGGAAAAACAGTAGCATCAGTAAACATTTTTAATCTTATCCTTACTGCGTAATTTACAAACTAGTGCAAATGCAATCTGTAGTTTAAAAAATGCGATTAGGTATTGTTTAGTGGTAATTACAGACAATAATTAGTAGGAATCTGTAAGGATCCTTCTGTTTTACCTTCGCTGTCCTGCTCTCTCAGATGGTTTTCCTACCAGTTGTAAAAGTCAGTCTGAAAACTTGAATTTGCTCTGAACTGTCTGAGTTCAGAGTCACTGTCATACTTATTGCCTCACATCTAAAATCTATCAGCATAGCCCTGAATTATTCTTTTTGTCGTTTTTTGAGAGCATTAATCCCTCCACCACTTTCCAGTGCATTGCATTCCCCCTATCTCCAAGTGAAAATGTCTGTGTAGACTGAATTTAGGAGTAGTAAGGGAAAATGGTGTGGTTTTAGTTAAATATGAGAAATAATCATCTACCTGAAGTATTAATTCATGCTGTAAATGTTATATGCGTGTATCTGAATTGTGGCTGCAGCCAGACTGGCGTGTCTTTGAAGACCATAACAGTGAAGTTCGTGTCTGACAGAATGCAGCATAGTGTCCAAAACCTGAAGGCCAACACAGCCTTGCTCCTTCCAAGTGGTGGTAGCTGAGGTTGGAGTCATGGCCCTTGTGTGTGTATAGATTTCTGGTGGGATATCCCAGGGTAGCACATTAACATTGGCTGCAGTATTAGTCATTTCCTGGCTGTTCTTTCCCTTTAAAGAAGACACTACCTATGCCTGTGACAAAAGAATAAATACTTTTATGTAAATATTTTCTAAGTGGAATTACTTGTTATTAACACAGACAGTTCTGAAGTCAAATACAAACAACATGTGTCAGCAAAACCATTATTATTAAGGAATTCAGACTTCAAACCACATAATGATTCATAGAGCACCTGACTGATTTTTTTTTTTACTTCTGAATTTCTTTTTTTCCCGTTCAGTAAATATGAAGATGTCTTATGGGGCATAGCTCCTCTAATTATGCATCTGACTGATACTATACCACAGGTTCACCAGAAGGCTCGTGTTGGTGTCTGATAAACTGGAAGCACGGGGGAGGATTCCTTTGGGTATTATGTCTGCTCAGATGTTGTGTAAGTCGAGGAGAAACGGAGGGGTTGACATCAGGTTAACATAAAGCGAAACAGAGCTACAAAAGGTCCACCTGAAACCAAACTGTGTGGTGAGATGGGACGGCAAGCAGCACCTTTTTTACTGTAAAGGAAAGGCTGCGAGGCTCGTTTTCAGAGAAACCTGACTGGAGCCTGCTCATTTTAGTGCTTTCTGGAGTGTAGCACGAGGAAGGTGCTGAATACTATGGTAAAATGAAGTAGTTAAATAATCGTTAAACAAATTCTGAATTTCCCTGTAGTTTACCCTCAGTTTTTCAGACTGTAGTAAGAAACTGTCTCGCAGGGAAAGTTAAGGTTTGGGGGCAGGTCTGAACGTTCAGTGGCAGAGGGATAGAGCAGGACTTCCTCCTGTTTAGCTCCTGTCGCTCTTGTCTCACTGTGCTGCAAAGAGTACTTCCAAATTTTCTCATTTTTTGTCTTCCTTAAGAACACATTGCATGGAATCACATCAATACAGCAATAGACTTTTACACTCTTTGGAGTGGGAGAAGCAGTGAGGATGAAAGATACATGATTAATTGCAAATAATCTTGTCTATAACATTTTAAGTAACTAAATCTGTTTTGGTTTGGGTTTTTTTTTTTCACCAAATGAGTCTCTGATACCTTCCTGCCTCAGGTCTCTTAAATCACAGCTGAATCCCTTTTATGAGGCCTAAGGGATAGTTGAAGGTTATGTTACTTGCTTTCTTTTGTAAATACGTTACAGTCCATTTCATCTCGAATCTGTCTCTCTTCACAGCTGGTTGTTGAGTCAGTTCTATAGGCTCCACTGTGACTTAAATCACTTCATATCCTGCCCTTTTTTTTCTTCTTCTTCTTTCCTTTCAAATATGATGATTTAAAAAAGTACACTGTTGTTTCAGTGGACATCTAAATCTATGCTATATTTCCTTTAGAAATCTGCTATGTGTAAAATGAATAAAAGAAGTCTTCATTCTAATCCGCATTTTAAAACAATGACTACATCTTCAGGCTTAAGTAATATATCAAATCATTCTTTCACTGCTTAGTTTATTTCAAATATATACCAAGTTTTAGCAGATTCTTTCCCACCTTGAAGCAAGAGGACAGGAAGGTATATTAAGATAAACAACGCTTACTTCAGAGAAATGTACAACCGATTCACTTTTCATTGCCTGAAATGCCTGATGTTCTTATTTCTGTGATTTTCTTCTCTCTGCTCCCTCAATGCTAATTGATAGATCAGCTATCAGACCTTATGTAGAGACTCATGAAATAACTGCAGATTAATTTTATCATCTTGGTTTTGGTGCAAGCTTCCTGATTTGAGGAAGTCAGGAATTTTGTTTTCTTCTGCTCTTCAGTAAAAATCATTGTTTCCACAGATTTCACAAGCTCTGTCAATCCGAATAAAAGCATTTTGCTTACAGAGCTGTATTACCAAGTGGGTAATGAAGTCAATAAAAGGAAACAATCCAACCAGTGCACTTACTGGAAGGATCCCTAGGGGTACCTCTCTGTGCACTTGGAGCTGCTTTAGATCCATCAGACATGCACTGCAACACTTACTCTTGTCTCAATTTGCCACAACTGCTTTAAAGTCTTTGACTCTTGGGCCAAGTTCACAGGGTTATGGAGACAACTGAATTTCCCAGACACAAAACTATAAGTTTGATGATTTTGCTATTTGTAAAACTGAGGAAAAGAAAAAGACGTACTGAGAAGCAGCATGGTCTTGTGTGTAAGGTATCTACCAGTGTTTGTGGGGATGATCTAACTTTGCATGATTAAATGAGGTTCCTGTTTTATCTGGAGCTGGAGCTGACAGCTGGTGAAGGAGAAAAAACCCAAACCTTTGGGGTTTTGGCCCATCATTAACTGCTTTATAGTGAAAGCTTCTAAACGTCTGAGCTTAAAAATGCAACGTGCATCCTCCAGTAGTACATGTTTGCTCTTGATTCTTACATGTTTCATTTTCTTGCCAGAGGGGTAGGTGGATTTGCTGTGCTGGGGAAATATGACTAAACTTGGCCTGAAACTTAACAAATTGTACACTCTTCGCTTGTAATTATTAAACCACACATTAGCAGGTCTATCTTTAAATCAGCAGTGACCCTGAGACTCTGCTTTCTGCACTCCGAGATGACATGAGTAGGTGATGGAGCAGAAGGAGCAGAACTCTTCATCATGCAGCTCTGAGGAGCCGTCCTCTCCCTTGTTCACCTATCAAAGGTCTAGTTTCCACTTGGGTCATTGTTTTTTTTCTACAGCAGTCTTCCAGTGCTCCAAGATGCTTTTCTATGAAACATGTGTTTTTCTCCCCTAATCAGCTTTACTAGTCTATGGCTTGGTTAGCTTTTCTGCATCTTTTTCTTCTATGCAATGACACCTAGTCCCGCAAATGCCCAGTGTTTTCTTCTTGTACAGTCAAAATAAATAGGAATTATAGCAGCAACTCCATGGCAGATAGAATCCATCCCACTACACAGGATGGAAGCAACTCAGACCCCCTGGAGATCCCCCAAAGCTCCATATAGCTCCATATAGCTCCTGTGCTGCAAAGCGGTGGCATTCCTTGTACAGTGATTTGTCGTCTTGGGGTTTCTCTGATCATTGGCCAGATGTATCCTTTCTACTAAATTTTCCATCCAATATGTACCTTTTTCATATAAAAAGATTGCTGAATCCCTGTAAATTCACACTATGCAGCTGCAGGCTAATGCTTTGGTGCTGTAGAGAAACAGTATTGCTGTTTTCCTGGATGAGTGTTAACTCCTTATTCCTTTACAACTTGACTTGCCCAGTGAACTTCCATCTGGAGATTTTTAATTGAGAAGAAGGAGATGGCAAATCTTTCCTTTTAATTGCAGGGTGATAGTAGAATAAAAATAGGGTATCAAATGTGTTATATCTGCTGTGATTGTTAAGGCTCATCATGTGGGTCTTCATTTTCAACTACTTTTTGTGCAATGAAAAACAGAACTTGCACAAGTTTTTTGTGAAGAGAAGTGATAACCAGAACACAGGGATGATAGTTCAGGAAAGAAGTAATGTGATGCCATTGAGGCCCCATGCAGCCCAGTGCCCAATTACTGTGGGGACTGAGTCCAAAGAATAGTGGCAGAAGAAGAGAACAATGAAATGCTCCCCACGTGCTCTCATGGTATAGACAAGTCAATCCATCATGAGTGCACAGGCTAGCATCTGGGAGATCGAGATGATACACGCTGTAGTTTTCCTGTATCAGCAGTAGTGTCTCTATTGTTGCCTTTTAAAAGCCCTTTTCTAGCCAGGCCTAGGGCATGATTGAAATGCTTGTTATTGCAATTGCTCTGGCTCAATCAATCTTCGTGTGTGATACAAGGCCAACCTGGTCTCGGGCTCTTTATCTGCCCCTTCTGCTTGTGATTGTTAGGAATGCACTTAGAGCCCTAAGAGCTAGCAGTTGCTTTCATGTGAACCATATCCATGTACCACATAGTGAAGAGAACACCTTTTAATTGTGATTCTAATTGCTCAGTGCAAAAATATTTGTTTTAACTGACTAAGTCCCAGTCAAACTTTCATCTTGGTATGTTTATGGCTGGTTTTTTTCTAACATACATTCCTGTGGATTATTTTGCAAGCCTTCCCATGGGTGTCTTCAGCATCCAAGCATCCTTGCAAACAGTTACTGCAGATGTATAGCTATAATTCAGGTGAGTCATCATTCCCCTTGTTAATGTTTTACAGCAAAATATTTTGACTAAATACAAATGGGAGAGGTCTGTTTAGGGATCAGAATAAAAGCAATGTAGGTTTATCATGCAAAGAAGAAATTTGCCTCAGACATGCAGTTTATTTAGATTTAATAAGTCCACAGCTGGGCAGTGTATTTAAAAGTTAAGTGCTCTTCTGCTCTTAAAATACTCAATGCCTGGTTCACTGTCAGTGGCATCAACACAAGACCCTTGAATAGGATTCCTGGAGCAGCAGAAAGCTGGTGTAAGCAATAATTTGCAGGAACATAGTGTGTTTGAATCTCTGTTGCAAGTGGAGAAGGGTTAATGTGACCTCAACATACATGGTAATGACCTGAGTAGCTAGAAGATGCATTGACTCAGAGCATCACTGCTGAGGCTCTGGCAACTCCAGCTATAAACAAACCCCAGATTTGTTCCTGCAGACATCCAGCTGTCCTTTCTCAGTCCTGCACTATGAATATGCTCAAAAGTGCTTTGTCATCAGGAGGTGCTTTAAGTAATCTGTTACATTAATTTGAACTGAGATAAAACCCATCTGTGAGAAGTTGTACGTGGGCTGTGTGGTCAAGAAGGTACAGGACAAAAACTGTCATGGCACAAATCTCTTTTGGTCTGGTGAATGCTCATTGTCATCCTGGAAATGGAGCAGAAAAGTCAGCTGCCCATACTGTAGCACTTAAGGGCCTCAGAAAATGCAGGAGTGATGTGAAGAAGGAACAAATTCCTTAAACCTGAATTTCAGGTCTGGCAAATTGAAATGCCAAAGCTGCTGCTCCTTGCCAGACTGTGGCTGTTTTATTCTCATCGTTTCTCATCAACTCTTTTGCCTTTTTCTTTCTGTTGTTTGCTGGTTCATTGACCAAAATGCTCTTGTTCTGGCTGGAGTGTTTATATACGCTCATGTCCACTAATTTCAGTTATTGTAAATATCACCATCCTACAGTGCTCTCAGTTTGCTCAGAACTCAACCACATAATTATTTGGTGCAGGAGGATTGACCATATCATTGTCTGCTGCTTTCAGAAAGCTTTTTTGGCTTTTGGAGGAAAAGTAAAGCAATTGGAAGATTTTACAGCTAATATACAGAGCTCTCTGTCCTGCTTTATTTTTATGGCCTTACAAAATTTGGACTTGTTTATTAGTCCTGCTGTAACTGTGTCCCACTCTCTTTCCCATGCTTGTATAAACAAAGAAAATTCTGCTAAAATAGCACCTATGCTCAGGAAAATTCAGTACAGCATTGTGACTAGAATAGGTTTTTTAAAAGAATGGTATTTCTCTGGTAATGGTACTATGTTCAGCTCCTGTAAGTGCTTCCAGCAGAGGATTTCATAGATAAATTCCTTGCCTCTTGCCACCACAGTCATCCGAGGAAAAGGTTATCCTCGTTCTGCAGATCGAGGGGCTGAGAGAAGAGGCAATGACAGTAAATCTGTGGCTGACTGGCAGATGTCAGTTCTCTCGTTTCCCCCTCATGGCTGTGATTCCTGGCCCAGCTCTGCTTTTCCAAGTTGGATTTTGCCTCTGCATCACCCTGAAACTCAAACCAACAGCCATACCAGCAGCTGCTGGGAGCACTGGGCCTCCACACAGAGGTCCAGTCACCCACATTCACGCAATACCCATTACATCCATTTAGACCCGTGCAGCCAAGCCTAAGGCCATCTGTATTTTAACACAGACAGGCTAGCTTTCAAAAGGAGATTTTCCACCTTGTTTTGTGTCCTTCTTTCAGTCCAAGGGAGGAATTCTACAGCAGCCCTAAAGTGGATGTAAAATAATCATCTCTCAATATTACTGCAGCACAGCCTCCTTGGTTATATTCCCTTGGCAAACCCCTTTGCTGGTAGACACTTTTACCTGGCAAGGGGAGTGAGCAGCCTGAGTGTCCTTCCCTCACCCACCTGCAGTGGAAGGAGGGGTCTGCAGAAGGAGGGTCTCTCTTCACCCCTCTCAGAGGGTACCTAACCAGAAATTTAGCCTTTAAGAAGGGCTTGTGCCTGAAGCACAAACATCCCGTTCATCACAGCTAACTGGAGGGGGGCTCTGCCGTAGGAACCATGCTGTTGGGGTAGGTATCTGTTGCTGGCTTGCTGCTCACATAGAAAATACTGACTGGTGGCACCTTTCCTTAACACACTTCACCTATAGATGCTGTTTGGAAAACAGAGATTAGTTCATCTTTTCCTCTGGTAGCTTTACGTGTAAGGCTTTTCAGAGAATTGCTATTGCCAAATACCTTTGAGAGATGGGGCAACAAATTAGAATAGAAATAGTCAGAAAGATTTCTATACAACCTGAATCAGCGCTTCAGGTACAAGAGGGACCGAGGTTTACTATGTGACTTCATGTTAAAGCCCTGACTTCAGCATGTGCTTCTGGTTTGGTTTTTTTTCCTTTCCAGTCTCTCTCCGCGCAGCATAGCGAGCTCTGAGGCCAGCCAGTGTCTCAGAGATCAAACGTGAAGCGAGCAACACTAAGTTTATATAGCGTTCCATAATGTGGTGCCTGACGCTCCCTTTCTGGATGTACTTGCTATAGCTACAGATAGTAAGTGGTGAGTACCACCATAAAGAAACCCCATTGTTAACCAAGAAAGTTAAGTAACTTGCCCACGGATACACTTTGAAGTGGCTGGTTCCACCCAGGTGGATTTTTGTGGTGCACCACTGAAAGCAGTACAGTTTAGCATGAGCAGAAGTGATTGCCTATTCAATCTTTTAGCAGTGTGCTACAAAAGTCAAGTTTTCTATACTAAGCAGAATAAATCTTGACTGCTTTGTCTTAAGGGACTAGAAATTAGTTCAGACTGAAATGGGAACAGATGGAAGCAAGCCTTACTCCCAACCATTACTGTGTTTCTCTTTTTCTATATTGACTCTACAGTTGTGTAATCATGAAGACAATTTTAGACTCTTTTGTACTCAAGAATCCAAGTTATGTTTTACCTGTCCGTCTCTGGAGAAGAAAAGCTTTAATTAAGTCTTACTTTAATTATGTCCCATCTCTACAGTACCTAAATGCATTATGAGAGTATGACATTTGCTATTTGCCTGCCTACTGGGAAGGTTTAGATGCTGAATCCTCTAATACTGTATAAAGTTTCAAGTGCTATTATTAAATGAATATGTGAAACAAGATTCTTAATATGTGCATTGTTACAGTAATTGCTAAGTAGTGGTGAAAACCTGAGTGATTAAAGGTATGATCTGGAACTTTCTTCTGAAATAATTAAATTCTGTGTTCATATAGCAATTCCCCAATGCTGGTGGTCCTGATGATCTGCTGGTATGCCTGCTGTCCTGGATCAGAGCCTTGTTTAAAAAAATGAGTATTTTACCAGGCTCATGGTGTGTTGCCATGCTGTGCTGTTCCCATAGTTTGATTAAAAAAACCCCAATGTTTGCAGGTTGTCTTATCTTAATTAAGCTAATGAGAATGCCATAGCTTCTAATATTTATTGAAAATCATGTACTTGAAATTAACTTCCAGGCATTATTTTATTGCAAACTATGAGTGCTTAGGACCAAGAGATTGATAGGAATGTGCATAAAGAAAGCATTCACCTTTCCTAGGGGTCTCCTATGCTGAGTATCCCTTAGTCTTCCTCAACACGTTCACTTAATAGAAATTGAGGCTGATAAAGGTAGTAAGAATGAGCAGCCATGGACTTCTCTGTGTCTCCCTGTAACATTAATCCTCAGGGAGAAGTCCTAGAACAGCAGCAGATGTTTTAAATATTTTTAGATATCTACATTGGGGTGTTATATGTTATCTATAAGGGAAGAGTGACACATTAATACTTTTTGTCTCTCTCTATAATTTTTCTATATTCTTTTATATTTCTTTTCAAGTTGTCACAGCTTGAGATGTGAATCTGCTTGGTTTTAAGGTAAGCCAGCATGCAGCAACTGAAAATGACATTTGTCTTAATGCATCAAAGTAAATATTGTTCACTTGGAGATGACAGATCTCTCCAGGGCAGCAGACTGCCTCCCCTGAAGGTGAATACGCATCCACGCAGGATGCATAGTTTGGTTTGGGTTTGCTCCACCCCTGTTTACTTTTGCCCTCCAGTCAGTCATGTTGTCCAGACCTGTTGGTAGGCAGTTGCATTATCCCACAGCCTTTGGTGTCTCCTGCACACGCCTGTCTTCTGCCTTGGAAAGGCCTTGGAAAGGCAGAAGAACTGAACTTTGAACTCTCAGACCATGCCCTTGCAAAATAGTGGTCTGAAGTTTTTCATCAACAATGTTTGGTCTTCTTCTTCTCTTCATGAGCAGATGACAGATTCTCTGACAGAAGTGATTTGCAAGGCATATGATTCCAGCAATTCTGAATCCAAACTCATATTTAAAGTCTCTTTTCCCTTTTCAAGTAGTATGAGGCAACAAGAAAGTGGTAAAATTTTGCAGGAAACAACTGAGAAGTGATGACAAGAGATAAACAATGATATTACAGTAAGCTTCCAAATTAATGTTAATGCTGTAGAATATGACTTTGTGCCTAGCCAGATTTCCTGACACTATGAACTTGGCCTTGGACACAAGCTAAATGGTATTTTCTTAAAAATCTATTCCATATTTATCACTTTTTGGGGCCTACTTAGAAGAATATAATAGTTCTGCAAACACCTTGTCACAGGAGTGTGTGTAGCAGATAACAGACCAACAATGCATGCATCTTAGCTTTAGGGAATCGATCTGTCAAAGGGTGTCTATCATCTCTGCTCTTGGTATTTCCACAATATGCCCTGTGTTCTAGTTCCAGTATCAGAGATTCTGGGCCTTCAAAAGAGGTACAGACAGATGACATTTGGACTCCCAGCAGACTGATGACATGGAGGCATTTCTCAGAGTGCTGCTTACTGTGAAGGAGGGGGTTGGTTTCTAGCATCCTCAGATCTCTTGCTGTTGCTCTCAAGAAGATGAGGTGTTAATGCATAAGGGAGGTCATTGTCTTCCTCACCCATTCCACTACTGCACAGTATCAAGGTCTTGTAATGAAGTCACCACCATCCAAAAAAAATTCAGTTATCTTTTGTACACTTCCTTTTGTTTACAAGGCCTCGACTTTGCTATTCAGAAACACAGACACATTAATAACTGGGCATCTTGCTTTTGTTAAGCCCTGTTTCCACTGGGGATATGCCAACATGAGAAGGGAGTGGTGCAGTGGAGTATAAGTGTGCCAAGGATCTGCCATCCATGCTGGGAGTTTCAGGTCATTTTTATGCAGTCTTCATGAAGGTACACCTTCTATGTGTGTAGGGTTGAATTGGGTGTAGTTCCTTCAAGGAAGACAGCAAGGGATGCAGAACCAGTTTTCAAAAGGTCAGAGAAGGGAATGTATTTTCACAACTATGGATCCTTTCCTATACACCATAGCATGGTGGAGTTGCCCGTGTGCTGTGACAGCTTCTGGGTGATGCTTCGGAAAATATTATAGGCCGGTGGAGCTTAAGTTTGCTGTTGCACTACACATGTCTGCCCAGATCCGGAAATCTTGAAAGGTACAGAAGGAAGAAAAGTGATATAAAATGTACAGCTGTAATCCCCCTTTGTGAGCACAAAGGCTGCAATTTGTCCTCTGCTTTCCTTCTATCTCGCCACTTCAGTTAGGACCAGGGTGAGTCTGATCATCCAATTACTTCCTTCACAGCGTTTCACCCGCGCAACCTCTGGACTACAGAAGAATGATTTGAGTGGCCACTGTTCTCACCTAGATTTTAAAAACTTGCAATAAGCCTTATTTAAAACCTTCCACCTCCTGGTTTCTGGCATGCTGGCTAGATGACATATTCTTTCTAGTGGTGTCTTTAAAGACATCATTCTTCTCGTCTTTTGTCGTATGTTTCACTAGGACTCTGCTGGGCTTCTGTTGTAATAAATCCAACACGCTTGCGTCCTCATCCCCCTCACCTCCTCCGTTTTTAACCAAGTATCAGTTACACTAATAGCCTTATATATCTCCTGAAGATGGTTCTGTTAGACTGGAGACTGCTTCCCTGATGCACAGCATTTGCATAAGAGAAAACCAACTTTCCATTCACTGTGGGGTTTCTCCTTTGCCGTAGTTCATTTTCACTTGTGTGTACTACTGTAACGTGGGGGTTTTTTCCCTCTCGTCCAGCTGAATGCCAACAGCAGTTAGAGAAGGAAGACAGCAAAGAATTGCCATTAGGCATGGTGGAAGTATTCTTTACTGCTTGATGTCTCTGCTTTTGAAGGATTGATTATCTTTCCTTTGATAGCACCCATATTTCTCTCTCTGCCTTTTTTTTTTAATAGTTTCTGAAATTTCAAAGTAACGCTTCTCCTTTTTACTGTGCTTAGGGCTATTAACTGTCTTAATAGTAAATGTTTCATATGCTTAAGTTTTGTCAATGCAAGGCTTTCCTTGCAGAACTGCTACCAGAAAATCAGTTTAGTGTACAGCTTTTCCGAGACTTATTGTGGCTGTGACTCGAATCTCACATGAGGCTTGAAAATAAATCAGTCCCTTTCTTTTGAAAACCACACTGGTACCGTTTCTTTGGAAACATTTGCCAGAGTCTCACATTTAAATAATTGTGACGATAGATATTGAAGCTAAATAATGGCCAATTGTCTTCAATGACCTCTAACAATCAACGGCACATCAAGGCTTCATGGCTGTCATCACGCAGCCCGTGACAACGCAGGGGAGTCCCAGAGTGACAGCATGAATAGAGCACTGACCTTTCTCTTTCCAAAGTTTGCTGCTTGCCGCTTGGCAGAGGAAGAAGCACAGGGGCAGGGTGTTACACATGCTGCTGTTTGCCCTCCTGTCTAGAGCTTCTCTTCATCCACCACGCTGGTTGCATTGATACTTCCCTGGGTATTTACACTGTAGCACTGCTATCAGGAAGATTTTTATTTTTTTTTTTAAACAAACACGTAAAGTCACGTAGGCAAAAGCATAAAGTTTTCAATGATGCATGAGTAAGGATTCAAACGTGGTGTATTTTGGTTGCTGATGTCACAAATAGTTCTGCAGTTCTTCTTCTCCCACTTGTATCACTTTTTGAACTCACTGCAAATTTTGTCATCTCTTTTGGTAGGCTACGGATGAGATGAAGGTGAGAAGCTCTCTAATCTTCTGTTTCTGCTTGAATGAGGGTGAAAGATGTCTGGATTTAAGCCTCCACTTCTGTTTCCTTTGGCTTTCAAAGACCAAAGATGCTTCCTTGTACTTTCCAGCTGTTAACCTGAGTCGGCTCTGATCTGGGTTTAGACACAAGTGTCTCTACGTGGGATGATTATAAATGCCTGAGCTAATGGAGAAAGTAAGGCATTGAGGAGCTGTCTTCATGTCCCAGCTTGGTCATAGGCATTGTGCCTGCAAAAGGAGGAAGGCAAGAATATATCTGTATGTCACTAATATGTTTGAGGGTGGAATACGTTGAGTGTGATACGGTGGCACACTGTAACAATGCAGAGTCTGGACAGCTGCTTGGCCTTCTCTCTGTGAAGCATCATAAGGTAGTTAAAAGGTAGCAAAGGATTTGCCTTCTCATAATTTATATATTTATAATCAGCTCTGGCCATTTCTGCATGGTTTTGTTCAATTTTTTTTTAAGTGGTACATCCGGTAAGTTCCTTTAAGATCTCAGTACGCTGAGGGTTTCCACCTTTAAGGAGTATAAGCCAGTTAACTATGGAAATTTCCAGAGTTGGATGGAGTCAAGTTATTAAAATATGCAGCTCTTCTATAGTATAATGGTCTCTCTCTGTGTCATTAATCCTTCTCCTTTTCATACAATGCTCTTGAAACGCTGCTTTTCTCTGTAGGCGGCAAGTATTGTCATAACTTCACTTCAAGAACTATTCACCTTTTAAATGTAGAAAACAGTTCTCATTGTACTTCAGCTAGAGAATAATCCCTTTTCTTTCGCTCCCTCATCCTCTGTGGTACACTGATGATAAGTGAACTCTCAAGCAGTTACAATTTCACAGGAGCTTTCATGGATTGCAGAGCTCTGGGGTTTTCAGATACCATGCGTTCAATCAGCATCACTTGGAATGTCTCTCTGTTTTTAAATCTGACTTGTTAATGTCTCCACATTCATCCTAAATATTGCATTTTGCAGCGTGAATTCTTGTGGTTCTCTCCTTAATGTCTTTTCATTCTTTTTTTTCTGAGCAGCTGTTGGTAGCTCTCCCTGTTGCTGTCAACTCTTAAACCTCTGCATTACGAACTGCAGAGCGGGGTGGACTTACTACATTAAACTAAGGCCCCGCGAATTTGGCTTACAGTACACGTTAGGAACCCAAAAATAAAGAGAAATGCAAAACTGAGCCATTCCTAATGTAATGTACTAAACTTAGTTTATACTTTGATCCTTGAATAACCGGTGCATGAGAAGCTTTAAAGATAATATTATATACAACAATCCAGCTGGTAACCTTCTCGATATGCTGTGAGTATAGAAACTGTACTCCTGGTGCTAGGGCCGTGTCGTCATCTAGATCAGGTAGAGAAAAAGCACGAGCAAGGCCTCTGGAAATGCAGTGATGTTTGAAAACTAATGCTGAGCACTGTGAATCTGCAGACAGCTCCGTAAGCCTATCGGTTGGCAATACCTTCTGCTCCCAGTATAAGCCAAAATCTAGCAGAGAACTATTAATTACATCACCACACCTATAGAATCGAGTTCACTGTAGTTATGCGGGAGTCAACGGTATTCAAGCAGTTTCTTTTGATGAAGTAATCGGGCTGCTGCCGGAGTCTGTTTCAGCTGCTAGGGGCGTGCTTCAAATGTAAATGACTGCCAAATGGATTCCTTCTCAATTCCAGCCAATTAAAATACATTTAAAGTGCAGCTGGTGGAGAGCAAAAGGCTTATAATTGCGTAAGAAATGTTTGGGCATGAAACAAATCGCTGAAGTTTGGTGAACGGCAATTATTAAATACTGCATTTCTGGAGAAGTAAAGCAGTCAAACAAAGAGCCTTCCGAAACTGCAGTCAGAAGCAAAGATGACACTTTTACCACCGTCTTAAAAGAAACAAAGCAGGGAGTGTGTTTGTTAGGGTGTCAGTTTTCTACCCTTGGCTCTTTAAACCATGTAAGTTTGGCAGCTTGCCCTATGTGGTGCTGCATACAAATATTGACAGAACAGTGTGGTATTTGTTAAACCCCTTCTTGGGAAGTGAATGCTTCAAACTCTGAAGGAAGATCTGAGAACCTCAGACATTATATTTTTTTCTCGGTACCACTATAATATTTACAGAATGAAAGAGAAAATAGTGAATGGGGTGCAATGAATGACCTTCCTTTTCTGCTTTGCCTTGTAAGTAAGGACAGATTTTTTTGTTTCATGCTTTAAATGTTATTATAAAAGAGGTTTACAGTTAGTAGCTGAAAGATGCCATTAACACTTTTGATTTAACCTCATGTTTGGGGGAAAAGCTCAGCTGATAGAACAGATGATGTAAATAGGTGAAAGACATTACCCAGGAAGTAGCTGCGCGCAGTCACTGCAGGTACCGTGTCTGATGGATGCACAAACCTTGACAGACTCTTTAATACATGACTATATTTGAGTGTTGGTACTGCCCAGACCTGCTGTGGTCACGCCTGTGTCTGCCTAAAAGTGAGATTTCAATTTTTTCTGCTTTTAATATGCCTTTGTAAAAGTGAATCTGTTCAGTGGATCAGTGTGCTGATTTTAGAAATGAAAACAAAGTTTTTTATAGACAGTGCAGAGTGGTTCTTTTTCTATGTAATTTATTACCTGGGAATGCTGTCTTTACCTATTTGGTATTAAACAAACAGTTGAAATTAAGTGAATTCAAAGTGTTTCCTATATTATCTCAAGTTTTTTCTTAACTGTATCAAGAGGTAATAAATGAAATCAGAAAAATGTCTTCCAGAACTAACAAGTATTGGTTTCACCCCGGTTTTATATCTTAACATACGAAGTTCATAAGAAATAATTGGAAATCCCTGGTTGCTTCCTATTGCAGCGTATCATGGTCAGTCAGACTGGTTTGGCTTCACTTTTGATAACTGTGAGTAAAGCCTCCTGCAAACTTCATAGCGACAGATCACATTGCAGCAGTAGGGTTCAGCTAAATGTGCCTCGTTAATGGTTAATGCGTAGGTAGCACGGAGCATGTGCCAAAGGGACTCTTGTAAGAAAGGAGCTTATTGCCAAAATAAATGTCAATTAAATTATAAAAATCAAGTTTTAAAGGGATTTGTCAAGAAACATAAACACGAATACACGTATACTATGAAAATAATTGTAATGGAGTTAAAGCCAAGAAAATTCAAGAGAATCAACACTAAAAATGTCTAAATTGAGGGGCTGGTTTTCTTTTTCAAATACCCTTACTGACTGGCAATTATTCACAGAGGGCAATCTATTGAATAGATTGAAACTACTTTGGGTAAGTCCTACTCATCACCAGCTACTGTTACAGAATTAGGGTCAATGTGTATTTAACAGCAGTAAGCCTTATGGAAATGGATATCTGTGTATGGTTATGAAACTCATAGTATACATACAATAATAAAAAGTAATGTACACAAGTTTAGCAGCAGCTGGTCTATAATAGCATTAAAGATTTGATAGAAGCCCAAAGGCAGCAGGAGTACAAAGGAGTGCAAAGAATAGTTAGTTGATCATAAGGGAGTGGAATAGACCCAAACAACCTAGACTGCAGTAGTTTGCTCAACTAATAGAACTTACTTTTGCATGCTCTCTGACCTTTAACAAACTGCCAGTTTAGGGTATTTCTGAGATCTGCAGATGAACAGTGCAATATAGGTAAATATTTATTACAAAACACCAAATAACCCCTTTCTAAAACTGGTGAATGAGGAAGCTGATAACCAATCTCAGACTCACTGAAAAGTGGGCTGTTAGTCATCTTTTCTTGATGGAACTTCAGGGCTAACAATGACAAAAGTTGTTTCAAACTAAGCTCTGTCTTAAGCAGGCTTGACTCACTCAGTATAAATTAAAAGATGAATCTATGTCCTCCTACATAATAACATTTTTCATGTCATTTACTTTTCCTCTACGCATATGTGCAATGATGGATGTATCCCCTAGGTCCAGTAATTCATCTAATGCATCAGTTACCTGAAGGAAAGCAAGAAGGTGCTTACAAAGGGTAATAACAATCAGGTGAAGAAGACTTCTGTATTTCCTTCTTGTTCTCATTCTACTAGTGTTTGGCTGGAGTTTAGCTGTTTGCAAATCACAGCCTCCTTGGCCGCACAATTCAACAGCAAGCAAGTGGCTCTTCAGGGAACTCACTGACACTGCTGCCTGCTCTCTGGAGCTCGGTGGATGGAGCTTATGTGGAGCTATGTATGAAACTTTCCAAACTGCAGTGCACTTCTGCACAGGTGTTGAGGAAATAGTTTGGGAACACTTAAAAAATTTTTAGGTGTCCCCAAGGTTAAATATCCTTTGGAAGACTGGCTTTCTGGATGGTTTCCTTGGATATTGGCCCTTAAATTCTGCCAAAACACGGGCAGGTTTCTGTTGGGCTTATCCCCAGAATGACTTGCTGAAAAGTTGTACAACTTTGGTGTGTCTCCACAGGGAAAATTACGTAAGTCCAGCTGAAGGGTCGGTATAATTTATAATGGCAAACAGATGAGAACTTTGCTGGAGTTTTCCCCTGGGTGGTATTACTCAGTGATTCTGCTACAGTAAAAGCCACTACTACCTCATGTCTTTGGCAGGTCAAACTCTGAAATCTTTGGGTACCCTCCTTTATTAAAAGACTCGCATGGAGTCTGTAATGGTTATACTGCCCATAGGACTAGAGAATAGCTATTCTGCTGGTTTCTTGAAAAGCAAAGTGCTCTTGGGTTTCTACATTAAAACATCTATTAATTTTAGATAGGATTTACTATTCTTTCTCTTATAATTTTTCTGGTGCTCTAGAGAACTCTGGAGGACAGAACTTGGCCCCATAATTAAGGGATGTGGTACAGCAGCAGAGGGATGTCCAGCTAATTAATGGATAAAGATGAAAGTCTCACCCAACCTGAAGCCTGGCTAGTAGCAAAACTTCTTCTACCTGGGCAGAAGGGGAATTTTTCCTAAGTGTGTGGTAACCTTCAGTAGCTCTGAGGGTAGAGGCCTCTGCTTTTATGTTTTGCTGCACTCAAATCCTCGATAATGACTCATGTGTGATGTTCAGGTACAGGTGAAGGTATTGGCCTAAGGGAGCTGTTGCCCTGTTTCAGCCTTGATAACGATGTTTGGCACTGGTTTCTGTGACAGAAGCTGCATGTCCTCTGATTCTCTACCACTGTTCTACCTTCCACTGTGGTCATTGGAGCTGGTCCTGAGGTCCACAGTCCTCCTGGCACAAGAACACAGGGACAGAAAGAAGCTGTATACAATGGGAGGCCGTGGGAGGAGTGTGCTAGCTTGGAGTGCATTTGGTACATCTTTCAGTTTCTTTCTAAACTCATTATCACTCCAGCACACTTGGTCTGTCCTCAAATGTGAGGCAGTAGTGGACTGCTCACACTGACCTGGGATTTGAATGTTAGCGCTTTGCCTCTCAACGGGCAATGTTCTAATGGTCTTCATAGGGCTTTGCCAAACACTGGAACTCTCTTGAGTTGACACTGCTCTCTGATCAAGTGATAATGACACCTGGCCATGTTGATAACAGAACTGGTGCCTGGGAAGGAGCAAACCCTATTCCCAAGTCAAGTAAGGATGAGAAAATCTTGAGGGAAGCAGGCGGAAACTGGTTAAAAATGTTACTGTGAGTAAAGGGAAGTGAGATCCTCAAGTCAGATCCTTTTCCACAAATGTAGTATAGGAATATAAATGTTTCTGTAAAAATGGATCTTCAGCTGTGAATATCTAGAAGGCCATTAGGTAGATTATGCAGGGTTAGAAAAATGAAAGAAATAAGCAGCAGTATTCTTGATTTTTGATTCATTTCTGTGAACTGGAAAGATGTTGCCTCTACTTTGAATTTTGAAAATATATTCTTCATTTTTCCCTTCAATCTTATCACACTTGGATTTCAATAATTTCACAGTAATTGGTAAACATTATGACTGTCTTTTCTAATAAGTGTGGTGAACATTACATTTCCATGACCCTTCTGGGGTCCTAGAAGGTCTGGTAGGACCTGTTGGGCTGATAGTCTCTAAAGAGTCTTGAAAGATAATTGCACAGTTCTGCATGAACTGGTTTGGATGATGTTCCCTGCAAAATCCTGTGTCATTAGGAGTCTTCCATTGACAAGTGCTAGCCAGATAAATATCACTGCAGCAATGTGCAACATGGTGGTGAAGACACCTTTTGAGACTTGAGAGTTAGAAAGGAGTTGAGATTGATCAGAGCATGAACAACTTAGAATGAAATACCTTTTAAAAAGGCAAAAGGACAGTGGTTGTTTTCCAGATTAAAAGTGGAATGGCTGATTTTGATTACAAAGTAGAATTTGTCATTAACACCAAAGCTGTGTTGATAGTTTACTTATAATCTTGTGACCTGTGAACTGAAAGCAAGAACAACAACTGCACTGTGTATTTATAGAGAGACTGATGGAAGAAACTAGAATAACAGTCATGTTTCTTCATCTTCATCAAACAGTAAATTTTTGTCCTCGGTGACATGACCAATTCTTTCCTCATTCTTCTCTTACTAGTAATTTACATGAGAAGGACAGGAAAAGAACATGACATGTCCCTTGCTGGTGGTGTCATAGACCCACACCATGGATTGCTGTTACACTTTGGGCATGTTTACTATAACAAAATAAAGCCCATTGGCGATCCAGTTCTGGGATTTTTTGATATTTTTTTAAATAATGTTTCCATTTTCTTTGGTCAGTCATTGATTTGGTTAGTATTTTCTATGGATTGCACGTAGGAAAGTTGGGGGACGTGTTGTTGGGAGGACAGACAATTATTACCAAACATAGAAGTCGTGTAGTAAATGGAGGAAGAGAAGAAGTACTAAAGTAATATGAATGGTTACACCCTCTAACATGGTTACTAGAAAACCTAAATGAAAGAGTAATGTGTCCCAGATGTGTGTATCACAAGGAATATGATTTTGGTAGGGATGATTTCCAGTAGGAAATAGTAGAAGGTAAGTAGGGCAAATCAGAATGCATTGCAGGAGATCTCTTACTGGCAGGGCTGTGTGAGCTCTTGCTAGTATCTGTGGAGCTAGTTCATTGGTAAACTTCTTTATTCTTCATGATACAGTTTTATGTCATAAGGATAATGGAGGTGTACAAATGTCATTGACTAGTCAGTGATAAATGATCAATAGTCAACGACAAACATAAACTTAGAGCTATCCTTTAATTACCCAAATCATGGGACTGGCAATACCGCTGCAGGTCATCCTTCAAAGTCTGGAAGCTGTAAGAGTTCTGGCAGCCCTTTCTTTGCAGAACTTCTCCATAATGGTGAATTTACCTCTCAATCTATAGTCTTTAAAGTGATCATTTCGAATTTCACACTATCCACTTGAGAGCCTACAGATAGACTGAGAAGATTAACCTTCTCAGAGTTGCTTATGCAGTTTGTTGGTGTCAGAACAGGCAATGCCCCAGCCTCCCACCTAAGCAATAAAAACATCATCCATACAATGAAGTTACTGATGATCCTTTCATCTCTAGAAAGCAATTCTAATAAAAACAATATTTTAGTTATCCAGAGCTGGACAGTTCAGGGCAATAGTCCAGAAGCTTAATCTTGTGGTAACTAGAGTTGATAAATGAGGACATTGCACTTAAATGAGATTTTAAGGCCCTGGTGATCAGTGAGGGTAGATGTTGTCCACCAAATGGATCCTGGGTCTTAATGACATTCCTGTTTCAGACATGAACCCTGCCTACAGGACCAGTGTAATTTTCCTGTCCAAAGTCAAGGAGCTGTCCCCATCCTGTCTTTTGTGGTAGGAAACACTAAGCGGGAATGCAGGGTAATTTTATGTAGCCCTCTGGTAGCCCTCATGAATGTTGTCTTTGTCACATCAGCCCAGGAGAACTTTGCCTGGATAGGCAGCCAGACTCATTACTGCGAGCTTTGTTTCTGTAGGGTTAAGCTGTGTCTCTAGACACCAATTTGTATAAATGTGATTGCTCCAAGGAAGGAACTGCCTTTATTTCCTTCATTTGTTGGAAGAAAAGTAATTTACTTCTATTTTCCAGCCTCTCACCCACACTGGCTCAGTTTTGTGGCTGGTCCTAAAGGAAAAGCCAATTCTTCCCTCTTTCCAAATCACCCTTCCAGAGGAAGTCACAGTAGCTGTGTATGTAGCTCCTGCTCTTTCCACTCCATCCCCTCCATGCCCGTAGGGAATATATGCAGAGACACTGTCAAAATAATCCTTGTATTTATAGTCTTCCTCTATTTTCAGCCTAGAAAGGCTGTGTCCAGCTTAAAAAGAAACAGACCCACTGCACAAGATTGTATGGAGGACAAAAGGCATTGCTGGAAACACGTTCGCGTTCCGAGCAACGCTCTGGCAACACTCTCTGGCATTGCAACGTGCAAAGGAACAACTGTCGCTTTGCTTGGTAGTGCAAGTGAATTTAAAAAAAATATTTTACACCTCCTTGATGCTCCCGTAGAGAAACACAGAGCTGACTTTTCCTTTTGCCATTTTTGTTGCTAACACTTTACTTTCAGTACCTCTCTTTCAAAACGGGGGGAATTGATGTGCAGTCTTGTAACACAGGGATACACAGTGCAAGGAATGTGTAAGTGTAAAATGTCATGATTCACAAAATCCTGCAGAGAATCAGGTAACCCTGCTTTCTTTTCCAATCTGAATCCAGATGGGCTGGGTAAGTACTGGACCGGGAGGTTTGGAGGATTACCTGGGCTGCACAGGGAACAGAGGTGCTGATCAAACAGCACACGCCCCGCTCTCGCTCTGCGCTGCAGGGCTGGCTGTGCCTGGGTGGGATGTGCACTTACAGCTCTTCTGTGAAACAAGAGGATTGCATTGTAAAGTGCTTTGTGATTGCCCGGCTTGGTGTGCTCGATGCAAACATCGGGGATCACTATTGACAGTCAAAGTTGACAGACTGTTTTATTGAGTAGCTCTCAACAACAGAGCATTATGAGAACAGAAAGCAAGTCCCCTGGGCTGCTGTGGGTCCCCTCAGGAGACTGTGATGGAGTGCCAAAACTGAGTGATTTTGAAGCTAAATCTCTGTAAATGGATTCTTTGTTCAGTTAAAGGAGATAGAGGGAAGAGTATGGAGGCTTCTCTGGGGAATGCCATGACTCTGTTGCACTACACAAAGGCTGTGTTTGAATCAAGATGTGGGTACTTCTAACAATGTGAGGCATGCACTACAGTTTCTCCAGAACCCTGATGTTTGAATTACCTCTGATTACCTTGATTGCCTTCCATCTCTTCTTCTGAGCTAACCTCTCCTCCATCATGGAGGATCTGCTACTGAGGTCTTTCTTGTGTTGATCACGAAGGGTTTCACACAGGCTGTACTGTGACCAAAGATGCATTTTTCTTTAAGGGTTAAACTGTTGATCATTCTGCAAGGTGGCAGGCTGATCTTCATGTCAGGACATTTAATTGGAGGGATTTTCCCCCCCTACAAAGCTATTTCCTTCATACACAAGAAAAAAGCATGAGCGTGGGGGTGGTGGTGGTGGTGAGGAGAGCAGAGAAAACATGAGGAAATGCTTTATTTTTTATCATTGGAATAGATTCTGAGGTGGGATTTTTTGTCACTGCTGTGTTGAATTTCCTTGCTGAGCCTCAATGCAGCTGGGACAATTGGCGTCATCCAAGAGTATGCTTCACTGACAGATTGAAGTGGCTTTAGAGAGTAACTTGTTCTTCAGTATGCTTTAAGATATGAGACTCTAGGTACAGCTTCATTTGGATTTTGTTACTACTGAGAGGATGCGGTTTCATGCAGCAGGTGCTAAACAGCACAAGAACTCCAGTGGTTGTACTCCAGGTGCTTGCTTAATATCTTACTCCCCAGGGCATTTCATTCATCCCAGCCTCACTGCTGCTCCTGCTGCTTCCTGCACCGAGATTTTGACAGTCAGAATCAATACAGTTGTAAAAAAGTCTACATCAAAGTGAGAGGTACAGAGCGGGGCAGAAATGCAGACCAGTGCCAAAAGTCACAGGTGAACAGCAAAGTTTAAAAAAACCCACAACAGGCAGACCCAAATCATCTTAATTAGGTGCTCGTGCTTTAACAACCAGAACATGACCCTTCCTCTGATTGTGAGGCTCTTTACTAATTTTGTTCATCACTGTGACAGTCTTTGTAATAGAGCTTCAAAAGAAGAGCATGGTCTTGCCTTCTGACAGCCACACAGGTTATTTTCTTCGAACTATTATAATCTTTGCTTTGCAAAAGTACTTACAGAAATGAATGCTGATTGTATGGAGCTGCTGCTCCGTGCCTCCCGTAGAGCAGCAGCTCGTGGAACACCTGCTGGAGTTTGAGTCAACAGCATAGTTTGTCTTTTGTCAAGTGTTCCTCTTAATAAAGACAGGGGAATAAAAAGTCATTTTGTGTGACGTCGCTCACTAGGCAGGCAGCTGCATAACACACTCTGCTGTGAAATCCTGATGCTACTCCACTGTGAGGACTCAGGTTATGCATTTGTTCTTATGGGCTTAAAAATGACCCTCTGCAGTGGAACTAAGATCATCAAAGGTTTTAGCAGTTTTGATTTTTGGTGATGACAGTAAGGATGTCCAGGATGGGAGATTAAGGGAATTAGGACTCCACTACAAGGGAAGGACCAACAGCAATCTGAAAGGATGGGTGAACAAACTCAGGTGAGTCCAAATGTTTGGTCCAGTTTCTCCCACTAGCTCTGAACTGAGACCAATGTGAGAGCTCCTGCTTTCAACCTATGGACAACCACTGCACCACACTACGTATGTCTTTTGCAAAACAGAGGTGCTATGACATGTTGGGACTGCAAATGATTGACATAGCAAAACTTTTGTGGTCACTCGTTATGAAGGAAAGTATACCATGCCAAAGTTAATTCTGCAAACACAAAATGTAAGGTATTATCAATGGAAAAAATACTCTTGAATGAAATATCTGGGTGCAGTTAAGAAATATAGGACAAATTATGCTGGCATAAACTTTTGCAGTCCACTTGCATCATGTGAGACATTTTAGACCAGAAAGGAACACCTATAGATCTGTGTTTTTGCTTTGTTTTATTTTGTTTCTAAAGCACATACTGAAGACAAATAAACATATTTAATAGATGTGGTTTAAAAATAAATTATTTTTTTTTTCACAATGAAGTCTGTATGCTAAGAAACTCTCCCAGTTTTACTGCAGTTACCAAAGGTGATTATTCTTGGCCTGTCGTAGAATTAGATATAGAGAATATTGGGATGTCTTTATCTGCAAAATGTAACTCCCTTCATGCAGAGTGAGTGGTAGGAGTACAGGGCTGGAAAACCTGCCCATTCTTCATAGGAGCCTACTTGTATTAAGAAAGGTTTTGTGATGTAGACATGGATGATGGTAGCAACTGGTGGCACTGGGACAATTTATAGTAGCTCACCAATGTCACACACATGATTTTTATCCTTTTCCAATTGAAATGGCCAAAAGAATTCTTGAACTGCTGAAGTTTGAGCCCACCAGATAGTCAATCTGTTGATTCTGTTGCTAACAAAAATACGGTGTAATGAATCATCTGTATGAAAACTTTAACTTGTGAAGTGGAAGTTCATCCTTATTTCTACATGGGAAGAAATGTTACACAGAGAGTCTTGTTCTGGGATAGACAACACATCCTGTGTGTCTGATAGATCTGGTTTATTTCAGAGCAAAGATTTGTTTAATGGATCAGAGAACTTCAGTAGTGTGGCCCAAAGCTCTGCCTCTTATACAGTGATGAAGGGGAGAACAAGTGGACTTTCCTAGAGATTTACCACAAAATCCCACTATCTTGTATCTGCTGTGTTTTTTATTTTTCCTTCCTTCTATACTTTGTATTTTGCTTACCACCTGGGGAAAGATCTTTTCAACTGTTTTCCTTCGCAGGACCCTAGCACTTAGTGCTTAGGTTTTTGAACATTTTTGACTATTGAAAAGGATTTCTTGAACCAACATGATCCAGGAATAACTATCCTGAGAACAGTCTGCTGAGACCTCACAAACAATTTTATTTTATGCACTGGAGGTGGAGGCTTCAAGCCTCTGGCAAATGCTGTCTTGGTAAGGGTCATTTTGCTGCTTTGCTCAAGAGAAAACAAAAAAATAATTATTCAGGAAAAATATTTGAGAGCTTGAAACACTTTTTCTTATGTACGCCAGAGCCATGACTTGGCAAACAATAAACAATGGGAAAGTTTGTCTCAGTAACAGAACTTAGCAGAATAAAAAAGCTGGAATTCTTTCAACAAAGTATATTCTCTTCTTCTCAGATATTATGAAAGCTGATGTCACTTGTAATTCCTCAGGAAAGAAGAAAATCCCTACAGTTTGCAGTACATCAATGCAGTCATTTTTTCCCCTGTCTAATCTATAAAAAGACATTGTATACAAATGTTATTTTCCCTGCCAGAAGTGCATTCCTGGAACATAATAAAGGCTTTTCTGTTGTTCAGTAATTTGGATAACAGTTTCTCCATGAAGTTTCATAACATTTATTTACTACCATAAATGACTGGACCGAGTGGTTTCAGCAGTCAAAACTATAATCTGCAAAAAAACCCCTGCAATAAGCTTTCTTACTGTATTAATTTTGTAAATATTATGCCTAAAATAATTTCAAATTACAAATTTGTATGAGTAACATCACATGGATATGAAATAAATCTGTAGAGTTCTGTGTATAAAGCACAGGAAATGTTAATGGAAGAAGCATCAGCTGTGTAGATTCAACTAAGCAAAACTTACTGTAGCATTACTGACAGCCTTGGATAGTTACAAGTATTTCTTATTTGGATCGATTAGATTGCAGTAGCTGTGGCCAACAGCACTTTTTTTGCTTTATATTTGTAGTGCTTCAAGAGTTTCTCTTCCCACGGAATGAGGATTCCAATTTCTGGAGCCTTCCTGGGCTGCTGTGAGGCAAAGCCCACACCTTAGTTTGCTGGGCAAGAAGCAGCAGCAGCAGGGCACGCTGCCTCACACTTCTCTAGGGAGATCGTAAGGACAGCAGCTGTGTGAACTCTTTGTGCATGAACTTGCACATCCTCTGCTGTTGTAAGTTGTGGTTATCCATGAGCGTGGCTTCTGTGCAATGCCCCAGCTGCATACCAGGCATAGCTGGTGGGCAGTGCTGGCTGGAGGAGCTCCTAGAGCAGGAGGGAAATGGCATTTTCCTGTAGCCTCGTGGCCAGCTCTATTAGCTAAGGCATGATGGAAGTGAATTTGAGGGCACTATTGCTCTCATACGGTTTGGGAAGTGTGGGAAAGAGAGGGAGATGTGCAACGTGGCTTTCTATGTGAAATACATTGTACTGGGTGACATAAAGCTGCACAGTTTGATATTAGCAAGGCTGACACCTTTTGAGTTGGATTCAGCACTTCCACAGCCAGCCTTTGGCTGAAGCACATATAACCCAGTTTGTGTGTATCTGCTGTAATTGCTGTTTGCAAGGATGCTTCAACTTCTCTTTGCTAGTCCTCATTTGAATATAACCCACTGGGAAGATGGTGGTATAATGAGTAATGCTATGCCCTCTTGTCTTTACTCGTATAATTGCAAGGAAATCAATCAGAGCTCATCCTGTCTCTCACTCTAGGCATGTATTGCTCAAGCAAGTGCTTCAGCATGTCAGTCTAGCTGAATTTCTCCTTCCTTTTTGATTTACTTTGTTTTCTTGTCATCTTCACATACTGGTTGTGGTTTACATTGTTGTCATTGCAGGAAGTAATAATCACTGAAGGGTGACAAGAACAGTGTAAATGATGGTACTTAAAGTTAATGCCTGCCCGGTTTGGGTTTTGGGGCCTGTTGTGTTTCACTGTTTTCTAGTGGTGCTCATTTCATCTGAAATAGTAATTCCTTGCTGATGGATTTAAGTGTTTTCATTTTTACCTTCACAGAGGTACTATGTATCAGCCCTCTTCAATGAAATAAAGGTCAAAGTTTAAGTTGGGTTCGTAAGGCATGATGAAGTAAGGTGATGGCTTTAAAAAAAGTACTATATTAGCTAGTCCCAGGGACTCTCTGGTGTGAGGCAAGAAAAAACCCCCACGAAACTAAAATGGAGGAGGAAACATTCCTCCCACTCTTTAATGTGGGGGCATCATTAAAGAGTTTAGTGGGGAAGTCTGGGAATGTGTTGGGAGAGCCCTCTGCTCTGCCAGCACTGCTTCAGGTCTGGAATTCAGGTAACAAAGAGCGAGCTAGGTTTAACCTGACTCTGGCTTTCCAAATACCTAATGCAACCTACAGCTAGAAGCATTATGAGTGTTATCACGTATGCCTCACAATGACACTTTTTTTAGCTGGAAGCATAACTGATTTCAAAGTTATTGGCAGGTGCATGTGTTATTTCAAGTTTAGTTTGGTTTTTTTTTAATAAAGGTTTTGCTTGATTCTCATCGGTAGGCACATTTGCCATAGTTTTGTTTTTGTGTTAGTTCAATAATACTGTCCCCCAAAGAATTTTTCCTTAAATCAGATTTCGATTTTGAATGAGTTGATGGGGGCGTTTCGTTGCCGTGAGCAGCTTTTAGGCCTCACCTGGCCCTACGGGGCTGAGCTGAACCAAGTCCCTTTGCACTCCCTCGCATCTTCCCATCGACATCGGCGGCCGTTGGCGCTTGAAACAGAAATACTCCTGAAAGTATTTCCTGAAAGTAGGTTAGGCTGGTATTTTTCACAAGTTTCCCTGGAGGGGGTTTTAGATGTGCAAATCCCAGTGAACTATCATCTCAGTGAAATGTCACCGAGACATCAGATAGACAGAGATGACTCCCTTTGCTTCCTCCTGGAAACTTTTGGAAATTGGAAAGGGATCTGGAGCATCAAGAGAGGTCAGAGTGCACGTGTGAAGTGTTTCTGTATGCGCATCTCTCTCAGTGCTAGTCCTAAAATTTCTGCTGGGACAACGTGTTCCTTTTACCTTACCATTCCCGGGCAATTAGAATATGAAATAAAAAGGAATGTCATCTAAATAGGGCCCCTTTGTAATTGCTTGCATAATATTCTGCATGGAAAGAATGACATGTTGACCCTACCTATGGCACGGGGGATGACGTGCAGTTTAAAATCCTTCCCAGAGTATGGCAACACACACGACTCTGGCCTGAACAGGGAGCAGCTGCTTTGCTTTCAACTTAGTGGTACTGTGTTTAGTGAGCAAATACTTTTTGTATGTATTTAGTAAGAAGAAAGTTAAGGTTTTAAGAAAAGACATGTAATAGCTAAGAAGCCCATTCCCACTTTTCTGAGATTTCTGTCAAATCAGGTCTGTAGTCTAATGGTAATGTAATTCACTGGAAAATTTTATAGAATTTAAAATGGGCTTTGGATCTTATCCTCGATACCCAGGAAAGCCTAAGTCACTGAAGACCATATGCTTGGCAAGACGGAAGTATCCTAATTTCCACCTAAATATTTCACCTTCTGGACACTAACTACACTGAGTTGCATTAATTTATTGCAGTTTTCCTTCACACTGAACAATGATGAATAACTAAGCCTTTTTTTCAGTTGTATGTTTCATTCAAAGTTACTTCTAAAATTGAAAAATTCTCATGCTTGGGCTTGTTTAGCACACCTGAAGATAAACAATATAAGAAAAGCCAAGAAATGATCCATTTCCGCAGATAATTAAAAACTCACTCTTTTTTTTCACTGAAGGAAGTATTTTATTAGAGAGGGTAGTGAAAACTTTTGATCACTAAAACTTTTTAGACCTTTGGGCTCATAGAATGTTAGGATCTTACTCCAACCAAGCATGCAAGGATTCAGTAATTGTAAATGTGCAATGTGTTGTTGATATCCTTTTAAATATATTTATTCTTTTACCTGTAATGTGTATGCATACATTCATGCAGATCTATTTCTGTGGCTGTGCAGAATCTAGAGGAATACTGGGGAAATACACTTTTCCATACGAATTGTGTGGTGCTCCATTCTGCACAGACAAACGATGTAATGAAATATCCGTTTTGTCAGTCATACAGAGCTACAGATTTTTAATTTCCAGAATTATTAGTTACCTTGGCTTGCAAAGCCCCCGGTTGGCCATGTAAACCTGCTGGTCCAAATACCCTGGCTGTGATGGAAATACACTTGCTCTGATGAAAATACCTTCTCTGTGATGCCACCTATCATGTAGGTCTAATTTTCCCTTATCTTCAAAAGAATATTATCCTCTTGGTACTCATTTGTGATTTCCTAACAAGTAAATGTCAGAGCCAGTGGGGGCTACAGACCTGCAAAGTGATATTCAAAAGGAAGCCCCGTGATGTTACAGTGCCTGGAGTCTTCCTTGCAGCAGTTACAAAGGGCACATTAACACCTGAGAACAGAAAATCATTCTGTTTCACAGTTCTGTATGTAATTGTAATGGGGCATCACTTTGCTTTTATTTATGGCTTTTTAAAATAAGGCATGGGAGTGGTCAGATAAACAGCGTCCTCTCCCAACCCTCCTGCAATGCAAAACCCAGAAAACCCTTTAGAATTTTTCTCTGTAATTGAACCCCACCAACTTTGAAGTGTTTTCCAACTACCTGTAAAAACAAGAGCCTGAAAACATTCTTAATAAACTAAATGCTGACTGAGCTAAGAAGCAGTCAGTTGAAGGTTGGTCTGGCTGTTCTCGCTGAAAGCTTTTGACTAATGAGACCTTTGGAAAAAGATCTCATCTTTTCCTGCAAGGTGCTTAAACCAGACATTGAGGTGTTTTGATAATTGATCCTTTCATCGCCATCATAGCTTTCGTTGCCCTGCTAGTACAATGTGACAAATAACAGATTTTTTCTTCCAGTGCCTTTAAAAATAGATTTTGCTGCAGTTGGAAAAGTTATTTTGCAGTTTGATTTCCATATTCAGAGGCTTTTCATTAGCACAGCTTCCTATGACATTAGTTTATTCTATGTGTAGTTCAGTTACATTATGGAAAATCACAGCAGTAAATATCTACTAGGTATACAGGTTTTTGTAATCAGTCCCTGACAACATCTGTCAAAACAATATGGGAAAATCCTGGCTTGCTTTGTCATTACAGAAGGGGACTGTTTGTTTATTCAATAGAAGAAATAAAGCATATTGAGAGGAGGCCGAAAGAGTCACACTGACTCAGTTAGTGAGTATCCAGCTTCCAGCTACGGGATATTTTGGTTCCAGCATTTCACATCAATAACAAACAATTTTTATGGGAACCATCAAATGATAAAAATGAGATCATGAATGAGAGCTAGGCTATATATTTTTTGATCTGTTGTATGCTATATTTTACATTAGGGTCGATCTCAAGACTGGAAAGAGGCAGGTTCTGTATCACAGCATTTTCAAATAATGTTTGCCAGATACGTTGAGATACTATCAATAATTCATCTCTGTAGTTCTTCCAAGATGGTCTGTTGATGCAAACTGTCAGAGCACATGGTAATAATATGAGCATTTATGTGATTTACAGATCTTCAAAATAGCAAATATCTAGAAATTTCTTCCACTGACAGTATGCACAGGCTCTTGAACGTCAGAAACGGGGGGTGTGACAGCTGCAGCATGTATAAATCACGGTCAGCTCTTCAAAGTGTTCTCTGGGTATAAGTACATGCACTTATACTGGCATCCTCACAGTCCATTTCCAATACCTGACTGATAGATTGTATTTTATGTAATTGTGCATTTTCTATTGTTTTTATTAACTCCTTACTCCCCTGAGGTGCTCAGTGTTTACAGTAGCTTATCTCGGTGAATACAATAGGTAGAGCTTAAACCAGCAATGTTTCCCTGCCATGCAGTGTCATCTGGGCTTGTGGGTTTTTTAGTCATTTGGGTCTTTGGCAACATACTGGAAATTGTGTCGCACAAAGTGGTTTGTAAATTTTTTGTGTGTGTGCTCCTGTTCCATAAGAAACTAAGAAATGGTGACTTGTATGGCAATATTTTGGTGTCTTTACAAAATTCAGGTGAGAGGCATTCACTGATGGCAGCTACACAAGTAAGAGCCAGTAGCAATGGGAAGAGCCTCCTCACGAATCAGCTAAATTCCCATGTTTGTACCAGCCTTGTTCCCAGAGCTGTTCAGATCTGTATGGTGCAAGAAAGCACTGCCCTAACGACAAAATGGAACTGTTCCTACTTGTCCAAACCTTTCACTTCTTTAGACTGATCTTTTAGTGGTGTATATTAATCTTGAACTGGCCTTTATCAAACCCTGCATACCGCTGGCCTGTACACGTGTGATTTGGAACATGAGATTAGAAAATGTATTTACACGTAAAGGAGTGAGGACCACTGGCTTTTGTTGTTTTGGTTTTTTTTTTTTTCTTTTTTTTCTTTTCTGGCATAGTGTGCAGGTAGAGCTCAATTTGTCTTTCTAGCACCAGTATGGTTGCTGAGTGCTATGGAGGCAGAGGTTCTATCCCTCAAACTTGTGCTGAGTGCTGTCATTCATAGTTGAAGAGATTTGGGAATAGGGGGTATCTTTCACATTCAGCTAAGGTAGAGGAGGGGATGATATGGTGGATTCCCCCTTGTTTTCCCCTCTTCCCCCATGTAAAACCATGAAGGCACTTGTATAGTAAAGTGACTGAAAGCTGTAAATATTGCACAGATTTCTGACAGTGCACAGATGTCTGAAACTTTAAAGCCAATCTGAGCAAAAGAATTGCCTACTATAACCCTCTTCTGCACGTATTGATGGGCTTGCAATGTTTATACACATGGCTCAGCATAGATAATAAATTTGATTTTTGTATGTGGAAAGTTTAATAGCTTTATCTCTTTGATTACATTAAGGAATAAACCACATTGAGAGTATTTTGTACAAGCACAGCACACCTCCCTGTGCTGAATGATGGCCAATGGAAGATCACATCACAGCCTTTTTCCTAGAAACCCGCCTGAATGTAGCTTCATTTTAATCTAGGATAGTTGTGGCTGCATGTGCCAGTCCAGCACTGCCCCACCATTCCTCAGTCTAGCTCTGCCCCACCATTCCTCATGGGTTTCTCTTCCCTCCTTTACACCACGTCCTGTGACTGTGTGGCCGCGGGGTGATTCCGCTCAGTGTAAGCGTGTGTATCTCTATGAACAGATACATTTTGTGTGTGTGAGCAGCAGGGATGATTTCCATTTGGGAGGTGAGCTGAGTCACTCTTCAGCTGTGTGATGGAGCAAAGGAGAGCATTACTAGTGCAAGGAGGGGGGCTGTGGCTTCTGGCAGCTCCCCATGCAGCACCGGGCCCGGTGTAACCCGAAACTGCGACGCGAGTGACCGCGGATTTCTGAAACCGCTGCCGCGCCTTCATTGTTTCTGGGGTTTTGTCCTGAAACAAAACTGGTTTTGTATGTCCTCCGCAGTGTGCCATGACTAAAGTGTTTGTCTGCCGTTCCCTGGAGGCTGGGAGATTTGCCGTCTGAGACAGGACTGCGCGATAGGGATCAGCCGCAAGCAGGGCGTGACTTGCCCCTGTGGTTTCGGGCCTTGTTCGGGAACGCTCTTCCCGGAGCGCTCCTCCTTCAGCCGCGCTGCAGATCACGGTACCTTTACCCCAATCCCGTGGAAGGTAACGGATTCCGTGGACGTCAGCGGGCTTTGGATCAGGCTTCTAATAGTGGTGTTAAAATTACAGCCGAGAGGCTGTTTCTGAGGCACTGTGACACAGCCGCCAGTGAAGGGAGCTCTGTACCCCTCGAGGAGGGGCCTTGCCCAGCCCTGACATCTCGCCACATTTTCTGAAAGTCTTGCTCACGGGTCAAGTTATTTTGAAAGGAGGAAGATTTCACCTAAGCAAATACAGAAATACGTGCCTTTAGGAAAGCTCTACTAAATGACTCCATTATACTGTTGTTCGATTCAATTTAATGTAGCCTATGTTTTAGATAGGAAGAAAGTTTAGGTTTCCATGTGAGATTGTTGAGGAGGAAGCGGTAGGGCTGAAGGTAAAATCTGTTAGGCTGCTTTAGGAAGCATGGCAAAAAAATCCCAAGAACTGCACTTTATTAAAAAGCTGGTGTTCTCAGTGAAGCTGCCTCTAAGAAATGCTTTTATTTAATTTCAGCATCATGATAAGAGGAATAACAGAATTTCCGAGCTGTTGTCTCAGGCTTTATATAGGTTGAAGGTTTATGTTCTGCTCATGTTTTGATAAATCTTCCTTCCAGGCATAAGGTGTAGAAACTTTTAATTAAAGCTTAAATTCTGGAGCAAGGGATAAGTGTTGTGGTAAGGCGTGGACACTTGGTTGTTGTGCAATTGCCAGGTAGAAAGAAAAGATCACCGTAAAGTCAGTCCACAGCTGAGGTGTCTGGTTAGACTACTCGAGTGCTCATGCGTGCTCAGGTGGAAGATACTCCAGGTGAACATCTGCATCTGAGAAGTGTCTCACCTGCTGCCTTGCTCCAAACACCCATGTTGTTTGCCTCAAAAATATTTGCAGAATATGCAATCTTGGGGGCAACTATTTTCATAGAAAATGAATACTTCGTAGTTGACAGACGTGATATTAATCTTTTTGAGGTGGTTTTCTTGGTATTTTCTGGAGAAGCCAGCCCTGGAGGTGGTGAATAGCAGAGGCAGCCACGGGATGGGTGACACGAGCACTGAGTGGTTTTTCCTCTGCTTTGACATTGGTTAGAATCATAGAATCACAGAATCACTTAGGTTGGAAACACCTCTCACTTCATCAAGTCAGATCATTTGGGGCAATTAGTTTTCTAGTTCATAGCATCAGGCAGCACTGCTATTCCCAGTGGAAGCAGGGGCATTCTTATAAGTATATAAGCCATGACTATACCCTTATTTTGAGTAAATTGAAGTTGTGCTGGCTTGAGTAGCTTGAGAGACAGGTCTCTGTTGTGAGGGTGTCACAAGGGCCTGGTATCAGACAGCCCTCCTCCAGCATGCTGCCCTGCCTTACCCACAATGTTGTGCAGTGTTGGGCATCTCATCCTGAGCAGCTGCTTGGATAACGAGCAATTGTGGTTTCAGCTCTGAAACCAAACATTTCTGAACAAAACCATCTCTGTAGGGATGGTCTAGTGGAGCAATGAGCTGAAGTAGTTTAATATCCCCATAAGGTTTGACTCTTCACTTAATTTAGGGAGAATTATGCCTGAGTCAGGGCTAAAGGAATAGCTAAAATCAAAATTGTTCCTTCTCTTTCTCGAAAACTGATGATAGCATTTTAATAACTGTGCAGAGATCCTGAATATGTAGACTATTCTGCAAGATGTATATAAAAAGTATGTAACCCTTAAGGGACGTGACGGACCCTGTCACTTGCTAAATTTGTTATTCTAGGTGATAAAATCAAATGGCTGCATATGTACTTAAAAAATCATTGTGGCTGCGGGGAAAATATTGGAGCAATGAGGACATTCTCTCTACCTTGGAGATTAGAGAGGCCTTTTTGGCAGGAAGAAAGCTTATAGCACCTGCATATACTTGCATGTCCGTGATCTTCTAGGTTTTATAGCCTATGATGTCTATTTTCTCCTTGATATATTTGCACAATTCATATGATGTTCTTTTGGAAGTTCTTCTGGGTGGAGAGGAAGTACAGTGACTAGTACAAACAGTTCCTTCTGAGTGCTGCATTCCTACAGTTATCTGTCATTTAAAAAAAAATGCAACTCTGTAACCTATTTTTAGCACAGTTTCTGACAGTAGTAATTAAATATATTTTTAAAAAATCTTAACATGTAATATTAAACCAACTCCTGTCATTATATTTACCATTTCTGTTACATAGTCCCCATTAAGTTAAAGTGGCAATTACTGGGGGTTTTTTGCCATCTATCTGGTCATTGAAACTTTCTGAGGAGAGTAGGGGAGGAGAGAGAGGAAGATACCAAGCTTACTTGCATTAATTTCCATTATATTTTAATAACTTTGGTTCAGCTTCCTCCTGGTTGTAGAGTTCTGTTTCATAATGCACCTGGGTATTCTAGTCTCATCTCAAGGATTCCGAATCTGCCAGGATTCTGAGTTTGGTGGAAATTTTGAGTTATGTTAGGTAGCATCTGGACTAGTGAACTGTACTATTGGATGTAGCAAAGACTCCGAGATTTAGTTTGGGGGGTGCCTAGTGCTGCAGGTGGAGGAGAAACAAAGGTGAACTGTCAAGTTAAGTATCATCTTATCATTTGCCCAGAATTGTAAAAGAAAAATAATCAGAGCAAACCTCTCATGAACAAGACAAAGTTCAAAAAATCACTGTAAGCATTTCAAGCATTCATAAACTGACTTTTTCAGGGGGGAGTGGTAACCCTGGAGGTCCTGCTAGGCAAATAACCTATAATTAAGTTATTAATCTGTGATCTATTATAAATACTATTTTTCATCAGTATCATTTTATGTAAAAGCTTCTGTAACGCATAAGCCCTAAAAACAGAAACCTAGTTTTAGGGCTTTGTCTACCTGGAGAAGTTACTGCAAAATTAGCAGTAAATCACTACACAATAGCTATTCTACACCAGTTCTCTATGCAGATATTTCTGATGCCCTCTACGTGGCAAGATTGCACAGGTTGACAGCTGTACTCTCCCAAATATTTTGCAGCAAAACTTTGATGGAGACTGGCCCAAAGCCTGTCTAGCTCAATTAAATTTCTCTACTTTGAAACCATACTAAGGTATCATGCTGAGCCTGCAATGGGAAAGAGAAAATTCTTTTAGAACAGATATTTTTTTAATATAGTGGAATACCTAAGTTTCTTATAGAAATAAAAATGACTATTGTTACTTATGTTGATATTGGTTTAGGTAATTATAGTTAGATTATATAATGAAAGCACACACCAACATTATAGTTCTGGCTGAAATCCTGATATTTTGAAATCCTTTGAGTGTCAGAAAGTCCTAGGTATTAATTGGGCCTCATTACAGAAACAAAAAGAGATCTTGATATGTCCTAGGGCTACATAACAGTAATTTCCATCTGTTTAAAGACATGTGCCAAAGTTAGAGCACTGTAGGAATTATTCATGTCCAAGCTGCTGGGATATTTGGAAGAGCTCTGAAGGGAAGTTGTCGATATTGTGGACAATGAGCCTTATTTAAAATTCTTAGACATTGTCCATTTACCTGTGGATCATATAAACAATACTAACTGATAATACCCACTCATACAGAGTAAGATACAGTTCTGCATGCTGGGAACTGCTGTATCTGTCATGTTGGAGAGGTAAGGAAGCAGCAACAGGGAGACATCAGACAAGCTGTTCCAGGTGTCAGCGATGGCTGACTTCTTGGTCAACATGCAAGACTCGATCCAAGTTGATCAGCAAAGCAGCCTGGAACATAAAGTAGAGCAAGAATATCTGGTTTAAAACTAAAAGCTTTGTATTTTCAGGATGTACCAAATATACTAAGCAAGTGGTTCTAGCTAGTGACAGCTAATCCCTTTGGTTAACACATCTATATCCATGAATGTACCAAAGCTAAGTGTATGGCACTCAACCTTTGAAAGCAGGTTGGAGGTGCTCATCTCAATTGCTAAGATTGTATTTGAAATCAAGGGAACCTGGAGCAGGCACTAGCAGTGCTGGTCAGTGTGCACTTCACTTTCTTGATCTCTAGCAGGTATAATAAGACAGTTAAATGACCTGAGCCCTAGCCCTTTATTTGATCAGAAATCAAGGGTGAGTCTTGCTTCATGTTACCATAGACCATTTCAAAGTTGGTGCTCAACCTCAGAGCTGCTTTTCTTCTTTCAACTAAGAATGGTGTTTTAGGGTGAATCAAATGAGCTCACACCACGACTAGGAAACCCTTTTGTGGTTGTGACTTACACTGTGAAGATAAAGCATTTTCCTGCTTTCTGTTTCTGAAAGCAAAATGGACACTTTTGATTCTTCCAGTGGTCATATGGCAGCATCATGTGGAGATAACTGAGCTGGCTGGGAACCTGCCCGCTGGGCTGGGGCAGCACTGTAACCAGGCTCACACAGGGCTCTGCTGAGGGGCTTGCCTGCGTTGTGCTCCATGCAAGGGAGCTAATGTGGCCACGTTGCTTCCCAGAACCAAACTTATTCAAAGCTACTTCAAACACCTCTGAAGATCATTAGGTGTGGGTATCACCTAGAACCAGTCCCCTGCACTTTCCCTAGTCACGTATGTTGGCGCAGAGGAAAATGAAGCTACATTTACTCGCTAGTATGATACTTTATCATGCTTAATTCCAGATGCATAAAAACATATCACAGATCTACCATTGTCTGTTAGTCATGTTTGTGTTTATGCTAGCATCACTGAGTAAAATTTGGATTAAAGTAAACAGTGAATAGGATATATGGAGGGACCCGTTGAGGGATTTGAGGAAAATTCCATGTAAACTACAAGCCCAAGAGGTCGGCAGTTATTCCATTTAGAGCTAATTCATATGGAAGTCAGCAGCATCTGGGTGCAGGTCTCTATTGCGGCTGTTTCTTTTAACCATGGATTCCCATTAAAACAGCTCTTTGACATCAAAATTATTCAGTCATTTTATTTTCATGTGTGGCATTAAATAAGCTGGGTGGCAAATTGTCATCTCAAACAGATTGACTTATTCTACCTGTGGGGAAGGAGCAGCTGAACAGCTAGGAGGGAAATCTGCCAGTTCAGAAAATTTATTGTAACTTAGATAGGAGAAGACAGAATTGTTTGTTTTTGAATGCTAGTTTGCTTTTGATGCTTTTAATCTAACTGAAGTCTTTATCATACCATTTGAAATTATCCTCAGGGGTTGAGGCTATCACTGAAACTTGCAAAAGTAATTGATACTTATTCTGTGTTGTTCACTGTGTTTATATGATTGCAAGATGAGTTTTTCCTCTCTTTATAGCATGCAATAAAATCTTCAGCACTCTAATAGAGAGGGAAATGTGATAAACCAGAACAGCCTTCATTTGACATACCTGCCCTTTTCTATCCAAAACAGAATGGAAGGTGTTTTTCTTGCAGGAAGACTAAGGAACCTTTCTCCTCCCAAAAATAATTTCAGGCTGTTTCATCATCTTTTTTTGCAAAGACACACTTTATTCTCTTTCCCTGGAAAGTGGCTAGCTGTTCAGAGTTGCCATATTACACATATTTAAAGTAATCATAGCATATTGTTGAAATCCTGGTGCGTGTAACAGTTCATTAATGCTTTCTACGACAACCCAGGACTTTTTAAGAGGACAGCAGAGAGAGAGACCTGAAGACTTGCACTGAGGGACTTTTGGGTGAGACTTCATTGTCCATGGCTCTGTCGACAGCACTGGGAGCAGTAATTGCTAGACTTTGATTTGTTGGTGGCTCCACTTGGGTTTTAAGCAAGCAGCTTACCCCTGAGTATTTTACCTGTGACATGGATCAACTTTCTGTGGATCTTAGGGGTGTTAAGAGAATGTCAGAATACTGGCAATGCATTTCAGATAGGCTCTTGTTAAGAACAGTTACTCAGTAAAATGGGATGCTTTAACCAACTTTATTATATGTCACAAGATGGAGTTCTATGGTATTAAAACAAGGCATGTTGTTGCAGCTCTTATTTACTAAGTCATATGATGGTAATGATTCCTCCCTGTCCTGCTTTGAAAATGGAATTGAGAGACCCAAAGACAACTTTAAATGATACTAATATATCTCAGTTTTAGAATTGTTGTTTTCTTACAGCCTTTGGGAAAGGATGTGTGGAGTGTCAATTTTGGTGACTGTTGGCTACGCATGACCTGGTGTGGTTGGAACCCTTGGTCACGCTGATGTATTGTTTTCACAGGCGTTGTTTTGGCCAGTGACCAGAGCTACTTGTGGGTACTGATTAACTCTGTGTGTGTGTGTGCTTTGGCAAATAGAGTGGATGATAGGATGGATCAGGTTGTAACTAGGTGCTCCTCAAGGGAGCAGTGAAGTATGTGAAGGTAGATAGCAAAGGAAGGGATAGGGAAGGTTTGTTCCCTCCTCAAGATCTCTCTGCAGCGGGAGCAGGATTTGGTCTGTTTGTGCAGTTTCCCCATTCTGGTGAAGGTAGAAATAACAGTAGTTGCACCTCACAAAAAGAGCTTCATGTGTGAAGCAGGAGATCAACAACGAGTAAAAGCCTGGCAAGGAAGAGCATGGCCAGCCCAAGTCAGTCCATTACTTAATTTTCCTCTGCAAGCAGCAGTACATGGGGAAACAGGAGGAATGATATCTATCACAGAGAGACACAGGTCACCATTTGGAAGGGAAAGGTGGAGATAGGCTTACAAATGGCTGAGAGGTAGATGGCAGCTTTTGGTCTTTATGGTGTCCCCGTGAGGACTCCTGTTTAATACTGTGCTATCGCATCCAGTGTTAGGAGTGCCATGTGCTTATTTGTTCAAGGGAACTACTTGGAACTGCTTATCATGCTGTGGATTTGCATAATATGTTTAAAGGCAATTTAAATAAAATTTAATTCTAATTTATGTAATCTACTCTGATGATTTTTTTCTCTTAAGAAGTTGATGTGCTGTTACCTCTGTGCTACACGGCGTAAGGCTAAAGCTTCCAGCCAGATTCTTACCTCCATCTGGTGCGTGCACATGGGAGGACAGTTTATAAAGCCATCTGAAATAAGTAAATTGTATTCCTTATTTTCTCCATTTGATCTGATTACCATCTCCCGTAATAGCAAGAGCTATGAAATCCTGTGACTGAGGGATGAAGAAAGCTGTTGTAGTGCTTGCTCTCACTTTGGGAAGATGACCTTTCCATCCGTGTGTGAAGGTGTCAGGACGGAGCAGGACGAGGTTAAGCATCGAGTCAAGAGCACAGGTCTGTACAGCTGGCAGTCTCTGGGCAAGAATCTCTGTTCTGACATGTTCAGAAATGTAACTGATTACTCCAATCCAACGGCCAGTTCATTGATTAAAAGGGCAAATGGGCTTTGATCCAGGAGCGCAGCAGAAAACAAACAGCTAGGCTAAAAACCAAGACTATTTAACCATCTGAAAGAACATAGAGCCATCACAGCTGCTGCAGAACCTGTCACGACTTGGCTGCCAAGAAGCCAGATGCTTGCATCAGAGGAATGTGTGTTTCACAAGCTGATACCTCTGCTTTCTGACACACAGCGACATGTCCGAGAAGGAAGGAGGAGAGCGCGAATTAGTCAGCCTCCCCATTAGCTGCCAGCCTTTCTGGAACACTGACACCTGTAGAAATACACATTGTCATCAGAAACAGCTTATGGAAATAACCTTCCCCTCTTAATAGAGACCACTTTCAATAACCAGTGAGGGACCACTGTCCGTATGTGAAGTTAAACACTGCAGAACTGATTTAATGATTGGATCCATTGGAATCTAAATTTGGCTTACCCGTGTGATTAAGGATATACAAAAGCCCTTGAACGCACAGTGGTTTTGGGCCTGCTCCAGAACCCACTAATGCCATTGATTTCAATTAACTCTGGATAATGTGGTGGCTGAATCAATTGCTCAATTCCAGATACAACAGGAAAGGCAAAGAAGGAATAATGGCTTAACCCCTGGAACTAATGAGAGGCAGTCCTATGTACTAATCCTTAGTAGTCATATTGAAAACATTTCTGAGTTTTCTTGTGAGTCAGAAATCCAGCTTCTACCTACCTCTTCCAGTTTCAAGTGGCAACACTCAAAACAGACCTTGTCTCATTTGCTTAATACTGTATTTTACAATGAGGCAATTTACAGTGAAAACCAATATCTTTTAAAGACATTGCACCAATTTTCTCTGCTGAATGCTTTTCACAGAATTCTACTGAAGCCAAAATTATGGAACTGAAAAAGATTTAGAAATTGATTGCAAATCACTGCTATGTCTGGAAAAATTGTATATGCTCATTTTAGTACTCAGCTCATCTGAAGAGGTTAGATAAAACATTTCATTTTAGTCATTCTTGGGTTTGTATGTCAGAATAGGGTGTCAAGGCTTCATCCTGAGACTTAAGGACAGGATTTCCTATAATGTAGGCTGTGTTAGAGTAAATGTTTCTGTATAAATGTCCTCTTCCAGGAGGCAGAATATCATCTTTTTAGCTGCTGGAGTGACAGATACTGGGGAGCATGCAGATCATTACAGAATCCTGTCCAGGGGGGAGCACGACAGGGCCAGGTATTGAGCACAACTGAAAAGGAGAAACCAGACTGCTAATATCCCATGACCCTGCACGTCGCAGAGTGACCGATCGGAAGGCAGTTATTGTTACCCGTTATTTGCTGCTTTCTCTGAAGCTTAAATTCACAAATGTGACATAGGAGAGAGCTACTGCTTGTTCCAGCAGTAAAACCTGCCCTTGCTAATGACCTTTCCCCTATTCTTGACATACAGGGGAGGTAAAAAGCTTTGAAAAATCACCTAGTAAAGTTAAAAAACAAACTATCTTTGTGATCAAAAGTTTACCAGCCTGATCAAACCAGGCCCTTTTTTGACAGTGAGTATCTGAGGAGAGTCATACACTGCCCCCACACACTTCCTTTTCTTCTCTCCCCATATTTTTACTTGGTTCCGTTGTTTATCCTCGCTGCCCGATACCCCAGGCTTAGCAGAGTGTTTCCTGTGGTAACTTGTGAGGGTCCAACATGCTTATAGGTATTTGTTTTGTGAGACACACTTAGCTGTGTTGGTAGAAGTGAGAATAATGGCAATTTTCAAAGAGCATTTTGCTCTTCAGTACCCTGGTGTCATTCAGGAGAAATTTATGTGATATTTTAGGAACCAGCTCAAGACTTCCAACCATGTGCAACTCGAAGGAGGGTGAATTCTACAGTCTGCAATTTATTTTACTGGTTTTTACATTTGCCGTCCAGTGATCTGAGTATTTATTGTGGGATAAACCTGTAACAGTTTAGGGTTATATTATATTCATTATATAACAACCTGCTGAGATTTTAATGTCCTGGAATGGAGTCCTTCTAGACTAAACTGCTCTTCAGTCTGTCAGCTTGCCTGTCCTTGCCCCAGGAGTAGTACCAGAGGGTTTTACATGCCACCTGAACCTGTACTGAACCACACAGGACTTGCAGCCCAGTTAGACATCCCTCAGGGGCACTACTCTCAGTTCTTACCACCTCCCTTTTAACTTGTCAGGCTGTGAGGCTGGACACCTTGTGCTGCAGCTTAATGGGTCTGTAATGAAGGAGTGGACCCTGAGGCACCTGAGTCCCAGCTGTTTTCTGCTCTTGTGCGACTGCAGGGACTTCTGCAGTGCTTCAGGAGAAGTGTTGCACAGATTAGGTGACTCAATCCCCTCAACTTCCTCTGCTTTCTGAGAAGATCAGACCTTTGTTTTGGCTTCTTCGGTGAGGATGAACTTTCTAAGTTAATAATAAAGAAAAATCAGATGTGTACAGTGAACCTGAAGATAGTATGGATTTTCTGTTAGTATGAGATACAGGGTCTTTAACAGGACCTGGCTATACTGCAATAGGTTAATTGATAGGCTTTACTAATATCTCTGTGTACTTAGATCAGTTTGTTGTATCTTTGAAAATGAGGCAGTATGAAGCTGAATTATTTCCTCAGATGCACAACTCAAGTTTAGCTTTCTGGGCATCAGTCCAGGAGCAACTCCTGCAGCTCACAACTTCAACTTCTTTGTCTTTTCACTCAACCTGTACGTAGTCAAGGACTGAGTTCTGGTGTGAATTTTGTTCTAACGAAAGCCATGGCATTCCTGCCAAAAATAAGCTGTATCTGCACAGCCAGTAGTTATATCTCATGATGACTTAGAATAGAAATTAGATGGATAAATGCACTGACAGGGTGAGCTAATGGCCACTCCCTTATTAAGGGCTGTAATTTGAAGAATGCAGAATCTGTTTGTCCACCCACATGGGAATTCCTCTTGGGAAAAATAACGTGCTGGTTAAACCCACAAAGCTCAATACTTGTTTCTTTGCACATTTCTTTTTACAAGATCCACCAGTTCTGAAAAGGATTGAGATAGAACTTACAGAGATGGAGATCTTCCAAAAATTACTATCAGGCAATTGAAGTCACTACCTCCGCAGAGCTGCCTGAGCACAGAGACGTGAGCAGTGTGTCTGCTGCCTTGATCCTGCTCACCTATGTGTGATTAGCCTGAAAATTCAGTAACGTTCTCTGGAAAGTTTACTAAGTGCTAAATTTTACTAAGTTGTACAAATTCTTCTTGGGAACGTGCTGCAGTTTTTCTTAAGACTTGTCCTTTTTTTTAGTTCTTTAAATATTTGGCTTTTTTGATCAGTGGTTTCCTTATTTTATGGATCTATATGCTCTTCCTTTCTTCTATATGCATGTCTGCACTAGTGGCACAAGACAAGCCAGTTTTGTTATCAAGAGAGCCAGAGTGTAACCGGTGTTTTGCAGTTATTTAATGTTTATAAAGACTTCTCATGGCTGGTGAAAAAATGAATCTTATCCTTGGTCTAAGAAAGCCCACCATGAATCATCATCAGATTTAAACAAAATCCAGCTCTTCTGCTGATCTTATGGATGAGCTTGTTCCTGCTGGAATGAACTGAAGCCTTATGGAGCTGTATGTGAGCACACGGCCTCGTTCGTGTTTGCTTAAATTAAGCAGCTGCACTATGGTGTTTGTGAAGCTGCGACTAAAGCTGCATGGTTTGAAATTCATGTTATTGAATATTATATGTTAGAACTTATTACTTCCATAGCACAGTTTGAAGAATTTTGAAGACTTCCTGGATCAAACATGCAAGCTCTTCATGAGCAAGATAGAACACACCTTGCTGACTGCATGGGAAGAGAAACACAACATCATATGTTTGAGTCGGGACGGTGAATAGAACTCACAGTTAGGAAGCGTGGTGTTCTTGTGTGCCAGAGACTGATTAGCCACAGGAATAAATGAAGGGGGATTTAGAATGTCTTCAAAAGCACAAACTTACGTTTTAGAGGCAGCAAGTGACAGAGGTAGCAAATGCCTACGCAAGCAGTTCCGGTGGGCTCAGCGGCTTTACATCATCAGGGTACTGCTCCCACTCAGGACAAGCACCAAGAAAAGCAGATACTTTGTTATTAAGGCCACAATTTTTCATTTAAAGACAGTCTTGCAGACAAACCCGGGATCTTCAGCTCGTGCTGACTGCTGTTGTTCAGGTGTGTTACTGCATCTAGCTTGATTTACACCAGCTGCCGATCTGACCCAAGGTTGATTTGCTCTCTATAAATACAGGCAGAAAGGGGTTTGATGTTCTCATGCATAGCAATTCAAAACGTAGTAAAAACTTGGCTTTAGCTCATCCCTGAGCTCAAGTTTCGGTTGTTTTGTTGTTTGTGGACCGTGCAGTCTAGGGTGTTTGGATGCAAGTGGCCAGGTGTTTCCCAGCTCTGAAGCTCTTCATGTGGAAGCGTGCACAGGTAACAGAGCTCAGTTTGTCACAACCCTTGGTGCTGTTCGCTTAGCGTTTGAAGTTCTATCTTGAAAGGATTGACTTCTGAGAAATCAAGGCACAGAGTCCCAGCCCCTCTCCTTCAGCAGGATCTCTCAGTGACAGAGAATAGATTCAGATTAGCAGCTGAACTGTTTCTCAAGTGTGTACCCTGTGCCTTGCTGGGAACTGTGTTTTGGCTCCAAAGCACTACTTAGGCTTGGGCCACCACCTCTGAGAAGGAAAGGTCAGTATCTGTGCCTTTAAAACATGGTGAATAACTATGTTTGATGCTGTTTTTCTACTTGCTTATATTTTCATCTTTGGAAAGTATGAGAGTTTTCTTCAAAACACATTGTAACTGAAGTTGAGCTCTCTCGAATCTCATAGTTTGTAATTCTGGAACTTTCAAAATTAGGAATGAGTTAAGACTTTAATTTCAACTTACTGAAGTCTTCTGTGCTTTAGAATCTAGGCAGATTTGCACCCCTTGTACAGTATTTTTTAAATAAACAAAAGAATTTGGATAATTTGGGGGTAAATTCTGAAAAAGGCTTTGCTGACATTTTTAATTTTTCTTTTTCTCCCTGTGCTCTTTTCATTTGAAGCTGTTTAAGTTGTTCTTACTTTTCTGCTTTCCCTGCCAACACTGTTTATTCATCCTAAGAAAACATCAGTTGGGTAAACAGAAGTATTTATATGTGTTGCACTGCAACTCCTACTAAAATGCAAATTGTGCTGCAGGGAGGATAGTTGCGCTTTTCTTTCCTCCTCGCTTTTCTTTTTTGACAGTCGGTTAATAAAGACTCAACAATAAGCAGCTGCCTGTGATGTCATTTGGGACTTTGTCCACAGAGCTTGTATTTACAAGTACTGAGCAACTACATAGCAGCAGCAAACCCAACTATCAGCAAACTTCATGTCTGCTGTTACTGGAGGACTTCAGTAGTGCTGTGGATGGTGTAGAAAGCTAACTCTGTTCTTCTAACCACAGACTTTTAAAGCTCAGTAAATAAACACTGGATAAACTCAAGAGAATTTCTGGACTGCAAAGACTTCTTACGGTTCTGAGTTCTCCAGGGCTGGCATGTTTTGACTGAGCTGCTGCAAGTAAGACTTTTGCTATTTTGGTGTTTTTATCATCTCTGTAAAGCTTATTTTCTCTAGGAGTGTGTCAGCGTTGCTATTTGTAGTTTTGCTTTAATTAAAAGAGTGGCAAGTATGTAGTTGTTAGGAGTAATTACAGCCATGCATCTGAGTGTGGTTCAGCAACAGAGTAAAGAACAAATGGAAACTTGATTCTGGCTTTTGTTTGCATGAGATTGCACTGAAGTGGCTCTCTCTTAAATTAAGTGATGAAACTGTAAGATTCTTAAAAATCTCATGAGTACTGTCATTAACTGGATGAGGATTAGTCTGTTTTAAGATTGTTCTTTTATATTTTCATGGTATTTAGTTGAATACTCAAAATTAATTTGAATGTTAGTATAATTTCTTTATAGTATTCTTTACAGTTTTCTTCAAAAATTGTTTTGCTCCTTATGCAGACATTGATTTAAAGCAAAACTTGACTACTTTTATGCTTAGCCCACGTTCAAGTTCTGGAGGTATATAAGTTTAAAAGAAAGAATCATACAGTGCTTTGAAATCTGACACCTTTTGGATAAAATGAGTTGTCAGTTATGTGAGAAACAGTAATTTTTGTTTTGTTTTGAGCGTTTGTGTTAAAAGTGCAACAAATCCTGAAACATTTCAGCAGAAACACTAGTACACTGGGAACTGCTGTGGAAAAAACTCTCTCTACTTACTGCCTGCTGCTTGTGGGACAGAGCTATGTTTCTGACAACCGAGCAACTCGTATTCAGGACAACTAGCTGTAATTGTCGTGGAGTTATGCCCATCTTACAAAGGGGTAAACTGGCCCATAGTTGTGATTTATTAAAACTTAGCTTACCTACTTCAAAAGCTGATAACAAACCCTAGACCTTCTGCTTCTCATTGCAATCCCTCACCAGAAGCCCATTCTAAATTACTGCAATTTCAGTTGTAGTGGCTTTTCCAGGGAGTAACCTGAGCACAGTGCTGTGTATGAGGAACTCTTTTATTACTGTTTGCCTCTATTTAATGATCTGTCTTTGTGGAGACAAAGTGCATTTCTGAAGAATGAAATCAGAAAACTATGATTGGCAAGTAAATGGAGAGTAAGTCAGTACAAAACAATCAAATAGGAATTGAAAAATTCCTCCTAAATTATTAGCGCTATTGATTTTTGTTTTGCATTTTTTGCTACTGACTTTGTTTACAAGGCCTCTCAGTTTTACATAGCAACAGATTTTGGGGGCTTTCTATTAAGATTTGGGTAGTTACAATTGCAGATGCCTCTCTCAAGTGACCTTGTTTCTACAGCAGATCAAAACCTGCCTGTCTCTTTTGATGACATAATGTGGCTTGGCATGTCAAGATATTGTGCAATTGAGGAGTCGTTGTTCTGTCTTTGGCATTGTAGTGTATTCTCCTGGGGAAAAAGAGAATACCCTAAATTTAGCTCTGCATTAACATCATGTGAATGGCAAAGGCTTCTGGGGTTTTAAATGTAGAATGAAATAAGAGTGTAGAGGCTTATTCTTTAGGTGTTCATCCTCTTTCTTCAGAAACAGTACAAACAAAAAGTTTATATGTTCTTGTAGCTTGGAACCTTCTGCTGAATGCAAGATTGAAGAACAGAGAATTATCATAGAGCCTTTCCCTGGGGAGAAGGAATGGGTTTAAGGTTAGGTGGTTTGATCCCGTGGTCCAGTCTTTCCTTCCCTCTGTCACGTTGTGCCCAATGATGATGCTGTGAAATAAGGGTGTTTACAGTTGCAAAATATTCGAGTATCATGTTGGCAAATGCCTGCAAAATCATCAAAAGAATTGGAACAAAGTGAGATTAAAACAATGCTCCCACTTACCTTTCTCAATTTTAAGTGTGAGTTCTGATCCTACAAATGTGAATTGCACTGCTTTCTAAGAAAACTTCCTGGACTTTTCTGATACTGTTCTTGTGCTTGAGTTGCGTGTAAGTGTTTAGAAACTTAGATTTAAACAAGTAGAAATCCTGGTTCAGTAAACGTGAAGTGGTAAGGTACAATTCCACTTCAGTCAAGAGCAAGTCTTCAGCTAATTACCTTAAAAGCAGAAACAGACTCTCAAAACCTGACGAGCCCGGGGGCATTTGATTTTCATTTTCCTCTCTCACATTTACATTTTCTTTCTTATATTCCAATGTAGCAAATTAGGATATAGCACAAACTCACTTTTCAGCAGAGGGATCCCCTGGCTAAATTTTCCCTGGGTCTGAGAAATCTGCCCAAGGATACCACCTACAATCTGATAACATTCTGGGATGGCATTAAAGGGGACAATTGCCAGCAGAATGTCAATTCTTTGGGCTTTCTCGCCATCTGAAAAGAAACGGAATAAGTGCAGACTCCAGCCTGTCATCAGCTGACAAGTGGGACCGAGGCTGGGATAAAAGCCCCAGAACAAAGGTGCCAAAGGGAAGCACAGTTGGCTGAGGAGCTTAGCACAGCACAGCGCAGGCAGGGCCAAATGCGGCGCGATGCTCGGCAGCTCCCGTGCGCTCCTGCACGTGTTCAGCTCCTGGCAGGACTGGAGTTGCGCTTAATCCACGGCAGAGCTGCCAGAACACCTTGGGAAGTTATAGCATCTAATATGCAGTTTTAGTGCTAAAACAGGAGAAATGGATAATGTAAATAGAACATGAGCCATTAACACTTGTAATACTTCGTTCTGTACTGTCTAACGACAGCGCTCGTGTAGCGTGCAGAAACCTGAGTTACATTAGGTATTCCCTGATGGTTACATAAATTAGTCATGCTGTTTGGGAGATGAAAAGTTAGGTAGCTATTACATGAAAAATACTTGGAACTGTTACGATTCCATTGACTGGCATTCAGGTGAGTCACATAAATGTGGTTTGTACAACAGCAGTGGCTTCTGGAAACTGGCAGTAACATTGGCCATGGGCTATGAACAAAGCAGGTTGTATTATAAAGCAGTGGATAAAAATTATGTTGCTGAAAAATGGTCTGTTAGTACTGACATGCAGCAAGAACAAATGCTACTGTTAACCAGCAGGTTTGATAAGCTTTCCATAGGACAATGCTATTTGTTTTCCAGAGCCTTGGATAACTAGCCTTGGATAGTGGGAGTACATAATAGGCCTGTGCAGAATCAAATGCATGTCACAAATTATTTTCTTTGACAGTGCTAATTGATTATTATAATTCATCATTATCTAAGTTGTTAAATCCAACAGTTTACCGTACCCTTTTGTTTCTTTGTTGCTCAGACATAATAGAGATAGGAAGAGTTAATTACTGCATGCAACAACAGAGGCAAATTGCATTGTATGCTTCAGTTTGATTGAAGCTGCGTGGAGTCACCACTGTGGATTTTCAGCAATGGTGCAGAAGAGAAGGAAGCAGGGATTCTTTTGCAGTGAAGTTGCCTTTTTGGTGGTAGTGAGCATTTGTATTTTGAACAGTATTCTTTTTGCAGCTGGGCTGTATCATGCTTACTTCACTTAGACTAAGTATTACCTAACTGTGCAAACGGAAATCACGTGCGTGCAGTGATCCTGCTGGGACTCAGTGGCACTCCTTGAGGAATACAGCACATCTTGACATGAGTAAAAGGATTGCATTTGCTCCTAAAATGACTTACTCCAATAAATATGAGCACTTGGGTTTGGGTTTTTTTTCCCTCCAGTGCTCCGGTGATGTCCAGGGCTGCATCTGCTGGGTAAAAGGAAGTAGTGCTCTGGGTGCAGGAGCTCTGGAGAGATTAAGTGATGGCTTAATTTATGCAAATTCCTAAAGCTCCGATCCATGCTGCTGTCTTCTAAGATTTAGTGTAACCTTGCTGTAAAATGTTGGATCTTTTCAGCTGCTATAAAATGACCTGGCAAAGTGGTTCATCGTGGTAAGATTTTTGGGGGTTATTTTGCCAGTAGAGGGCTGTGTTAAACTGGATAAAATAACTCCGTCTTGGTCTCACATTTTCAGTGAGTAACAGCTCAAAGCATATGGTTGTTTTCAAGGGCAAAATGAGTAAATAATTGGATTTTTTTCGAAGCTACCGAATGATTAATTATTTAAAATCAGAATCACATCACTTTTACAGTACAACACAGTTCCGTGTCAGTCTAATTAGACTGAATTCTGGTCTTGAAAATACATCATAGCTACCTGTTTATTCTAAACTGTTCAAGGTTGATAGATACAGCCCTAATAAGTCATTAAGCTGACGTGATATACAGCAGCAGCGTGTGCTTTTGCTATAATGACACAAACGAGAAAAGAATTGTTTTTCAGAGGTACAATCATGTTTGGTTTTGATGTGGCCTCTAAACTAGCAGTCATTATTCAGGCTCTAGTGCTGCAGGAGTTGACCTTTGGCAAAATATTTTGTTATCCTCAATCTTTTATACAGGCCTTCTGTGAACTCTGCCCAGCTCTCATTTTGCTGATTGCATTTAAAGCCATTTATTGCACAGTGTTTGCCCTTCTAGCAGATGTTAAAGGATTCCCTGCCTCCCCCCTTGAAAGGCTATTCCTCCATAGCATCTAATTATAACCTACACAAAAGATTAACAGATGTTATAATTGTCTTTACTCATTGATTAAATCATTTCTGCATGATTTGCTCTCTTCCCCTCATTGCTGATTTGTGAGGTCTTTCTGGGTGAGTCTCATGCATCTGCAATTTGTTAACAGTGGCTGTCTTCAGTTTTTAACTTTCCAGGCTTGTAGTTCAGTCTGTGCAGGTTGTAGTTGTTCTTCTGGATAATGTGACAGAAACATGATAAAAATGAGGGAGTGAATACTTACTTTGATTCTACACGTGCCTGGTTTTCCACTTCCTTTTAACCATCCTGTCTGAAATGTATGTAAAAAGCAGTTTAATTTTAATGCATATAAATTGGAGGCTGGAGGAGTAAATGCTGAGATTTGCTTGGCAGTAGTTTTGTCCCTACATTTCAATTGCCACTTACAGAGGACATTAGTGGCTGAGGAAAACAATTTAAGAAGAATATTTCTATCAGGAGAAAATTTCTAGTAGGACCTAATTGGTAGGACCATTACAAAAATTGATTTCCTTGAGTTTTTTCTGTGGTTCTTATCTCTTATCACATCACAAAATAATGGTTACCCATTACTTGAGCCAACTAATCTCTTATTTCTTGTGTTCCCACATTGAGATGAGGGCTCTTTTCTTGGGTAGATCCATAGTCTTTCTCCTACAGCACAACAGTGCCGAGCTTGCCAACTGTTGGGTTATGTTCTTATAAATCTTGTAGCATCCTGAACTAGGTCAGCCCAAACAAGGTTTCTTTCCAGGGAGGTGAAACATTTTGCACAGGTATTGATGCTACTGGGCATTTACTTGTACTTAAATGTTCTTCCCTGTTGTTTGGATTCCATGTAATGTTATCCTTACATCTTTCATTGACACAGATGTGACTCACTGGCAAGTTCATAAAGATTTCCATGATAGTCTCTAATTGTCCCACAGTTTTATGAAGCTATCATAGGACCTCAGCCTGAGTTGCTCCGCCTGGCTTAATTCAGAAGTAGTGTAAGAAGAAAGCAAAGTCAATGGAGGGCATTTACTCACATGTTCTGTGATAAAACCTCTGAACGGGTTAAAGAAGAGAAATGGATTAAAAGCTTGAGGCTTAAATTATGGACTTGGTTATTCAAAAGCCATAAAATATTGTGCTGTTCTCCCTGCTCTTCACCCAAATCCTACTCAAACATAAAACTCTTGCCTTGATTCCTAGTCTGATAAACAATTTCATGTTGAGATTGGCTCTACCTTCCATCAAAGTCCTTTTTGTATTTTGACTACCAAAAATTCTCGAGTTCTGTGTGTACGTCTGGAATATTGACCCACTTAATGCAGATTCATGGCGATGTGGGACATCCTGTGTGATTCTGCTCTGTTAATACTGTGTGGAAATATATGCTCTTTACAGTGAACACCATACCCAGAGCTGGCTGTGAGGTGTTGGAATATAACCTACAGTGCTCTAGCTTTTTATCAGTTTTTAAAGATTGATCTTTTGCTTATTAATGAGTTTTGTTAGCACGAAGAATAATCTTTGCAGTGCACTTTGCAAGTATTTGTCTGGGGATTCAAAACTGCTCTAGAAACAGAGCTACTTTGTTTGTGGGATTAACAAAGAACACTCTATCCTCCTTGTTTTGAAATGACATCTCGGCGCTCCTGAATACTTTCCATTTACGAGCTGGAGGGAGCAGATTATAGATTCGTAATAAGAAAATTCCAGGGTGCCAACTGTGCTTGTGAAGTGTATTTTAATTATATAGACACCTGTCCACTACCAACTTGTAATATTTCACAGAGCTCACTGAACAGCTAGCTGATGGAAATGACTTTTCTTCGATACAAACCTTGTCTGAGTTTGAAACACTGATCCAGAGGTGAAAGGCTAAAATCCAAATTACCAATCATCAGATCCATCTAATCCCCATAGTATGCTGGTGGTAAAAGGCCTAGGTGCTCTTAGCAGGTACACATGACAAACATTTAGAAATTACTTAAAGTTCAGCTGAATCATTAAGGATTTTTAACAGCCTCTAGTAGCTGCTACTGAAGGGAAGTATTATAGTGAAACCTTGTCTAACATTTTAATAAACAGCTCTGTTATGTCACTGGCTGTTAGCTCTAACATTTGAGACTAAGATCTTTATTATAAGGTTGCACAAGTAAATGAAAGACAGCACTAAATGAACTGAAAAGATACAACAGTAGTGCGATCCACAAAGTCTCAAGCTGGCCGTTCTCCTTGTCTCTCTGCTTGAGAATCTGTAGACTTGTCTTGTATTTAATTATGTGCCTTTCCTAAAACTAATAACTTCCTTCCCTTAAGCTGCAATTCTGTCATGGTGTTATTGATTGGGAATACATCACAACGTTCATAGGAAACCATTTCTGTCATTTATATTTACCAATCCTTAATCAAGTGAATTGCTTTTCTTCTCGATGACCGCAAAAATCTCCTCGCGCAAGAAAAAGCTTTAAACAGGCATTGATAAGAATTTATCGACAAGATGATAGTTTTCAGCACAGCCCTGAGTAAGGAATGGTTCATAAGGTACCATGGGCTGCCTGACAGCACAGAGGCAGACGTGCACCACAAACCCTGGGCAATGTTTCCCTTGTTCTTGGCAGGGAGGTAATCTTCCTGTCTCCCTAGTAAAGCACTAAAAGCTCACTTACGCCCACTGGCTATTACCTGTTGTGGAAGCAAGTTTTCTTTACTTGTTTTACTTATTCCTTACCTGAACTCCAGGTTCGGATCCTGTGTTAGAGGGGGATTCTGAGCTTTGGTGCATAGTTGAGCTTATAACTCCAGGGAGCATATTTGATAGTCCCTCTGAGGTATCTAACTTAACCAGCAGCAGCAGGAGGTTGGATCCTCTTAGCTTCTGTCATACTCAGCTGAGATGGGGTGGCTTACCCCGGCATGAGGCAAAGCAGAGGTTAAGATTTAAGGCAGATTCTTCACCCAAGAAGACAGGAAGGATATGACACCTTGTGTGTTTAGGACACATCTTTGGGCAAGAAGTTCCATAAAGACCCCACCTGGCTTTCTCCTTTTTTTTCCCCTTCTTGGAGTCCCATTCATAGGTTCTCTTCTCTCTGGTAGCTCCAGGTAACATCACTGAGCCAACAGAGAAAACCAAAGGTGAACAGCACAAAAGGCTGCAGCACCCTGCTTAAGCCCCCCAAGTATTACAAAAAGAAAGGGGCTTTTTCTATTTCTTAAAATGTATTTAATTTTTTTTAAATACTGCTTTAATGCCTCCTGGTTTGCCCTGCAAGAGGAGCTGGGTTTAAATTGGTGGAGGGAGGCAAGGATCTGGGCCTCATTGCCTATGCGGCTGCTTTCCATTGGTTGGTGGCAGGCTCTTCTCTGCCTTTTTTGGGGTTTTAATTTTGTCCTAGCTGCATTTCTACAGTCAGATTCATTTTGACAGAGTAGTCAAGAGGTGAAGTAGAACTGAGTGTCTTCTGGTGCATGGTGCAGGATTTGGAGAAAGAATCATTCCATGTTTGGGTGCATAGTGGTGTACACATTTGGTAGACAGAAAAGTAATGACATGGAGCAGAAGCACAAATAGAAAGTTTTACTATTACAAGTATTTGACAAGGAGGAATTACTCTGTAAATGGCACTTCCGTATACTATATGTTACTAACTTAACAGTAGAGCAGAGAAACTCAGACAGTGGAAGTTAGTGAGTCAACCTAAACCTCCCACTCAGGAGTAGAGATCCAACTCAAAATATGGGCAAACACTTAAGGCTTACCTGAAATGCACCAAGTACACGTTTGTTCTTTCTTGCTTTGGTCTGAAACTGTTTCTCCTCCTCCTCCCACCCCCAAATTAATAGACCTTATGCAGAACAAAATATTTTAAAAGGTTATATTTAGTCTCAAAATGCCCTTCAAAATTCAAAGTGGATCATTTAGAACATGCAAGTGTATCAACTCTTCCCTTTCCTCACTAAAAAATACTTAGCTTGAATTTCAGCTAAAAAAAATCCCAACAGTAATATTCCAGTAGTTATTCAAAGACTGGAGGTGCGTAAACTATGATCTTAAAAGCTTTATCCAAACCTGTATGGTGTTACTTCCCAGAAATAGTCTAGGGGGAGGAATCCCATTTGAGGCATTAACATGAATTCTAGGAGGAAAAAGTACCAACCCAACTGTTCCTACTGCGAGCAAAAATACCTTTTGGATTGTAATGAATGACAAAACCCTTAAATGTCAGTAGTTTTCTTGTGTTGTGCCAGTTTTGGTATTTAATTTTACTCTGCATTCTAAATGGACAGATGCTTGAGAGGGAGAGACTAAACAATTTTAATAGCATGACTCCTCTCTTTCTAATATTTTCTGGATGTTCCTGTATCCATAATCCCAATGTGTCTGATTATTATCTCTGATGGCAGACTAGATGTTCTCTCCCATTTTCGCTTGGTAGAACTGAGTGCAGACGAGTTAGACTGGTAGAATGACTTAAAAGATAGGAGAGTTATGAACCTTTTAAGTAGGAAATTCATGAATGTGTTTTAATTTACATTTTTATTAAGTTTCTGGCAGATGTAAAAACTAGAAATCAGTGTGTGACAGGCAGTCATCACGCTGAGAAACTGGAGTCAGCTCTGCCAGCAGCTGACTGCACAGGGGGGAGAATGGAGAGGCTTTTTTTCCCCGCCAAAGCAAATGCCTTTCACTCTAATTGGCTGTACTGTGGATCAACCACTGCAGTGTATAAAGAGAGACTCTGAGAAAGGGAGAGAAGGCTCTTTTTGTCCCCCCCGGGATCTTCAGACAACTGGCAGCATCCTCACTTTCAGTGTATTTTATTGTACTTCACCCTGCTTTTTTTTTTTTTTAATATGATGTATTCCTTTGATTCTCTGGGAATCAATCTGTATTGGATTTCACTTTAGGTAATTTCTTCAGATACTCAGCATTATTCCCCCCTTTTTATTTCTTTTCAGCCTATTGTCAATAACCTAATCAATTCCTCACTGTCTCTAGTGTTAGTGTACATCTCTCAAACTTGGGTAGATGTTCGTTCCTTCCCACTTTAGTCTTCTCTTTGTCATCGTTTGAAATTCCTATGAAGGGACTTGTTAATCCTTTCCCACCCGAGTCAATACTTTAATTGTCTTTGCTTCTGTTGTCTGAATTCCATCAAGTTTGTATCTATACTTTTGGCCCAGAACTGGGCTCAGCGTTTGAGATGAGATTGCTCTACAATTGCAGAGAAAGAGGGGAAGGGCTGTTCAGCATGCCAACGCTGTTCCACCTTCTGTCACTGCCTATAGAAATAGGGATGAGGACGGAACATATTTAATTTTTAACATTTTCATAGTAGTTTTCTTGGCCATAGCTGAAAATGGAGTTTAATCAGTGTGTATCTGTTCCTTTCAATTTTATCCTTTTGGTATCCCACAGTCCTACATGTTCTGTTGTGTAGGAATAAAGTGAAGCTGAATTGACTGGGAAAATCTCCCTGGAATTTTTCTTTATGTACACTCCTTGATGTATAGGAAATACATCTCATGACAAAACCGAGGGTGGTAGAGCTGAATCATACCCTGTCACCTTTCAGCTGTGAGTATGCGCGTGGAGAGATGTCATCCAATTGGAATGCCGGAGCTGAGTTCCTTGGATGATGTTAGATCAGCTGTAATGAGAGTAGATTACTTCCAACTTCTGCAAAGGCCGAACAGCTGTGGAGCCCGCGGAAGGACTTTAGTGCCCACCCTTCCAGGAGCTAAGTTAGTTCTGCCACCTTCAAATTTAGCTCTGGCACCGCATCTCTTCTGTGTGTCCTCTCTGTAGCAGTGAACAAAGGTCACCGCAGAGACCGAGCAGCTACAGCTGTAGTTATAGCTGGCCTGACGGTATAGAGTGACAGGACTCACTGAAGGTATTTGCACAGCAAAGGGAGTAATATATGAAGAATTTTTCCTCATTAAAATATGCAGAGTGTGCAGTGCGGGAAGCACCTGGAGCTGCTCAGCCTAAGGAGGCTGCGTGGTTCTGCTTCCTTCCCATGCTGCAGTCTGTTCTGTCAAACCAGGGGGCTGCTCTGGTTTGGCTGGCACTGGAAGAGGGGTCAGTGCTGTTTTCCTCCCCCTTGTTCTTCCTCAGAATGGACTTCAGTTATGCTGGGGTGGAGGAGCAATTTCCAGCTTATGCAGATAGATGAGTTGAGCCCTTTCTCAGTTACCCTTTTTTCAGGTCATGGAGGGATGACATATATTTCGCTGTATCTTCTCTTTCGTCTCTCTTTAATAGGACAGAAAGGGATTGTGAGCTTGATACAGCTTCTTCTCTGGGCTGTTGTTGAACTAATACCTTCATTATTGCCTGTTATGTAAGGCTGGGCCCTGGCGTGCTGGGAGTGTCTGTACAGCAAGGTGAAATGTGAGACACCATGTTACAACCCACTAAGCCCCAGATTCATTAGAAACAAATTCTGCAGTCTAGATGTTGAAATATTCCCTCCGATGCAAATGACTTTGGTTATCTTAGGAGGATGTGCAGAGCTGGGTGTTGAAGATATTACTAGTAACTGAGAAAATATTGTAAAAATACTTATTTTATATTGGGAATTTTCCTTTGAACCACGTGAACATTTTGAAGTGTTACCCAGTGCTCTGTGGAGTAAACCCAGATGTCTGAATACTGTCACTAAGTTAAGATGATTTTAATAAATCCTCATATCCAGGAGCTGGAATACATCAGTAAATAAATGATCTTTCATTCCTTTCATATCTGCTGCCAGAGAGGACCAAACCGAGTAGCATTCATTTGGGACACTTCATCTCACAAAACTGCTTTCATTCACCAAAACATACTGTTAGAAAATGTTTGTAGCAAAATACTTTACTGTGCACAGACTGTAAAATGAGTGAGAAACGAGAGAGGTGATAGTGACCAAAAGCTCCTAAGTATGTTCAATGTCTGAGTGTGTTCAGCTCAGAGCCATCCTGTGACCATTGCAGGCATCTCCCACTTGAGTGGTGCAGGTGGAAGGGGTGGAGCTTGCACAAAGAACTGATGATTTTTAGTGGTCCCTCTGGGCTATGATTAGGACAGATGGGCAGGCAGAAGAAATGCTGACTGGAATGCATCTTTGTCAGAGAAGGAAGGATCTTTAGACACATCTCATGATCTCCTAGTTCTAGTTTCAAAACCTGAGGTGGTAACCCAGCCCTGCTGATAACAGAGACCCTGATACAGGTTTCACATGTAGGATTGAAATTCTTGGACTTTGAGTAGTGCCTTGATTTGCACCAATGAAAGAAAAATGAGAAGATAACACAGTCAAACTGAGCAAAATGCAGCTAGGACAAAATTAAAACCCCCAGAAATGCATATTTTTAAATTCTTCCCTCTGCAGTTAGTTGTCTGTCAGACTGATTCAGATGTTGGGTTTAATTGCATGCATTTTTTTGAACAGTCAACATATTAGATGAATACATTTGAATTTGGTACATTATCTTTATTGGTGTCCTAAACCAGGTGCCTCTGCCTTTGATGAATATTTGTCATTCAGTGTTCGAAACCTCCCGAGATTCCCCTTTGGGTCTCTGCTGCCAGCCAGCCATTTTACCACGAGACACAACTAGTTCTGGTAATGATGTACTAGATCACAGAAATTGCCTCCAGCTGAAGCCAGAGACATCTTTATTGGGATATAAGTGGGACATTTATTTTTGAACCTTAAAAACTCCCCATGACCTTTTAGGTCTGTGAATAGTAACAGTGAAATTTCCTCAGGTCCTGAGTTCAGCTTCTTTAGGTGCCTGGAACTGCTCATCCCTGACCCAAGACTGGCTCTGGTTCCCAATGGAGAACCACACAGCAAGTGTGTGGTGAAGCCCTCAGAAGTAGCTGATGCTGTTGCTGTTTTCAGAACATGCTTTTTGCAGCAAAACAGCCTCGATTGCAAAACATCGCTGAAAGAGGATCGATGCTAAGGGTTCCATCTTTACTGTATAATAACTTATAGCACATAAATTATAATAGTATATAGTAATAAGTAATACATAGTAATGAGTAGTTAGAAACTCACCTAAGAAACTGGAACTTTGGATCTAATGTTTTCTTCTGAATAGCCTCATCCTTGCTTGGATGTCCGTCTTGGATACGGGTCTTGCAACATTCAGAAGGATTTGATTTCAGTGCAAGTAGTAAGGATACACAAACACCATTGTCATAATCTGTTTTTTATTGATGATAACACTGCAATATATCCTTTCCTTCCATGCTGGCCCGACAACAGATTCATGCTTTCTGTCTGCTTATCTTTCATCATTTTTGTCTCAGTAATTTTATTGCATGATATGACTGCTTCATACGTCTCGTAAAAGCAAACAGGGGAGGGTAATCCTTTGACCTTTCCAGCGTTCTTTGGTGTCATTTACTGGAGATTCTTCTCCTCCCTGCAGCATGGCCCTGGAACCCCATGATAAAAATGGACAGCCAATCCAAACTGAAAATGCTGAAAAGGTTAAAGCTTTGATTAAGTTAGTCTATAAATGTTCATAGTCTTTTTGTGTTGGGGTGTGGGTTTTTTTTTCGCCAGAAAGCAAATGAGAGCTGAAAATGGCAATGGATGAATCATGCTTATTACAGGATACGGAAATGATATCGGTTCAGCCCGCTCTTGTTAATGCTGAAAGAACGCAATCTTGTGCCCTCTCCTTTTGTGTCACTGCAGCCCACCTTATCCTCTTAAATGAATGCGTACATCCATTTAATTAACCTGGTGAGATACTGAGATATAAATCTTTTAAATGCTTCTCATGCAATTCATCTTGACAGCTGTCACAGTAATAACATCTTTAATGCCATATTCTTTATTTTCTGATTTATTGAAATTCCTGGTATTATTTTGAACATGCTGATAGGTTTTCTAGATTTAAGCCCTTAATCTTAACTTGTTTAAATCCTATAAGCAATGCTATAGAAAGCTTTTCTGGTCGTTTAGTTTGCTGAATAAATGGAAGATTATCTTGCATGAGGAAAGCATAAATGTATTTTGAAATCTGTGTTTGAAACGGTAGAATTTAGTAGCTGAAGTGCTTCATTTTAAATGTTTTGTTTCTAGAACATTGTACTAAGAGTCTATTCTTTGCTGGCAAGCTATCACCAGTCAGAAATTGCATGAGACCATCCTATGTGTTCTACTGATTACCTTTCAAGGGAGGGGGAAAGGGCAGGAGAGATTCACAGCATTTGGCTTTCAAATTAGTCAACCCTCAGTTTCTCTTTAGATTGCCATGCACCAGTGCCATCGTACTTCATTCAAATCACAAGATGAGAAGGTACCTTGTCTATCGCTTGGCCCTTCCCACGCTTCCTCAGGGCTACCTTATTGTGGCCTTGTGGATGACTGCTGGACGTTTTTCAACCAGAACTAGAGGACTACTGGATTAAGGAGTGTTTTGGATCTTGAAATAACTTGGCAGGGCATGGCTGGCTCTCTGTTGCCTGTACAGTTCCAGTACCTTTTGGAACAGCTTTAGAGATTGTAAGAAGTTTGAGGTGAATCAAAATTAATTATCCCAAAGGGAAAAAAGCAAAACCAAAACCCAACAAAAACAACCAACTAAAACAAGGGAACTAAGAATATCTTTCTGACCAACTCTATGGCTTTTTTTTTGTATAATTTTCCAAAGGCAGTCAGAATATTTAGATATGTAGGCAGAATGGTACAGCAGTGCTGTGTTTGCTGCCTTGTAATTCCCATAGTATTCTACTTATCTAAGCATTTTAGGTTTCCTGCATTGGAATTTTTCTAATTTAATTAACTCATTAATGCTGGCACATGGCACATTCTCCTTCCCTCTCCACAAAAACGCGGCTAGCTTTTCTAAATAGCAACCTAATCCAGTGGGTGTGAATGTACAATGTATACATTAGCACTAACAAACTGCTGACCAGCCTAAGCAAATACCTGGGAGTATTGGGCATTAGGCAGGCAGGCCCTGCTTGCAGCATTGCTATCAAATACACTCTGGGTGAAACAAAAACCATTCAGCCAAGGTTCAGGTTGCAGAAATGCCCATGTTGCAGTAGTTTTCTATTTCCCGAGCGTTGAAGTTTGCAGTAACAGTTCAAAAGAGAATTTTGGAATTATTTTTCTACTTTATCATTTAAAGTCATGACCAGGCTAAATACCATGGTGGTGAGAGATAGGGGTGTGTCAAGGAAACCATTTTCATGGCTCACTTTTAATAAGTAGGCAGAATTTTCTCATCTCTTGTAAAGGTGGGGCTTTCTGCTGTTACTGCTTGGGTGATTTGAATGTGCTACCACCTAAAAAAAAAAAAAAGGGAAATACTCAAAGCTTAGTACAAAAGTAGCATTTTTAACTGGCCTGTGCCTAAGAAGATAAACGTACTGGTTTTATAGAACCAAACAATATTTGATCTGTGAAATACAAGTCTGGAATCTTTATTCTTTCAGTTCTGAAAAGGCCCAGACAAACAGTACAGTACTTATTTACCCCTTTTCCTATGAAGACCACAACAAAAACAAGCAGACACACATTGGTGTTAGCAACAGAGCCAGCAAAAGAAACGCAGCCAGACAATGACAGATTCAGTTCAATTAGCTCCTTAGGAAACTGAATCACCCCAGAGATTGGTAATGAGATATAAAATCTTTCACCTTCAGGTCACCTGTTCATTCTAACTAACATTTGCATTAATGACAATCTTTACTTTCTCATAGCTGCTTTCTGACCTGTGCTAGTGATGTTATTTCCCTTTTCCTTTCCTTGCTGAAAGGATAATACCAGCTCTGGATATTCTCTTTCAGTCTTAAAATACGTCTGTTGAACAAGCGGGACTATCAGAGAAGAAAAAAAAAGTGCTTAAAGGTGATCACTGCATAACGTTGGCCTCATTCTGTTACCCAACAGTTTGATGTCCACATCACAAACCCCATCCTCTCGTGAACACCTCCGGAAGAGAAGCAGGCTGCTGAGAGGGAGCACCTTGCTGCCTGCCCTACGGGTGTTTTGTCTCCTGGCAGCGCTGAGGTGTGCAAAGCAGAGAGTGGGGAGGCTGCATTGTATCCATCCTGAGCGTAAACGAAAGGATGCTAGTTTGCAGAGCTGTCACTTTTGTCGGGTATCATAACTGCTAAATTTATACTAATTTGTAAGAGGCAGAAAAATAAATACAGTCCCTTTCCAGTTACCAAAGAGATATACCGTGTGCTAGTTCCCAGCTGGCATACATTGGCATAGCTCTGTTGAAATGTAACTGCAGTTTCAAACTGTCTGAAAATATCTTGGATGCTTATCTAAGGAACATAATGTTATACGTTTTCATCAGCTAAAGCAATATACATCAATCATCCTTTGTTACTACTAGAAATGAAGAAGGTATTATAATCCAAGAAATATCTTGCATAGATTTTTAGAGAGTGCTTTTCTATGTTAATCACACCATGTCTCCAGGGCATAGTTTTAGAGCCATCTTCTGAAGTAATGAACATTCTTGTAGTGCATACTAAAAATACTGCACTTTAGGATGTATAATCAAGCTGATGCCTCTGGCTTGCTGGCTTTATGAACAGTGAGGGTATACTGTACTGAAGCAAGACCCCACTTAAGTCTTCCCCTAAGAGTATTTTCAGTGTCCATACAAAACCTTCTTCCCTGAGCTCAGTGCAAAACTGAGCAGACAGTAGGCAAACATCTGGGACTTGCATTCTCTTGGACTGATCCCCAAACACTTCTTGAGGATGCAGGCTTAATTGCCAAGCGCCTCTAACTTCAGCCCCTTCCCCAGTATGCTCAGCACAGATGAACTCAATAGTCCCACAGAGAAGAGTCCTACGGCAGAAAAATTTCCTGCAGCACAAAGAACTGTAAATTGTGCCCCCAAAGATTTGGCAGCATACATATGTGAGTGCAGTATCAGTGAAGACACCGTAAATCAGAAGTGACTCTGCAATAGTTCACAGTTGAGCCAAGCTGAATGGGACAGGCAAGGTCTGAATGCTGGTCACTGGGGTCTCTACTGTAAAGGCATCGACAAGCAAATTGGTCAGGGAAGGCAGATACATTTCTACAGTCTGTTCTCTTGGTAACACAAAAGTGGTATTTCTAATGATGGGGCAAGCTGATTCTCACTGCTTTTACATTTCAAGACTGTTCCACCACGACAACCGTTCTCCTCTGCTGAGCATCCCAGTGGATGAATTAGCTCCATTTTGAATTGTTTTGTGATTGATCTCAGAGGAACAGAGATTTACCTGGGAGAGTGTTCCTCCTGCTCTGTGACAAGCACTATGATCCACAAAAATGACCATTCCAAGATGGAAGCATTCTGGTTTTGTGAAGTCCTTCAGTCTGATGATGAATTCTTTTCAAGGGCCTCCTGAGTTGGGTACTTTGAGGCATCAGCATATGTTGGTACAGGTGGTGTATTACATTATCTTGTCTGATAATCACCTTTGGTTCAAAACTTTAAGTGGGTTCAGCCTTCAGCTGTTAACTCTTCAGGAGAGATCCGTGACAGCCTGCTAATGGTAATGTGCCCAGAGATTTGAGCTTCCATGATGCATGTGGGGGAAGGAGTGGAGTCTGTGGGTGTGAGGCTTTCACCACTCCATGAGTAAGTCCAGGTGCTGTGCTAGGTAGGGCTGCAGTGAATCCTCTCTTGAATTGCCCAAGACAGCTCAGCATATAAGCTGTAGGAACAATTAATAATAATTTTTTTTCTCTTCTAAACTAGAATTTGGGGTGGTTCCACCAAATATCTGCAGACAGGAGCTTCAGACACTTATTCATATTAAATAATTGATCTTTTATGGGATAATTGTCTCTAGCTGAAGCTCTCACTAGCTTGCTCCTAAGTACTTCTGCGCTCACTAATGAACAAAGACTCCTTTGGTGGAAGTCATGCTCTCCAGGCGTGATGAATGCATGGAAGAATGATACAAAGATTACGTAAGAGCTTTCTTTTTGCTAATTTCTGACATAATCACAAGAACAGTGTAATACATTGCCTCTGTGTTTGTTCAAATCTGTTGTGGTATTTCTTTTGAGACATGATAGCTAATCAGAAAACAATGGTAATTGTGATAGCACACCACTGAGATTCCTTATTAACTGAATTAAATAGTGTGTGTAGCTTTAGGATTGGTGCTACAAAAAGTAGTAAGGGCTTACAGGTAATCCTGGAAAAAACCCCACACATCGGGAATGATCACAGTGCAGTAAATTGTATTTTCCTACTACTGTGTGTACATATTCTTGTTACATGTGTTCTTTAGAGGAATGTATATATAAGCTCTCTGCCCTAGTGAGACCTCACCTGGAGTGCTGCGTCCAGTTCTGGGCTCCCCAGTTCAAGAGAGACAGAGATCTACTTCAGAGAGTCCAATGGAAGGCTATGAGGACAATTAAGAATCTGGAACACCTGCCTTGTGAGGAAAGGCCGAGAGACCTGGGGCTTTTTAGTCTGGAGAGGACAAGACTGAGAAGGCATCTAATTAATATCTAAATACATAAGGGCTGGGCACCAAGAAGGCAGGGGCAACCTCCTTTCACTTGTGCATTGTGATAGGATGAGGAGCAATGGATCCAAGCTCGAGTACAGGAAGTTCCACCTCAACATGGGGAAGAACTTCTTTCCTGTAAGAGTTGTAGAGCATTGGAATAGACTCCCCAGAGAGGTTGTGGAGCCTCCTTCCCTGGAGACTTTCAAGACCTGTCTGGATGCATTTCTGCATGATCTGCTCTAGTTTTGTCCTGCTCTGGCTTCCGCCAGGTTGGACTCCTTCTTTGAAGGTCCCTTCCTACCCCTACTGTTCTGTAAGAAGCTAATTTTTATCTATTTTGGAGAAAATGGCCTGAATTCTGGTCTTACATAAGAGTAAACCAGAAGTAGAAAACAAGTGTAGGAGACAACAGGTACTGTTGAACAGAAGGCTGGATTTGCCCCTGGATGGCTTGTGTGCTGGCCCAATTATGTTTTCCCAGTGGGAAGCATTTTACAAGAGCAGTCTCAGTGGTGATGCCCACATCGTATCTGAGGATCCCAAATTATATGCCTCTGGGAGCCCTCTCAATTTCAGCTGGCTTAGCCTGAATTTGGAGGCTTAGCCTGGAGCATCCTCCTCTCCTCTCTCTCATCCTGCTGTGCTTGGCCCACATTCAGACCCCCATGTCCCGTTGTGGCAGAGTGTTCCGGGACAACTTGAGGAAAGAGATGCTGTGGCTTTATCTGCTTGATATCACCACAGCAACAGATGGGATCATTCCCAGGTGCATGAGGAGTCATGGCTATCCATAGGCATGCAAAGACATCTGGAGGGCACGTGCAAGGCTGCTTTTGGGAATGCCAGCTGTGCTGCCCTACAGCCAAGGCCGGTGGTATTCATGTGTCCCCTGGCTGTTTGTCACTAAAAGTGCTGTTTGCAAGAAGTAAAAAGTATTGGAAATAGACATATTGGTCTTTTGTTTAGTCTTGTTCTGCAGTCAAATGCAATGAATTTCTCTAACATTAAGTAGCACTGTATGAATATTTCAACATGACTAGAATTATGTTTTTAAATTGGCTTCCACATTAAACCTTGGCTAAAGATGTGGACAAATTCTTGTAGTGAAAGCTCTTTGTCCATAATGAGATAGGATGTTGCCTTCTGATAGAGTAAATACCATCACTGTGAGATGCAGGAGAAAATTCCTATATCTGATTCTGTGCTTATGAGCATATCTGCCTGCCTTAATTTAGGCTAGATTCTGATTTCTGTTATTATTCTACTACTTTCTGTACATCCTGAATAAATTCATTCGCTTTGCCCATGTTCCTACATCTCACACAATAAATTTTACCTTTATCTACCTTTTAGTAGGAACCACCAGTCAGGAATAATCAAACCCTACAGAACTGGAAAGACAAATTCCCTCTGATCGCTTTGAGGGTGAAGTTTTCTGGCCGTTCTGTACAGGCAGTGGGACTGTATGATTATCACAGCAGAATCTTTGACCTTAAAAACGTAAGGAAAGTGCTGAGGGCATTTGTCTCTCATTAAGGATAATGGGAGTTGAAAGCTTTTAGAAGTCTTCAGGATTAGGTCCAAAATTTGTACATCATATAGCAGCACAGATGTGCCAACAAGCAGGGCTTACTGAGGAGCGCAATTAATGGGAAGCGAACGGTTTCCCTCCCCCTCCCCAGCCCCAGGTAGTTCAACTGGCTCTGCAAATCCAGCTCCCAGCCCAGTTCAAAAGACACTATGAAAACATGAGGTGTATTGATAAAGACAATAGTAGCAGCTTTTTTTTTTTTACTTTGAGAAGTGACCCAAACACATTTCTGTCTGGAGAGTTTAGCTTTTTTGGCACAGAAAATTTGTTTCTGGAACACAGCCTACTATAGATGCAAAGTCATTAGCTGCTGGGTTATTACAAACTTAATGATGAAAGACAGAAGCTGTTAAGCAGGATATTGAAATGTGCGTTTAATTTTTTATTTATTTTTTTTTTCCTAGTGATGCTGGGAACAGTTTGACATTTCTAGCTGATCAAAAGGAAAACAACCTCAGCTATGGAGAGAAAAAGACAGCTACAGAAAAGGGAATTTGGAAAAAGACTTTCTCTGGACAGCAGTCTTGTGGTAAGAATGGATATTTACCGAATTTATGGAATATATCTCCTGTCATAAAAATAGAGTTGCTAAGAGGCAATACTCGATGTATATTTTAAAGGTGTTTATCCGTTCGACACAGTATCACAACCTTTTGTGATTTTTAAGGTACTCTAGAGCAAAAGCACAGGAGGAATTTTACAGCATCCTAAATGGAAACTTGTTTTCATTTAGAAGCATGTCCCTGAATTCGTTGGATTTACACAAAAAAGAGAAATCCAGACAAATATACCAAACTTGCAATTAAAATCCTACTCAGCCTCTGTGGGTTCACTCTGTATTGCTTTGTATGCTCAGTGTATGAGAGCTATAGGTAGCTGAGGTCATCTAATCAGAATTGCTTGTTTTACTGTTGAGGATACTAAGAAAAATTTGTTCATCGTATTGAATGTATAAACTACTCTAATATCACCTGGAAGAGAAACACAAATGCCATGTGCTGTAAAGTGATTGCCATTGCTATACAAGGGGTTTCAGTTAATTGAGATTATATTCTAGATTTATTTTCAGCTAATGTTTTCAAATGGTGACTGAGATCAACAAGGAGTTTTTATAGCTGTAGTATGGAAACACGACCAGAAAATGCTCCTAGAACTTGAACAGTTGTGTAAGAGGATATACAAGCTAATGTCAAGTACTCAGCATGCAAATCTAACAAATACTGAAACAAATGAAGTTGAGAGCACCAAGAAAACTCCTGCCAACTCTTTGACATTGATAGATGTTGTCTTCTGAGGAAGAAGTTTGTTTCTGGGTGTTGATAATAGAGCTGCCTCTTTTTTGAATGTTCATATGGTGTGGACTGATGCTGGGAAGTGTTGGAAGCAGGTGGATTTGGCATTGGTATCTGCAAGGGCTGGATTTAGGTTCTAGGGGTCATTAATTGAACACCATTTTGGCTCCTCACAGAAAAGCCACAGAACATGAAACTTTACACAGTGCCACTCATAAATAACAAGACACGTGATTGACAAAGCAGTACTTGGTTAGGGGGAGAAAAGGCCAGCAGCAAGGGAACAGGACACTAAAGCAAACACTGCCTGTAGCAGAATGTACCCATAGTCATTTGACATCTGCTGTTGAGCAGGGGTCAGTGGAGCAGTCTCTTTCCCCTAGGTTTCTGCTCCTCTGTAGGCCTTCAAGGACTCTGCTCTTCTCCCTTAGGCCTTATCTAGGTCTTCACTTCTTGGGTAGCGTCAGTTGGCCAGTGAAGAAATGTGCAGAGCACCCTTCAGAAGGGATCTGTCCTTTTCCTTGGCTCTGAAATAGCACTGTTTCTCATGCTGATGAATTATATCCCTTTATTTTGAAAAATAAACCCAGTTTGCGATAAATACAAGCAGTGAAGAGTAGAGAGTCCTCCTCCAGTCTCTGAGCTCAGTCTCCTGCTCAGGCCTTGCAGCTCTGTGCCCTGCTGGTGAGAGGCAGCTGTTCTCAGGTGGTTCAGCCTGCAACTACCCCTATTTTCTCAGCCTGCACATGCTCAGCAGGCCATGCCGTGCTCCCAGCACTATGAGAGCTATTTGAGCTCTCTTCTAGCTTGTGGGCAGGGGAGGAAGGTTTAGTATGAACTCACAGTTTTATCTAATACACTCAGAGTCAAACCAAATCTGGCAGGTTGTGTATGCTCAGAAGTGTGTTTATTCCCTGGGCTAACCTCTGTTATTAGTTGTAGGCATGTACATGCCCAAAGCAGACTCCAGCCTAAATCCTGCAGCTCAAATGTACTCCTGTGATCCACAATCTTGTGCCCATGGTCTATGAGTGTTTATCTGGAGAAGAACTCTCATAGAAACTGGGTACTGAAAGCTAAGGGAAATGCTAGCAATTGTGAATTTTGCACAGAGATATTGCTTAGTATAGCAAATCAGTACTGTTTTCCCCTAATTGTTTTCACTGATGTAATGGATTGGTTTCAGCCCTTACTAGATGCATTAAGATAAAAATCTTCTTTTCCCTGAGGTGACAATATGGTCTGTTGTGTAAATGGGAGCAAGGAAATAAGTATTTCTGGCTTCTAGTCCCCTACTGCTAGTTTGGACTTTATAGCTGAGGTAGTGCACTATCCTTAATTCTTACCCTTTCCCATCAGTAAGGGGGGAGCAGAGAGCTGTTTGCCAGTGTCCTAGGGAATGTTGTATATGTAACACCATCCAAAGTCGTTTGTGTAATAATCAGTGCTACCTGCATATTAATATGCCCATAAGGATGTAATAAGAGGTAAACCAGAAACTGTGGCTGTGTAAGAAGGTGATGCTTTCACCCTGCTTTTCAGTAAGTGGTAAGTAGGATGGGAGATTGTACAGAGCTGAAAACCAGCCATCAGGCACTGGCTTGAGGTCACCGAATGTATGCCAATATATGCCAGTATATGCCAGCTGAAGATCTGTGGCTGATTAGCCCGTATTGGTGCCTAAGTGTTAAAGGAAACATGTGAGGCACAGACCTATTGCAGTATTTCAATATTGTGAACATATAAAGCCATCATACCATCAGACTGACACACCCAGTTTTAAAGCAGCATCTCCTGCCCCGCGGGGTGTTTAGGGATTCTGCTTTGCCTGCAGTTTCTCAGTGCATGCATCCATTTTCAGTACTCGTAGAGCACAGGTCAGTGCCTATCAAAGCTTTATTATAGAGTAGAATATATATGATTAGATTAGAGAATGTCATTCATACCTTTAATTAGAAACGTGTGAGCATTGTTCATGGTTTACTGCCAGCTATTATTTCATAACAAATTGGGAGAGACATTTTGAGATTCAAGTGCCTTCAGCAGCCTGTTAGTAAATCACATCAGGTGCCTTGTGACTCCACAATATTCCACTGGGCAAACCAAAGCACTTTGTGTGCCTCTCGTTTTCCCCAAATTCCTCTTCTATCATACTTCTTAATTGTTACCTTCATATTGTATGTCTCCTGTATTCATTACACTTGTATCCGCTCTGTTACAAATTCCATCTGAACACTGGTTTAGTCCAGTCCCCTGCCTGTGCAAGTTCTTACATCTCTTCTCATATCTCTTCCCAAAAGTTTTGTGCTTAACCTCTTAGGCATTCAGGCCTGGATGCTCTGCTTGGAAAATCTGACTTTAATTTGCTCAGAAGCAGCTTCTCCTAGTTTGGTGGAGTCTTTCAGCATTATTGTAGCTCAAAGAATACTGATTTCTGTATGTTTAAAGGAAGCATGTTTGACTTTTGTACTCTGCACCATGACATACGAACAGGCATTTCTGATAACATTGCTCACCCTGCCAGGCTGAAATGCTTTTCTCATCTGCATCAGATTGTAATCTTCTGGAGTGTTTTTCCCGTGATTTAAACTGCAAGTGTTGTGTAGTGGTGTTTAAACAAACAAACAAAAAAAATCCTTCTTCCTTCCTCATCTCTTAGACTCTGAATATATAGGCTATGATGGTATTTGATGGAAGAGCAAGAAAAGGAAAGAGTTGTTTCTGTATTCAGGCCTTTCCCATCAAACAATGAGTTTCAGCCTTCAGATGAGGAGGTTCCATTCCAGAAACATCTGTCTAACAATGTGCCAGGGTGAAATTTCATAGATATTAATACACTCTTCCTTACACCACAGGCACAGTAACTACTTTTTGGTCACCTCAGATAAAGGAGAAGAGTTCAGTGTTGTTTCATATACTACTCTACCTCTTTCCAGCTTGTGCTTTGGAAAATAAGCTTTACAATGAGGACAAATAAACCTGTTCAAAATTAAAAAAATATAAATGTACAAATATGTTTGTATGCACAAATTGAGACCAAAGCCATTGGCGTTATTGCTGCAATACTTCTGTTTATGGATTTTGCAGTTTATTTTAATTCTAATGTTGAGGGAATATATTTATTTGGAGTACATTGCTTAGCTGTTGCATTCCTCTGTGTCAGATTGTTTTCTCTTTAGACTGGGATATATGTCTATTAAAAGAGAAACAGATCTTTCTGAAGAACATTCTGCTTTATCATGTGGTTTAAATCCTTAAATTCCTTAGGTTTTGTGAAAGAACAGCTTTACAAAGTGAAATAGTGTGAGTATTTAATGATTTAAAACCTTTTCTTAAATAATTTTTTCATGTTAAATCTTTCATTTGAGCATATGTAGTTGAAAATAACTAGTGAATGAAATTAGGTAAAACAGGATGAGAATTTGTTTTTTGTGTTCTTTATTTCACTGCAGATTGAAATATATGAACAAAACTAATATGAAAACACACAAAAAATTTACTTTAATAAAATCAAAGCACATATTTCCTTAATGCAGGTGTAACGAAGATGGTTTTGATGCGACAAGGTTTCTTTGGTAATATTTGCAGTTTATTATTTGATACGTGGGGGAGGCAGCTTAGACAGGGAATGCTGTTTAAAAAAAAAAGCTAATGAAAGGATTGATTGTATTTCAGGTTTCCTTCAACAAAAAGAAAAATGGGGGGAAAAAATCAAACCCCAACCTCTAACCAGATCCAAAGCCAAGCTTTTAAGTAACTTGTGTGGGATGAGGAGAGTGTTAGAACGTGTCATTGCCACCAGAGCCACTTTGGCTACTCTATTCACTGGGGTGCTCTTTGAAAATAATAAAAGCCCTATACTTTGCCTGATCCAAACTGTCCAGTTGTCTCCCAGACCCTTTTGATCACAAAAAAGTCAATGTTTCAAGCTGTGCTCTTTATTTGTGTGGATAATTCTCAGCCTGACTACACATGTGGTTGGCCCTTGCAGCTGTGGTGGCATTTAGCTGGGGAGATTTGAGAACAGAATATCTTTTTGAAGCAGCCAGAATTTATCAAAGTAGAAGTTTTTGTTTTATTTAAAATGAGGCATTTACTTCTGAAAGCAAGCTGCAGTAAAGTGCTTCTCTGGTGGCTCATGAACTGTGCCCTGCAGCTTTCATTCTGGTCACACGCTCCTATGGGGCTGTGTAGGATTAGCTTTAATGACACCACTTTGTTGTAATAAGGGTAGCAGTATAATGTAATGAATTGTACCAGGGCGTGGGAGTAATCCCTTCATCTCATCTACCTGTGCTCCCATTGGTGTCCTGTGAAAACACCGAGCTGAACTGGGGATCTTCAGTGATAAGTGTGCCCTTGTTATCTGTGAGGAACACCTGGGGCTGGGAGCCAGGCAGCTGGGGGTTACGTCCCACAGCTGTGACCTCTGAGCACTTGCTACCTCAGTTTAATACATTTCTAATTCGGTTTTCTCATCAATAAATTGGGTGTTACAGTAATTTCTTACCTCACAAGTATTCTACCAAGGGTCTGTTATTAGCGTGTTTCTGTAGCTCGCTTTGATATCTTCAGATGAAAGGGGTCACAGGAAGAGACATTATAGCGAAGCTGTGACCAGTGCTGTGCCAGCAAGGCAGGAGGGGAGCTCTTCCTATGTGGGAATTAAATCCAGTGAAGGGAGTAGCCCTGACTTTTTGCTAGTTGTGACTTTCACAATGTGTCTAACATCACTGTATAGCATAACGTAATCCAGCAGTCAGAAATGAAAGGTGGCATTAAAAATATTGCCTAGTCAGTTACTGGCTAATGTTCTATCATTTATAGCCTGAGGCTTTTGTTTGTTGGACTTTTTAAAATTTTTTTTTACCTAAACTGCTTTCAAATTCCTTATGAATCTGTGAATATTTTTCAATCCTCTCAAAACTGTGATGATTTTTTTTTTTAATTTGTGTGTGAAGTTATAATTTAGAATTTTATTCAGCTGGATACACTATCAGAAAAAAAGCAAGTGCCCAGGGTGTAATCAGACACTGCAAAAGCAGAGTGCAGCACAGCAGAAGACAGGCAGAGCGTGAGCTCCAAACAAATGCCTTTCCCAGGGTGCTGCAGAGGCACTAACCTCCAGAACGTTCGCTACATACAGTGGGCGTGTAAGCCAAAGAGAACAGTTTAATAAAGGTGACAGGTGTGGTGTTGTGACGTGACAGAACACAGGAAAGAACAGCTATAAAGTACATGTAGCACTATTAAGTTCATAGGTTAATGCTTGCACGTTTGTAGGGAAAACCCTAAATTATAGAATTAACATAAGGATGCAGTAAACTGAATTACGAAGGCAATATTAGAGAAGTCTATTCCAGCACTAAGTACCTTGTTTCACCAGGACTTTGCCAAAACAGAGCTATCTCTAAATGTATTGCCAAGAGCACATATGTGTCTGCATTTGCGTTTTTAATAAAGCGGAAATCTGAACACCAGCTTTGGTACATCAGGCACAAGGAGAGCCATCTCCATAGCTCAGTTCACAGAAGAAGCTGGGGAGAGGTGAGGAGAGAAGGGAAACCACTGGTGTGGGACAAAAGTGTTTAGGCTTTACTGATATTAGCATATCACTAATGCCTAATAATCTGGAAAACGCTGGTCTGCATGGGTATCATTTACCAGCACAGCAGTACACCTAGAAGTAGAATCTACATCAGCTTGGATAAAGACAGCATGAAGTCACTAGTTTCACAAAGTAAGATCGATGATGGCAGTTCCACATAGCTGTGGTGGAGATGGCTGGTTTGTATTTCATTTGCAGAAAAGGGATTAAAAAATAAAGAAGTGTGTAAAGCACTGGATGTCCTAGCAGCAGTCAGTTACTCTAAGTGCTATTCTTGGACATGGGAGCAGCCTGGCAAAACCTAACATCATAACTAAAAAATACAAAGGCCATAAGCTCAAAAGGACTCAGTGAGCCCAGGAAATTATATTAGAAGTAAGTGTCGGGCCTAATGTGAAGAAATGGCTCAATTAGGGACCAATGCTACAGAAAGAACCGTAATCCTTCCTTGGAATGATACAGATAGTGACCTATTACTTTGATTAAAGCTAGTTCATACCAATAGAAACCAGTGAGCCTTTTCAAGAACTAGAGATGTGGATAAACAGGGAAGCAGTAGCTGCATAGCAAGCTAGAGAAGATATTGCTTGAAGAGAGAATAAAAGTAAAAAGCTCACTTACAGCATTGAAAATGAGGAAATAGTGTGTGGAGTGTGTTGTTCCTGAACAACAGTTGGAACAATATTCCTGCTGGAAGACGCCTCGATGGTTCGTTGATCAAAAGCACTGACACCACCATGGGCAGAAGTGTGCTTCGAGACAGGAATTATTTACCATTTGTTGCTGAACATCAGAAGTTAGATCAGTAGGTATATATGGTGACATGGTGACAGCTGAAACAGAACCCAAACCCCTAGAGAGCATGCTTTGACAAACTGCTAGCTTTTGCTTTCTCATGTCTTCAGCACATAAAGCAACAAACATGAGACTTGAAGGTTAAAATAAAAGCTTTAAGAGAAATTTCTGTAGCTGATCTGCCCTTGTTCATTGTCACAGAACTTGATGCAAAAGCAGAGGAAAACTAAGTAGTATAAAGAACAGAAAAGATTGTTTTACTAGTGCCTGCAAATTAGCTGGCAGATGGACTGAGAAAAGCAGAGGGCAATGATATTCTGTGGCCTTTAAAAAAAGCAGGAAAATCAGTCCATGTTGCTACAGAATCTCAGTAAATTCCCTGTCAGACTTTCAACATGAAAACAGTAAATTTTAAACAATTTCTAAAAAGCTTTTAAAGACACTGATTTGGCTGTGGAGGGGGGATTAAAAATGAAAAAGAAGGAAAAAGCAAGACAAATGTCTGCATGTATTTTCAGGGTTATTCAGGAAGGAATCAGCATGGTACAACACAAAATTTGGGTGCAACAAAAAGAAATGGGTGTCAAATATTCAAGTCTACAAACTCTGGAGACTGAGCTAGGAGAAGTTTGTGGTAATAGCTATTATTATTTTAAATATTTATCTGCAATTTACAGCTGCAGGGAGCAAGGTTTAGAAGAAAACAGTCATAGATTCATCTCAGTACAGAGACAACTGTGTGTTGAGAGCTGATGTTTAAAGGTTTTCTTCAATATCATCCAGTTAGGGGCCTATTAAGGTGAAATCTTGCTGTGGAGCTATTCGACTGATAGATCTTTGTTTTGGATGGAGCCTCATGTCATGATTCAGAGAAGTTTTGATGATTTCCAGCAGGCATACCGGGTTCTGTTTCCCCAGCACCTCCAGGAGTGGCTGGCAGGTGCTTACCATCTGGTTCCCAGTCAGCTCAGTAGCCTCCTGCCCGCTCTCGCCCTCTTCCAGAAGGTGCCATCAAGGAGCAGGCTGTGTGCAGGGGCGAGGAGCTCGAGTGGGGCGAACCTGCTCCTGGCCACGATCTTGGGCTGCTCTTGCCCTCTCCCCCTGCACCTTCCCCATCAATTACAAAGCGTAGCCGGGACAGATGTAAGTCCAGCTACAGCAGAGGAGAGGTCAGGGAAAGCTTTGGATTTAATGTGAATATGCACACATGCTGCGCGGCCTGCCGCGTGATTATGTGCCTTGCTGTGGCATAAAGGCCGCCTATCATCGGCCTAGCCAGAGATAAGCAGTTACCAAGGGAAATGAATATACTGGGGACCCTTATCTAGGTCTATTAAGCTACCAAATGCAGTAGCGTAATTGGAGGCTTTGCCTGGCCAGATGTTAAGAGCAGAAGGCTGCCTGTAACAAGAGATCTGAGGAGATTGGGGTTAACTAAATAGGGATTTTATTGACAAACCTTTTAAAATGCTGCATGCCTTCAGCAATTAAACGTAACACACCCCTCGAGAAGGACAGGTCTCCTCTGTCTCTCACAGTTACCTGATTCTGCTTGAATACAATCCTGGGGAGAAGAAAGAGAGAAATTATGTCCTATGTTGTTTTATGAAGTTGATATAATTTCCTATCCTGCAAGACCAAGAATGGTGATTCCACCTCCTGCCAGTTCAGTCATGGCATCCTCTCCCATGTCCTGTTTTGAATATTGTTGCATCCCTGGAAGAATCTACATTCCTCTCACAGACTCATGTGCATGTAAATATACAAAGGAAAAATATCTTTGCTAAAAGGTATGTAGGCGTATCTATCCAGATAGATTTATTTCACAAATAGCTACTAGTTGACTTTCCCAGATGTTCTCAAGTTTTGCTTATTTTGTTCACTTACACACAGTGAATGTGGGATAGCCTCAAATCAAAGCTATAGCTTTGAATTGCCTGCAGACCAGAATTTCCAGACTGAGTTAAAAATTCTGCAATTTTGATATTTGGTTTAGGCCCAGATGGAAAATCCTGGGTTTGCTCTAAAAATATTGTGCATTTAATTCTATAGTTATAATAGATGGTGGTCACTAAAAGAGATGATGTACACTGTTTTGCTCCATGAGTTTACAATTTTTGTCTGTAGATGAAGTGTCTCGCTGAAAATTTCAGTTAAATCACCATATGTTTTGCCTTTATGATATAAGTGTTTTCTGGTTAAAAAACAAACTGCAGAAGAACTGGCAAAATCTTTCACATGGAAAACATTCTGCTTCATGCTGTCAATGGAGCTACACAAAACTCTGCAGTGTAAATATGTCTTTTGCTCAGCACCCCTGGAGGCAGGAACATTCAAGGGTAGGTACTCCTCTACCAGACATATTTTCTTTACTAGGGAGTCTGCAAGTGCTTGTGGAGCTCTAATTGCTGTGAATGGCTCTGCTAGCAGCTCATTTCTACCTTCTTCTGTTCCTGGGCCTCTGAGCTTGCCTGTCTGCTTTAGCTTTTAGGGCCTCGTTTGACCCAGATAGAAAGTGAGCTGGGATCATCACGAAGCATTCAAAATAATTGGGTATCAACAGCTGGCTTTATGGGAAGCTAACAGAGAGTTTTTATGATTTCAGTGGGTATTTTTTCTAGCCTATAAAGCCAATCCAAGTAATTTTGGCTGGGAAACAGTTTCCCAACTTATGCCTATAATAATACCTTAGAGTTTTTCATTATAGCGAAAATCTCTAGCAGGTCTGAAGGGAAAAATTACCTCCACTGTTTCCAGACACCCAATATGTTTTCCCTTTGCTTGAATTTATGAGTTTTGGCAAAGATAACTCACAATATGATCGTGTTTCAGGGTAGTGGTTTCTTGCACTGAATCCCAGACCAGTTTGTAACTGTTCAGAATGCTCCTATGTGTCTTTGGTGATGCACATGTATGGGACACATCTCTCCAAAATCCTACCAGTCTTTTTTCACCTCCAGTGTATTATTCACTGAATAGTGTACTAAACCAATTCTTTGAAGTATTTACTTCCCAGCTTCTTTCAAAGTTTTTGCTGCATAAATTGCAGTCCTAGTCAAAAAGATCAAGATTTGATTCTTAAAGAAAATTCTTTTGCTTGTATTGCTTTGTAAGCACATTCAAATACACCTGTTTTTTAGAGAGCTTTCCTGAAGTGCTTGAATCAAGTGACCCCACGAGGTGTAATGCAGAATTCCTCTCAGATTTGAGCATTAGACTGGGACAGAACAGGTATTTCCATCCTGGGAAATTTGTTTCATTATTGTGATATTTTGTCTTCAAATAAGACTTTTTTTTTTTTTTTTTACTTAGAAATGTTGAAAATATCTCCTTTTAAACTGAATTTACTTTCTTCCCATTTTTGCTGCAATGCCTTCAGAGAGTCATCATTTACATGCCTTGCATTCCCTTGCTGCCCAGCTGCCCACTGGAGCACCAGGTTACACAGCTGTCATCCTCTGAAGTGCTGGCTCTGGAGGGGAAGCAACCCCAGATCTGCCTGGTACAGGAGATGGAGGAGGTGGGGGTACTCAACAGGTGAACCACAATGCTCTTTGTGACCTTAAAGACACCATGCTTGAGCATACAAAAAAACCCCTTCTGACTCACAGTAAGCAGGGGTGTGCGGGCATGTGTGTGTGCCATACATGTGTGTAAATTGTCCCCAGAAAAAACATTTTCTGTTATCCTAAAGGAAATACCTTTTTTTTAAGAATGATATTGGCATTTTCCTTCAAAAAAATCTGTGGGGTTTTTTTTTTTGTAGAAACTGCAGTCTCCTCTAGAGCAGTCCATAGAAAATTCCTGAACAGCTTTACTAAAGCTGTACCAGCTGCAGCTTTTACCTTTAGCCAATCTGTCTGTTGCCTTATTCCACTAAGAAACTTCAGTGGCACTGATTAGATAGGTATCTCAGACAGAAAAGCACATACTCTATATAGGTTAAGGTGACAGAATCTGACATTGCAAGTGTTTGCATCTTATTTCATTCGTGTCTTTTACATCCCTTAAACTCCAGGAACCTAAATAGACTTTTTCTTGATGAACATGCTGTCTACGTTAGACAAGATTCAAGCTAACGTCCTCTGTTTATTCTATAGATATTTCCCCTCAAGCATTTTTTACTTATCGACTAGTATCTCATGCCTGCTTCTCCTTCTGTTACTTAGAGTTGGATAGGAGTTTTCTTTCATGTTGTGTCTTTGTAAAGTGGATTGTCTTGTGATACTGAATCACGCTGGTTGTCACTGGCTAAGCAGCAGGTTCCTTCTAACCCTCTTCCATGAGTTGTTCTGTTTGATGGGATTGTTATTTACTTTCCAACCACCTTGTAATCTCGGTTTCATCTATGACTTCAAGCTTTCCTTTGAGTACCACATCAACTACATTGTCAAGACTTTTTTTTATCTGTGTAGGAATTCAGCAAGAGCTCAGGTCTTGCTGTCTCAGCAGGGCGCAGAGGGTTTGATTTATGTCTGGATAACAGCACAAATTGAATTATTGCAGTAGCTGGCTCACAGCCTCCCAGATTGGCTTCTGCATGGTATTCTGAAAAATTCATGCAAAATTCACTGTATGTGCTAAAGACATAGAATTAAATGTGTTCAGAAAGCAGTACACCACACCTATATGAGACACTGAATTAATTTTCAATTGTTTAAACCTAGAAAGTTTGAAGTATGCTTCCCTCCCCACATGTCTGTGTCTTGGACTATCCCAGTGTTTGTATGACGTAGAAATGAATTTTATGAGCATGACATATATCAGTAAAGAGGGTTGTCTTGCAATCTTTGCTCACTTACTGTCCTTGAGGGAGTTGGACACAGCTGGTATCATATTCCTGTTTCCCTCTGCTGCAGAAACTTACGTTTCCTTTCAGAGTCAGTCCTAAGTGTCATGGGAATCTCCTTCAATGGAGGTTATGTGTTTGAAAGTTCTGTTTTGTTTTGGTTTGTTGCTTTTTTGTATTCACCAGTTTTATGACTACTGTTTAGCAACTAAGTTAAGCCTTTTGATTTATAATTGCTTAGTTCTGCCAATTGTCAATTGCCTCACAACTGCAGGTGCATTGCTTTGGGCATTCAACTTTTGGTACTTTATTTACGGAGATGTTGGAAATCTTGAAACACAGGTCTCCTTAAGTGGGACACCGGAAACATTCAGACACCTTAAGTCATCAGTTCCTTTAAAAGTCTTCACCAGTAAGCCTTCACCTCTCCAGAAATTCCATTTACAAAGATGTGTTTGACAGGGAGCTGTTAGCTGCAGCAATGCAAGACTTACCTACCATGACGAGGTAAAGATTTGTAATTATTCACAGATCAAAGTATTCTTCATCTGCCAAAACTATGCTAATTCAGATTTGACAATTAAAACTACTTTATTATCTATAAAGAATAGTTTATGTGGCACCAAAATTACAGCGTCTACTCTTTTAAGTACAGAATTAAGTTTCTGAAATGAGCAATTATATAAATTAATTCATTTATACTTTAAGATAAATTAAAAAATAAATCCTTTAAGTTTTTCAGGACTGGGAGATAATTTTTAAAATTATATTAATTGAGGAATAGTACCAACTCTTTAAAGTTTCAAAGAACTCAGGCTTACAGTAAGTACATTTAAATTTTTTTCTCACCATTCTTCATAGCTAAAGTTTCTTCTTCAGCAGAGACTCATGCACAATATTCTACCTTCCAAATGGTAAATACATTTTCCACGTTATTCTATTTGCATAAAGCAGAGAGCATAGGTGCTTTCTTGAAAAATGCCCTATTCAGAATAACTGTTGCATCCTATTGGGATGGGACAAGACTGGAAAGGTGCTTGCTGTTTATCCATGCACACTGTGTCTCTACAGCCAGCAGAGGATGGGCAAGGCAGAAGGTCAGTCCAGCACTCCTAGAGCTCACAGTGATTTAAGGGCAGACTGAGTTAAGGCATGATGTGTATCATGTTGGCCCATCTCATATGTAACAGCATCAGGCCTTTCTAAGAAGGATACTGTGACTGACTTCTCTGCCTGTTACTGCCCATAGGTGTTGCTGGCTTTTGGACCAAGGACAGTGTCCCTCACAAATTCACGCTGCTGGTCAGGACCAGTTTTAGGCTGTGGAAAGGGAAGCCCAAAACAGCCTGCAGTTTTCATACCCACTGTGTCACCAGTGGCACTCACAGATGTAGGCTGCTGTCTAAAAGAGCATTACCACTTTGAGCCTGCATTCAAGATAGGCTTAAAGCAATCAAAATATCCCAAACTTTGATAATGCGATTCAGCAAGGGGAAAAAAAAAAAGTTTGAAAAATTAAAATAGCCAAATACAGAGCTGTAGACAGCGCTATTGCTGATCACAGTTATGTGCCAAAAGCTCTTCATTACCAGAGCTAACCTCTGTGCCTGCGAGTTTTATACCCTAACATCCATATATCTCTTTGACTCTAAATTTTCAATGCTTGATTTTCAACATAATTAAAATATCCTTACAACGCTTTTGCCTGTAGCCTTCTGCTGATAGTGTCAACTCTAGTTTTAGCCCTTTTGCACTGACAGTTCAGTTAGTGTGGTTCTGTGGCTGTGTGCAGACGTGCTGTCAGGCCCACCCTCACACAGAAAGCTCATGATCTGTAGGAGGGCTGGAGATGGGGTGCCCTTTAAGCTGGCGCTGGGTCAGTGTACTGATTTGAACACGTTTGTTGCACTTAGTGAGATGCATTCGAAACTCTTACCTGTAGGCCTCAACCTACCTTGCAGAGATACACATATTATTAACAGCCATAAATGTGTCCAATCCTTTTCAAAATTGGCCTCTGATATTTATTTCCACGATGATCTGCAGTCCTGAGGCAGTAAGTGTAATCAGCCAAGATTAACGACACTGTTTGGTGGGCTTTTAGTCAAGTGTGCTCATTGTGCTTTACATGCTTTACATGTGCTCAGACAGATGCCCAAGAGAAGGAAAGGAGACACTTTCTGAAATGAAAGAATTACTGCAAATTAAAACTGTGTTGACCAAAATCCTTTTATCCAAACATTTCTTAATATGTTTAGCTTAGGGCCCATCTCAAATAAGAGGCAATAACTGAATCAATATATTGTCCCCCAGTGGAATTCAAGGTTGCTGGAAGTTGCTGAGACAAATACTGTGGAACTTTTAATAGTATTCAATAATTTTCTGGATTTGTCTAATGGTGGCAACTCTAATTGAATATCTTGCTGCAGGGTATAACATGGTCTCCTGTAAAGTCAGGAGAGAGTTTGTCTTTCTCTGGTACTTACCTTTCACTATGGTCCAGGTACTGAAGGTACCTCACTCAACAGGCAGCTTGTTTGGTCTGTGTTTTGTCCTGTGAGTTCCTACAGGATTAAAAGATAAACAAACATTTGAGAGACAGTTCAGTGTTTTAATGTGTGTTAAATAGGACTAGGTTTAAAACTACAGACAATATTAAGTTCCTTTTTCTCACATTAAGGTTAAAACTTAGGGTGTATTTTGGGAGTTGTCTTAACACATAGAAGTTTGGAGATGGGGATTTTCAATTTTGAAGCAGAGATGTACCATATTTGAAAGCAGCAGAAAAAAAATAACCCAGTTTTGTTGCAAATAAGTGCAGGGAAACCTTCTAACTCTTGTTTACCTTGTTTTGACTGACTGGGTTTGTAATTTCAATCCTTTTCTCCCTTTAGGACTGGAGACTCATAGTTATTTTTAGCATTGCCTGTTATTAAAATACAAAGTGCTCAGCACACTGCTTGGACTTTGAATTTGCTCTTATTTTCATTTGTATACAATCCTATGTAAAATTTTAGAACGTATCAATCCCTGCAGAGAGAACATATAAACATCTGTTTAGAGGTAAGCCTAGGAGTGGCATGCCAGTGGTTGCTGGGGGCCATCTTGGGCATAATAATCACAAAATGATGAAATTTTCAGTTCTTGCAGAAGTAAGGAGGGAGGTCAGTAGAACTGCTACGTTGGGCTTCTGATGGGCAGACTTTGTCCTGCTTAGGAGGGATTTCTTCACCAAAAGGGTTGTCAAGCCATGGAACAGGCTGCCCAGGGCAGTGATTGAGTCACCATCCCTGGAGGTATTTAAATGACATGTGGATGTGACACTTAAGGACAGGGTTTAGTGGTGGACTTGGCAGTGCTGGGTTAACGGTTGGACTTAGTGATCTTAATGGCCTTTTCTGACCTAAATGATTCTATGATTCTGTGATTCTATATACAGCATATATGTTTAAAATCACTTTTGATGTGATCTTGGAGCTCCAGATACAATTGTGAGATCAAATCTTCAACCTGAACGAGTTCTTGTTTGCTTAAAGAGCAGGCTAAATGATCTGGTAGGTTGAGACAGGCAGAAGGAGGGGAGGGCAGTGAAGGTTAATGCTAACTGGCACACATTCTGCCTCACTAATTTACATACTACAGAGGAACTTTTTTGTCAACCTCTTTTCAAAATTAGGCTTGCAGCTTGAAGCTTCAGTGTAAAGAAGAGACAAGTCCTGATTTTACCCCCATAAGCTTCAGAGTAAATCAAGAATTATTTTAAGCAAGTCAGTGGACCAAGCTCTGGTGTGATATAAATCGGCACTGAGGATAAGCAAGCTATTTCAGTTTATACTAAATTAGAACCAGCTGCAATTAAAAGCTTAACAGTCAAGTATGTGTGACTAAAATCAGGTCAACAGAAAAACCAGAAACCTGAAACACTTCCTTTTGCTAAAGGTGTTTAAGGACAGGTGTGATGCTGTTCCATGAAGGGCAGGCTGGTCAAGTTTCTACAGATTGATGTTGGTCTGAGTAAAGGCAGGAGCCTGGCCCTGTAGCTCTGTGAAATTGCTTTGTTCTCTCAGTGGAAATCTCATCAGCATACTCTCGTCTCTGGTTTTCATGGATCTCTATCAGAGAAAGAAGTGTCAATAGATTAAGCACTTAAGCCTTTTTTTTTGGTGTTTTGAACAGATTGCTTGGCTTGTACAGCAACTTCAGAAATCAAGTGCTCAGTGTAAGTATCCTTGCAGTCATCCTAGGGATTCAGTCTGGGTTCAAGTGTCTTATAACCCATAGGTATTACAAGTCCTCTCCTGTTATCAGTCAACTGAGAGCATGAGTATTTTCACTCCTTGGCTACAGACTCCTTGTAACAACTTATGGTGTCTTATCTAAATACCCCTTGCTGGGTCGCTGATCTATGAGGCAGGAGGACAAGTGTCACACAAGGTATAAAATGTGGTATGTTAAATTTCCCTTTCCTTCAGGGAAAACTTATAAAGAGTGAAAATTACTAATTACCCATTTCCAATTCCCTTAACCACAGTAATGATTAGAAAGCTTTAGGTAAATAAACCTGAAGAGTTTCCCTGTATTTTCTTGGAGGAAAGCATTTTTTTGCCATGGAAAACATACAATTCAAAGACATTCATGAATAAGGCCAAAATTTATGCCACTCTTTATAGGAAATTAATTCCAAGATCGTGTGTTTGTTGCAGCCCCTGGTCTTGGCCACCCCTCATTGTCTGTGCCATGTCCAGCCCAGAGCTGTGGTGCTGCTCGCTAGCTCGACATGGAAGAAAGAAAAAGTCATCAGGATTAGTGGTGCTAAGTGTAATGGTATTTGCTAAGTTGCTACCTGATACTTGTCTGTGTCGGAAGGACACATACCATGTAGGACAGTGCTACAGGATGAAGCTGGGAGACAAACAGATGTGATGCTTTCATAAAATATTATGGTTTACGTCGATTAGGGGGAGCCTGGTCCGTGGTTCTTGGAGGGATCAAACCCTGTCTTCGTGCTTCCCAAAGTTTATTGCAGTAAGACTGAAAAGTAAAGAAATAATGCAACAGTGGCATGGTTAACTCGGACAAGCTGTGTTGAATTGAAGCAGTCAAGGAACTGGTGTTGTTTCGTTGCTCAATTGGTGTTAAATATTCCCAGTGTGCATGCAAGATGTGTCGGAACCATGTGCTAAGGAAGGCAATTAGTTGTGCAGGGAAGATAAGCAGCGAGCCGACGCTCGTTTTGTATACTCAGGGAATAGCAAGGTAATATAATGTGTGCTACGTTCCCACCTACAGTGCTTCTCAGACCCACTAATTTTTGTGTGTTTAGTCTGAAGATTTCCTTAAGAAAGAGACTGACTTACAGGCAGCCTGGATTTTATACATTGCATTGGAGAGCAATGTATAAAATTGGTTTCTCGCAGATTGAAACAACAAAGCATAAGGCAGCGCCGGATCCACCGAGCACAAACACGCCGCAGTGAATAGCACTCCCTGAGCTTATTTAGCACTCTACGCTGCAAAATATGCTAAACAGAGAACAAATTGCTGCTCTAAAGAGCTTGCAGACATAAGAACCTGAATCCATATGATACAGTGAATAATCTGTGCCAGATAAGCCTTCTAGCTGAAATGTTCAGAAGAAGTTCTTAATTGGAAGGAGCAAGAGGATGTAAGTGGGAGTTATGTGTATATCATTAGCAGGAGAACAAATGTCTCCAGCTTTAACTAATGTTGACTACAATAAATTAAAATAAAAAGGAACAAACTGACACTTGATTTGAAGCTTGAGATGAGTGTTAATTTTAATTTTCTGGCTGCACCTGGCTTGTTTCATAGTCTCAGGATTACTTAATTGCACTCTTTGTACTTCAATTTTTATATTTTAAAAAATGTCAGGTTATTACAAGTTCCAGAACAAAATAATGTAAAAAAAATGCCTTTCAAGTCAGATACTGTTAGAATTTGTTATTCTGTGACTTTGAGTTTGACTCACCCCACCTAAACATCCCCAGCTCAGCTTCTGCTTCTTTTCTATCTAATCACTGCCTTCAGCTCTTCCTTCAAACATGTTGCTGCTGATAGGTACCCTGTGCTGCCTTTGACTGTGCAGCTCTTTTTCAGGGATGACTTGCTGCCGTGCAAGTTCAGCTTTCCAAAACACTGCAGAGTGGATAGGCGAGAGGATTTGCTCATCTGTAACTTTTAAATGCAGGTGACCGTGTAAGGAATTCACATACCGTGTTCATTTACTGATGCTCATCTTTGGTGGGGGTGGGAGGGAAGAGGTAAGGAAGAATCTGGGGCAGGGAAAGTACATTTAAATTTGAGCCAAAAGCTTTGACATCACAGTGGTTAGTGTAGCATTGCATTGGCACGCTTTGTTGATGCTTCTGAAGAGCTTGTGTAGTAGTGCTGCTTGGGCACCCACTGAAATCAGTTTTTAAGGAATGCCAGAGCAATTATAAGGTGAATTATACTCGGTTAAAGTACACGGAGAGACCATTCAGAGTTTGCTTTTTCATATTCCAGTCAGGTACGAATTTTCATTTTCTAGTGGGAAACAGAATTAACTTCTCTAAGACCTCTTGAAATCTCTTGTTCATTTAAAGCTTGTATTGTCTCTTCCCTGATTTAGTGCTCCCACAAGCTGCAGTTCTTCTGCTGTGGGGAGGAGAATAAAGTATTTAGGCAGAGACCTTAGACTGACTCTTTTAACTCTTCACGTTTGGGGAGTTTGTAGGTTGAAATGCTGCCACATGCACTGCCCGGCATTTCTCACCTCAGTCATTCCCCCCCACTGGAGCTGGTCTTATCTTTTCACCATAACATATATCACAATGATGAGTGGTTGTGGGTATAATAAGTCTCATGGCTGCTTTTTCCATAAGTAATCCGAGCAACTTGACTGTAAATAATGTAAAAAATGTGACCTTTGTTCCTAATCCTGCCGTTTTGAAAAAGTATGTTGAGGGATATTTTTAAATTTGACATTTCTATATCCTACAGCATTGTCAAATTTACAGTTCACTCCTTCTGTAAACTTTTAAAGCAATAACATTGGCAGTTCAAGCAAGCAGTTACTCAGTTCTGTGCACATCCTGGGATACAATGAAATTATGATGTCAAGAAGATTCAGGCCTTGCTTTAGTCAACCGAAAATATTGACAGAAAACAAATAAGATCCAGTTTTTTCTAGTGAACTCGAGCATCTTTTTCTCATGAACCCAAGCATCCTTCTTGGATGTGACAATGTGAGTTGAGAGCATTGTTTTATCAAATACCACTCCAGCTGTAGAATTCCATATAATGCAATTCAAAACACATTCAATATTTCGGTTTCTTGCAATTTTCTATGATGTCCATTGTAGCAAATATTTCCGAGATAAACAAGCAATAAACCTGTCACTGAATGAATTCTGTTTGTTCAAAAACACAATGACTGTCCTTGCTACAAAAGCTGTAGCTTCAGCTTCACAAGAGATGAAAATGCAGAAAGAGAAATTGCACTCATAATTCTATAAGCAGTTGTATTTTGAACCTAATGTTTTGGCAAAGTATATGTAACAATCGAGTAATTTTTCTCTAATGATGAAATAAATAAGTAAATGAGCATAGTTTAAAAATTGGAAAGTTTTTTCATTTATTTAATGTATTCATTTAACATATTAATATGTTATGGCTGAAACGATGGAATGCTTGATGGAAATTAGTCTTTGGATTCAAAGTGTCTATAATTAAACCAGAACTGAGAAAGTTAAGGAACACTTTTGCTATGTTGTCAGCAAGAGCCACTGGAGGGCAAAATGGTTCAAATTGGGTCCAAATCCAATCCAGTCATTAGCGAATGATGCTTTTTTTGGCAGTAATTCCACTACAGTTACATGAGAGAAGACTTACTGTAGTGCAAATTTTGCCTATTTTAAAAATTTACAAGTATCAAGCGAGGTGAGCTTTGTTCTGGGGGGCAAAAACGGGATGGGACTGGAGCTTTTGAACACTTAACTATTCTGCAAGTGGAAGAAGTCAGAAAGTTGACAGGTTGCCACAAGCACCACTGACCAGAGCAGGCAATTACATGGACTCCTCACCTGGCACACTCGATGTTGAGTTTAAACCTCCAATAGTTTCATTTGATCCATCGACATGTCCTCACAGCTTCATATGTGAAAGCAATCAGGAAAAGAAAACAAAACATCCAGCCATCTGTGTGTGGGCTTTCAAACAGCAAACAAATGGCTAATAAACCGTTGACCCGAACCAATTCCTGCCAAATGGGCATCCACAGAGTGCATCTGACACAGCATGGTATGGATAGAGGAAAGCCACCTTTCTAAAGCTGCAGCATTTCCATATGTATGAAGGAAGAGTAACTGCAGCATTTTAAATATCATTAAGTTACAATTTTCTGGACGAGTACCAGCCTATGAGTTACACGAGAGGCACATTTGATACGGTAGGATGTAACATTTGGTCAAATTAGGAGGCCTGGGGCATGACCAGTTATCATCAAGGCCTCTCTGAAAAGAAGTGAAATTAGGTATTCACAGGAACCTCCTGAAAAAGTGGGACTGTCAAAGGAACTGCCACCATAGGCTACTGCAGGAAGATGGGTTTGTGGGATGCCTTGGCATGGGTACAGGCATGGGTTTGGGAGAATTTTCCTGCCCTGGCAGAAAAGGAAAGATCAGAGCTCTCTGAAGGACTTGTCTTCTTGTGGATGTCCTCACTGGGACACACAGGGTGTTTGGGGAATGGACTCTCCTGCTGTTCCTGGCCCCATCCTGGCCATGGTGAAGTGATTCAGAAGAAACTCCCCACGTGGGAATCAGGGAAGCTCTGCAAGAGAGGTCTTACATTAGGGATAGCATCTGTTGCAATGGACTACCGTTTATTTGCTTAAAATGCAGACACCTCGTGTCGAATCTCCTCATTTGATGAATTGGCCCGTGTTCTGGACTGCTTAGCATGGACACATCTGTCTAGGTACTTCCTTGAAGGAAGGAGATACTGCTCTGTTTTTCACTGTGATTTCTCTCCTGTAAATTTGATGCTATCGGTGTTTTCTTGTTTTTCATTCTGCTCATTCACCATTGTTTTATCCCTATAAAATAAGGATAAAAATAATCCTCAAAGCAAGGTTTATGCAATGTTTTTCTACTATGATGTTTTTCTAATATTTGACATACAAAAGCCTTGCCAGACTTCTTTTCAAAGACTGTTTTCCTCTGTTTTCTTTCCCTTCCCCACTGAGGTTTCTAGGCAGTCCAGAACTGGAAAACAGCAGTAAGAAAAAGCAGTGTGTGGTGCATCCCCAGACATCTTTTCATCTTTTGCTCTTTTTGTAACTGTGAATAACACAGTTTACTTTTTGTTCAGGGCAAACCCGCGACGTGTGCAACCCTGGAACACAGATGGGTGTTGGGTGTAGCCTCAGAACTCTGATAAACACTCCCCTTTAAGCTGCATTTTCTATTAAACACGGCAACAACGTTAAATTCAAATGCAACTTTCAGGCACCATTCTTGCACATCCCGTCAGTCCCAAATTCCCAAACAACGTCAGGAGTTAAAACAATTCAGAAGATAAAGCTAAATTTGTAGGGCCTCTCCACAAGGCTAGCCCTGATTCAGCATTGCCAAACTGGGATGCTCCAAGCCACGTTAGAGATGCCTAACGTCTCTAGGCAGACCTTGTAGCCCCACCAAGATTGCTTACGTGATTGTAGCCATCCATGAATTGCTAGCAGACTTTCTAAGCTCATGGCATAAGTTTGTGCAGACAAATACAAAATAGACCATAGAAAAGTGTATACTGGAAGGGAGATGGCTCCTCTCCTTGCTGAGGGCTCCAGGATTGGGCCAGACTGTGGTTGAGTTTAAGCAGACCTGCTGTATAGCTGGCCAGTAGCTGCAGGCTTCCGGGTGATGGCTCCAGCCTTGTAGATACTGCCTGGAATTGTTGATAAATGAGAAGAGAAATGAGGATAAAGGGTTATAAAGAAAGTCTTCCAATTGTTATGTTTGGCCAGTACAGAGTTAACCTAGCTTTTACTGTCTGGAATGAAGCACCCAGCAGATGACCTTACCCTCCTTTTAACCTTAGTACTACCTCAGTGGCCTCAAGAGCTGCTTTAGCAGGCAGAATCAAGCATCCCTTATTAGTTCCCTCCACTGACTGAAATTCTGTGGCCTGCATTATGCAGGAGGTCAGACTTGAAGTTAATGATGGTCCTGCTGCCTATGAAATCTAGTACTTCTGCAGTTCTAGAGGGCTAAGGATCAGGAACTGGATTTCAGCGTCATGCCCTGGTGCTACCTCTCCTTGTTATTCAGCTCTGTAATACTCTGAAGCCACAATATCAGTAGTGTGATTCTCAGAGGGAAAAGAGATTTGCAGCAGTTGATTCTTCTTTGTAAGCAGCAAACAACCAGGGAATACAAGATCTGGCATAACTTTTCAAAGATGATGGGAAAAAAATGGTGGTGAAAGAGAGAAACCAGTAGTTAGTGGCTGCTTCCAGTAATGGCTGTCCTTTTACTGTGGCTAATGGTGTGTCTCAGTTTCATCCCTGGTAACTTGAGGCTGATAATTTATACCTTTTCTGAAGTGCATTGCAATCTTGTGAGAGTGCTCTGGAGGACAGGGGATCATTATGGTTTGCCACTTTTATTTTATGGGTAGAAGTGACTATCAATAATTTGACACACGGACAAACTTTCATCATCCCCAGTGGAAGCAGCGCGTGAAGAGTAGCTGGAAGCAGCACATGAAAAGCAGCAAGGGAAGCTGTGTGAAGGGAGACAAGGGTAGTTAAGGGAAGAACCAAGGCAGAATTGTTTCACCATCTAATGCAGCAGCCAATTGCCTTAAGCTCCTCTCCTTTCCCTGACTTTGGGGACAGAGGGAAGAGCCACTGTACTTTTAATAGAAATGTAGCAGTTTTAAAATTCTGTTGACCTCTTGGCTGGAGGAAAATGTTCTACTGAAAACATTAATTTAAATCCAAAATTTCTAAAAAAAGTATGAATAATGGGTGATTTTTTTTTTCACCAGTGAGAGGACTGTTTCAAATAACAAAGATACTTTTATATTTATTTTGTGATAAGCTGGTTTCTAGAAAATCTATCTGTTCCTGTCCTTTCTGGACTAATGCATCAGTTTGTGACTTGTCTTGCCTGCTGTCATTAACAGGATTGGTTTCTGATAAATGTTATTACACAGAGTGACTCATCCCAGTTTTCTCACGCCTTCAGTGCAGGGCTGTCACAAGGAAACCTTAAAGAATGTGTGTCTTTTAATTCTCTACTCTATCAGTACTGTGCCTATCCTCCAGCAATTTTTAATACTATTTGTTTTATCTTTGTCATGTATTGCATGTGCTTTGTGTTTACTTTTGCTTTTAGAATTCCAGTAGAATTTTCAAACTGATCTATTGAAGACCAAGGTAGTCTGGTACAAATCAAAGGAAAAAGGAAGAAGTATGATCTTTGAAACATGCCAACTTGTTGCATTATGTTCTTCACTTTTGGGCCAAAACTCAAGAGGGGAAGATGGGGAAAATCCAGAGTTTGATTTTTAGCTGTGGATTTTCAAAGACAAAGAAGCATTCCAAAGAACACTTTGGGAACTGTTTTTGAGGACTGTCCCAACCAGCACAGACCATGCGATAAGTCTAAAATAGATACCATTATCACTTTGGTTTGCACCTAGTAGAATAAAAGGAATATAATTCCTTTTTTCTTTCTGTAAAATGTCAATTTAAAAATTATGAAATTTCTTGCTGACACGTATCAGATTTTTATTTATAAAGGTCTCTATCATTTCCCAGTTTGACATAAGAAATTTCTGAAGTGTAGTGCTCTGAGACATTTCTTTCCAAACCCTGCAGTATTTGCATCCACTGTGGGATATCTTAGTTTATGCCATTGACACATCACACAAAAATTACCTTTTTCTAGGAGAACTGGCATAAATGGTGTGAACATATGCTGAAATGGGAGATTTTTTCAAAGAGGAGCTCTATGACATGAGTGGGATGAGCACAGAAACACAAGCTAGGAGCTTATTCTAATGCTGACTTTCTAGCTAGTCATTCCACATCACAGAAATAGTAATACTTAACCCACGAGGATTTGTGAATCACAGTCGAATGAAATTGCAATGTATGAATAGCGTGCCAGATTTCTATTAGCTATTTTGAAGTGATAACATTTTTTATCATATAAAGTATGCTAAAATTGGTCCAGATCTCCTGCTTGCCTGTTTCATTCTAACCAATGTTGACAGCTAGAGCTGGTAGAAACATTCTGAATTAAAATTAAAAGTCAGCTCAAAAATAAACCCCTACTTTTTCTATAAAATAATTAATTTGTTTTGTTGATGAACTCCATTTGCAATACACTCTAAATCTTGTTAAACAAAGATAACAATATAATAGATCTCCACAACATCCCGATACCCGAAGCAGATGTTTCTTTATAAAAATTCAGGGACTAGACTGTCCTCTCATATTCTGTCTGTCCCCTTCACTTTCTGGATGTACACACATACACATAATTATAAATGACACATCATTTTTTGAGGGCAGAATTTGGTTCTGAGTTAGTTACAGTGTGTTTGTGGAACTAATGGCTGTAATATTTCTTTTGAAATGCTATATTCCATTTCTATTTTTTTTCCCCTCTAGGTAAGCAAAAACATTTATAGTTAACTGATATCAAGAGAGACATAACTATCATGATTGTATAAGGCTAGGACAACTGAAAGCTGAAGTTAAATTTTTCAGGTTGTCCTCCATTCAGCAGTCAGTGCATATACTCTTGACAAAAGAAGAAATCACTCCACAAAAGAAGAAATCACTTCACAAAAGAAAAGGCATCTATTTTAGCTAAAAGTCTTGTATATATTCAAGAAATGCATGAAAGTGGTTAAAGACTTAATTTCACTGACAAAAACAGTCATTTTGGCACCGAATCCTTGACATTGTTATGTTTGAAGTGATACTCTTGCTCAAAAAGCTTATGCCTTGGAGTGGTTATGCTTAAATATTCAATATCTAAGGGTGAAATGAAAATCAAATGAAAATGTGTGTGTAGGTGCTCTACAGATCTGTTCCTCTATGTGTTGTGTGATTCTCCACATGCTGAGGAAAATATGCAGCAATATCATTTCTGGTATCCTTCATGCACCATGTGTTACAATGTGGAGTAAAAAATCATAGCAATGACAGACTGGAAAATCCTCTTGCATCCTGCAATTTCAGTGCCCTTGTAGGGGCTGCATCCCAAGACAGTGGGGATGTATCTGTGGGGATGCTGGGTTCCCCATGTCCCTGTGGGTTCCCCACTTTGAGCTACAAGAGTGGAAGAGGTACAGGATGGGGGAAACGGAAGCAAACCAAGGGAAATATTGGTCTCTCTGAGACTGGATAGCTTCAGCTGTCCTGTGCTAGTTACAGTCCCAATATAGTGTATAACAGCCCATCTGTGTTTGGGTGTGCTACCTGTTGTAGTCGTGCTGGCTAGAACGGTGAGTCAGGAGCTGCTGGGACTCAGAGAAGCTGTTTTGGCATTAGGCAATCCTGTTTTCTCTAGTGGGATTCAGTTTGCAGGTGGAGGGGGTGCCAGGGGCTCAGAAATGCTGTTCCCTGTGTTGGTCTCTCTCCCAGTTATGCTATTTGCTCCAGACACCCCTGGAACTTATCAATGTAGCTTTGTGACAGAAAGGAACAAAGCACATATAAGAGTAATGCAAAGTTCTTACTGTGGCCCTTGAAGGAAGTGTGGAATCTTATGTGTTTATCTTTTCCTGTACAATTTATTTAACAGACCTTTAAAAACTTTATTTAACTTCATATTTGTCCTGAAAACGTCTGCAATTGCCTTTGATGTATTTATAGGATGTAAATAGATTGAAAACATCAGAAAGTCTAATTGGGAGAGATGAGTTTTGAATCAAACTTAAATAAATCAAATTTATTTTTTTTTCCTTTGTGATTACCTCCCACCCATCTCCAGAAGGTCCTTTAAAATCCTTCCTGATGTGCATCCAATCAGTTGTACCTCCTGTAAATATCCAACATCCATTGCTTGGGAACAGAAGGCACTGAGTTAGCAGGAAAATGTAGGCTGCCATCTGAGGCTGTACAACTGACAGCCTGATGCCAAGCCAATAGCCTGGGAGTTTAAATCTGGACTAGGGACTCCGAGGACAAAATAAGTCTTGTTTGTGCATGTGTGTGCTGTGTACATGCTGTTGCAATGGCATCCTGCCTTCCTCTCTGCTGAGAAGTTGTCCAAGTGATTCAAGGCTGAGAGCAGGAGTTATGAGGTTGACTTGTTCTTTGAAAAATTCTGTCCCCCAGAAGCCCCCCAGAAGCCCTTACATGGTGTTGAAGGCTTTGCAGTGGGGTGTATCGGAACTCTTCGGTTTCTTCTCTGTAAAAAAAGGAATGGATGGAACAAGGGTGCTGTATGTCAGGGTGAAGCTGTCCCTGGAACCCCAGCTCTTATGGTTTTTATGCTGTGATTTAATAACTAAGGTGTCAGCACAGCACACGTCACATTGACTTCCACAAGACACATCTTGCCTTCGCCATTCAACTGATCCCAAGTCATCTTCCTTCAGGAAATAAAGCAGTGTGGAGATTTTTCATCCTGTTCTGTTGAAAGACTCTGCATTTCAGAATCACTTTGTGTGAATACTGAATCAGGGGATGCCACTCCCGTGCAGTGGACTTTTCTGGATCTGGTATGTTTTCTCATTTTTGGGGGTTTTGGTGCAGATTTGAAAGATAAATGCAGTAAAAGCACATCTTCCTGTTTCACTAGGAAATTATTTTGGAAAAAACTCATTGTTGCCCATGGAAGAGCTTTGATGATTTGGTTGGGAAGAAGCTTTTCATTTGTAGTTTAGTAACTTTCAACTTAACTCATAGTTGAAAACCCCTTAGCTTTTTATAATTAATTCTCAACTCTGGATACAGATCCTGAGATCGTTGCTCTAGCACAACATCATCTTTGCCTGGAAGATGTTAAGCAGCTGAAGACTTAAACTCTATACTGTATATAGAGCTGTCTTGTTGGTGTTGATAAACAGCTATAAAAAGGCAAAATGTGTTTTAAAAACAGATTTTTTTTTCTCTTATATTTCTTTTCAATCAAGCCTACAATTTCATAATTTTATCAAAAGAATACAGAATATCTGCTAGTTACTCTCTTTCCTGTGGAGTTTGGTTCCTATGAAATGCTATTTCAAATGGTAGCTTCTGGAGTATCGCTTTTACAAGATAATAAATTGACAGAGCTTGGACTGTGAGAACATACAGTTAAAGATACAATTCTGTAGAAACCTCCTACTTTGAAAGATAATTGTCACAAAGCTTCCCTGTAATAACGGGTGACATGCAGGTTTCATGGTAGTATCACAGTTCTAGAAATACCCAATATCAAATGCTAGAAAAAGTAGTAGGTGCTGTGTTATCTGCACTGCCAGCTTTGCAGAGCCTGTAACCCAGATCTGCACAGATGACCTTGTCCCCCAAACTGAGGGATGCTGGCTCTGTGCCTGCTTCACCATGGAAAGGTTGGGCTTTTCCTTTTCCTCCTCCATGCCAGCACTGCACCAAGGCAGAGCTCTGGCAGGGATGAGATCTGTCAGTTCTGGAAGAGGCAATGAAGAGGCCATTCCTCCAGGAGACTGAAGAAGAGGCAAATACTGTGACCTCCAGGACAGGGAAAATTTATTCAGGGGCAGAACCCTGCCATCCTCTCCTCTCCTCTCCTCTCCTCTCCTCTCCTCTCCTCTCCTCTCCTCTCCTCTCCTCTCCTCTCCTCTCCTCTCCTATCCTATCCTATCCTATCCTATCCTATCCTATCCTATCCTATCCCATCCCATCCCATCCTATCTCAAGCTTCACACAGACTAGGGAACACAAACTGAGTGTGTCTTCTCCTGCCTACAGTCCTCTAAAGCCCCACTGATCCCTTCCCCTCCCAAATGCCTCATGGAATTTCAATATTCAATAATATTTTTATACTTTTGCTATTAAAGACTTCTTCCTCTGGAACAACGGTTGCTTCTGTTTCCTTGAATTGCTGTTTAAGTCTTGCCTGCTCATCCTTCTAAGCATTGATTTGGCTAGCAGCCTAGAAACTAGGAGGATTTGCATGGCTTGTGAGGCTGTAGAAAAGTCTGTGCTCAAAATTGGTAATCTTGGGCATAATTTCTTCCTGCTATCTGGGAGGACAGGTTCTGTGGAAAATTGCTTGAGGCCTCTGTGCAGCCCATCTCAGCTGCCAGTGTTACATATACATGGGCAATAACTGATGTTCTAACTTTAGAAGAGGCTGTCAAAAAACATTTTAAAGCTGTATTACTGTCAGAGAATCAGGCTTCAGCTGGAACTCTGGAGCTGAGCTGAGCCGTAGACTTCACTCTCCTGTGGCTTTCAGTGAACTCCCTCCGAGGTTTTCATCACCTTCTCATGTTTCTGCTGCCTGGGTGAGAGGAGAGGAAAAATATTGTTATAGAATAATGCACTATAATTCTTAAAGGAGAAATTTTCCTTTAGGGCTGGGTGTGAGATAATCAATAGGTTTAATACACAGTCTTTCAGATGATATGCAGAGTTTCTGGGCTCGTGTTTATAAATAAGCAAAGAACCTGAGAAAGCTGTTGGTTTAGGAGTCGTGTGTCTGAGGGATAAACTGCAGAAAAGCTGGACAGTCTTCTTTTTTTTTTCCATTGTATATGAGGTTCAGGTTCATCAAATTTTAGCCACATTCGTTGTTGAAAAGAAAGATAGTTTTATTTTTAACCCAAATGGATGAATGTTGTAAATGAGGAAAGATTTGAGGCATGAAGCAAAATGTCTCATTCAGGTGGTATTATGAAAAACAAATAGCTTATTAGGAAGAAGTTGTTACAGGAAGCTACCTTTAAAAAGAAAATGAAATTGCAAAAGCTGATATCTTTTCTGCTGAAGTGACTGCTGGTAAGACCGAATCAGGCAATGGCCGGGAATTCACAGACCCATGGCAGAAGCAATTTCAGAGTCAAGTTGCAAAAAAATCAAAACGGAAATGTATATTAGTTTTATCCATTTTATACACACGCACACACACACAAAAATCATTGAGGATATGTGCATCATCTGTCACACTTACCTGCCAATACCATAGTTGCAAATGGTGGGGTTTGTTTCTGGTGAGCCTTTTACTCAGAGCAGGGACAGTAGCTGCAATATTGCTGTGGTTTATGACCTCTGAACACTCCTCTACTGGTATTATTGGGATCTATTTTTCACTGTAGCTTAGCAGTTCTTATTTCACATGAATTGAGTTGCTCTTACGTTTTTAATCTACCCTTTTACTCCTCTTGTTTAAAACCATATGCACTAATTTAATTGTAAATAGATTCAAAGCAGGAAAGTAGATGATTTCTGGGCAACCTGAAGTATTGATTTAGAAAATTCCTGGCACAACCACAGCTTGAGCCTGCGGTTCTGTGAGTGGCTATTGCTCAAAGGCAAAAAACACTGACACCAGTTGAGAATTTGTTTGCTGTTCTGTCTGGTATCCTTTCAGTCATGGCAGTTTATTTCAGAAACACTGCCCAGAAGCTGATAGGCTGAAAAGCCCGGCGTTAACAGTGACCTTTCCCGTGCAACGCTTTAGGAACGAAAAAAGCTGAATATTTGAATGGGACTTGGTGCAAAATGGTTGTGGGTTTCCTTGCCGTGAAGAACGTCACAAGGATCTTTCTCCAAACGAATAAATTATCAACTCTTGACACATCATAATTATTTAAAAAAAAAATAATTGGCAAGTAAAATTTTTATGGTTCTACGGACTCTTCAAAATTTGTGAGCATTTCAAACACCATCAATTATCTCTGTGAACTCCTGGCACCTCAGCTGGTCTCATGTCTGCAGGATTAAACTCCTAAATCTGACCGTTGCAAAACCAGGAAAACAAAGTATTCGTCAGCCTTTCACCCCAATTTCAGATCAATGTCTCCTCAATGTTTGCGTGTTATGGTTTAAAAAAATAATAAATAAGATTGATAATATAATTCTTGGACTCACTGCAGACTCTTCATCCCTTTAGTCATTAGGAAAATATTTTCTCTGACTGATCGTGTTGTAAAATGTGTTATTTCAAACCGCAGATATTGACAATTATTATAAATCAAGCTGAACAGGGATAATTAAAATTTAATTTTAAGTTTGTCAAGGTCTTTGGAAGCATATCCTGAGGGCCAACTGTGTCTATGTTGTGGCTTGTTTCCAGCTGACTTTGGGCCAAAAGTTGACACTGTTGTTCAGCCCCCTTTTGAAAACAATTCCCAGGCGCTTCAGAGGGTGGGTGCACGTTGAGCTGGGTAAGAATGGGATAGATTTTCCAGAATTTGTCCTTACATATAGGTGGTGGGAAGGAATTAATGTGACTCTACAGTTTTTCCTCCTTTTCACTTGTGCACCAACTTGATGGTCGTGTGGGAAAAAAGTGAAGCTGTATTTAGAGAGCTGGATGGAATTCTTGTATTTGCCATATACTGCTTCAGGTAGCTTCTGAACCTCTTAGCCAGTGCTTAGACAATGCTGCACTTCACTGCCACTGTTCAGAATGAACAGAGAAAGCTCTTTCATATGCCCTTGTGTGAGTGTATAGCTTAAAATCATACATGGTGTATGAGGACAGTTGCATATAACTAGTAAAGTGATGCAGTGGTACCATGAACTTGTACTAAGCTGTCAGTGTAGCTTTTACACTTTTCTTTCTGTGCAATATTGTTTAAGAAGTGTCAAACGTTCTTGAAATGCACGTGGGAATGTACAGTTATAGCAAATACCAAAAATCTAGGAGTTGAATGCTGTTTCTATAGGCTCTCCTCCTACAAACTTATATATGTTTCATTTACTATTCATTGTGCCTTTGCTCATTGACATCAGCCAGCTTATTTGGTCAGATCAAGGGTTCTGAAAAGGGCCAGCAGAAGATGGCAAAGGGAGGATGTAAGAGGATGTAAGATATAAAAAAGCTCAGCCTGCAAGTTCAAAGCTCCACTGACTCCAGCATAGTTGTACAGACAGTATGCTGAACAGGATTGGCTCTAGTTCAAAGAATACACAAAGTAACTGATTGCAAGCTAAGACCTAAACTGATGGAGCCACAAGCTAGTGGAGGTAGATGCCTATGTAGTTACTGAATTAATTTATTTGTGAAAGTAGAAAAGAACACAAAACCAAACCCAAACCCTTGCCTGCTTTCAGCTTTCTACTTACTCTTGGCTAGCTCAAGGGCTGATGGAAGTTTTCAGATTGAGTTTGCTAAGCAGCTCTTACAAGGTATTTAAATCAGCATTCTTCCTTTTGATAGGGGCACAGTCCTGCAATTCTGTTAGAAGAAATACTGCAAGCAGAGCAGGGAGACAACCACCTGTAACTTTCAATGCCTCATGAGCAACAATGTTTAGGAAGTCATATCTTAAGTCTTTTTTCTTTTACTTTCCTTTTGGTTATCTTATAACTATTTATGATAAACAGTCAAAAAGCCAGGGATTGCTTGGGTGAGACTCTCAGGACATACCTGTGAGTTAATAATTCTAATGCCTACTCTGTGATTTTGGTAGAAAAAAAGCAACAATCCAAGAAACCAAAACCAAACCCTCAAAATTCTTAGAACATCTCTTTATTTCTGCTTTTAAATGTCTGAAAGCAACTAAGAGATTGTTGGATGTATTTATTGCTCAGGTATATTCCAGAACTGTGTTTTAATTTTTTAAAATTACAGTTGCTATAGGGATTGGTGGTTAGACAAAAGTATTCAATATCACAGAACGTTAAGGGTAGGAATATATTCAATAGTACATACTACTGTTCATGAATGAGGCATTATAGTTACTATGGATAGTTTAATGAAAATGTCATCTCAATATTCAGTAGCATTTGAGAAAGAAAATTTCATTTAGGAATTATTAGAGAAGAAACTGAGTCCAGAACTGTCTGAAAGTGTCCCATGAATATACGACAATATGCTTGCCATCCTCTTACATTCTTCCTTTGTCATCTTCTGTTGGCCCTTTTCAGAACCCTTGATCTGACCCAGTCTGGCTGTCCTGTCCTTTTCTGATACTTGAAACTCAGGCTGTGCTTTGTCATAAATCATATTGCTGTAGAGTGTTTTTATCATACGGTGTAAGATTTCCCCTCATTCTTTTCTTCTTGATCTATTTTTAAAAAAAGATAAATCAAACAATGCTGAATATCAGGAAGAAAGGGGATACCTCTTGTTGAAATCTTATTCCTAAATATCCTGTAGTGACTCTGGAAAAGGAAAACTGCATCTGAACTAGAAGGTAATTTTACTCTCGTGATCAGGACGATGGAAGTCAACGCAAGTTTCCAGTGTGTAATGTTTGGCAGTTGCTTGGATATCTGCAGCTGCATAGTAGCTTGTAGAATGCTTTTCAATTCTTCTAATAGATAGTGTTATGTGCTGTTTAAATGAATTTAGGCACATTTTGTAGGCAGCAAATATACAATTTCACTGGAAAGTCATCTTGTAGCTGTGAGAAATCTTTATGCCTTGCATGTGGCTATTAATACAATATGAAGGACAGTGTAAAGCAAGTGCTGAATTGATTTCTTACACCCTGGCTCTCCTCCTGCCCACAGTCACAATCCGTACAGCTGAATGTCTGAGAATGTATTCGGTGGGATGGGGTCAAACAAATTACCCTTAGAAGATTAAAACCTTAATTATTTTGATTAAAGATGATGTTTCATTCTATGTGGGCTCCTATTGTGTTTGTTAACTGTGATAAAACACCACAGGGGATTACAAAGTGGTGGCTGCTTCCGGTTCAGAACAAAAAAGTAAGGACTGGGTACGTATTTGAAGATTAATTTTGTTAATAAAATCTGTCACCAGTTAAGACATTAGTGGGATAGGACAGTATCTGTGAAAGCAGTGTGGTACGAGATTACTTATCCTACATTGATAACCGTGCTTGTAACCTAAGAACTTTGTTAGCAGAATTGGCAACTTTAATTACATTGGCGTGGCCGTTAGAGCATTTGAGTGTCAGATGATTAGAATTGATGAACCTTCCTTAATGAAAAGCCCTAAAGGTTAGTTAGTCGTATTTATATAATTGAAGACAATCTCAATTAACTGATAAGGGTTATTTTATTTTTTAATTTTACTTTATTACTCATTTAAAGATAAAAGCAAGATTTCATTTTGTGTTCCATCCAGTTAAGAGGTTTATTTATATGGGATTAGTGAATTAGTGAATTTGACAGTGTTTTTCACTCCCTCAGTCATCCACTATAGGAAGTCTGATTATGCC
>WUAM01000107.1:1473668-1520966 GCA_024336885.1 Actenoides hombroni | reverse complement strand
ATGGGATTAGTGAATTAGTGAATTTGACAGTGTTTTTCACTCCCTCAGTCATCCACTATAGGAAGTCTGATTATGCCCTTGTTTATGCCCTGCATCGCCCTGTGGACTTCTCTGTCTTGATTGTAAATGAAGGAAGAATATGGCTTCATAATAAGAATGACAAATGCCACATTAGTTCAGTAGCTAAACTGGTTGCCAAAGCATGAGGGTGTTTCAGGCATTTCATCGAGTTACCTGCTGTTAGAGAGGCAGCAGACATGAAGACAGTAATTCTAGCAATTAAGATGGTCTGGATGTGAAGTGATTCATAATACGCTTGTTTGTATCTCATCAAAGCAGATACTGGGTGTTATTATCTATGAATGCTAAATACAGTGATTAATTACACTGCATACAAGAAAACAAGATAACTTGGATTTTTATGATAAGAAAATGCTGATTCCCTTTGTCACTATAATAAATGGTTCTGTCTTCTCTTGCTTGCCTCTTTAGATGTATTGAGATAATACTAATTACTTTATAATTAGTTATGTGTACAAACGAATGCAGCCCAACAAATGCATACATTTCAAACCATGTCTTTTCAGTCCACTGGGAGCAGGACTTTGGGGCTATTAATCTACATCCATAGTGAAAAAATAGAGAACATAATACTTTTCCTATGGTGCCAGGACTCCTGGAATATAATCTAAGCTGCTGAATACTGGAAAAATGCTGTCAAATTGGAGACAGTTCAGAAAAAATGTAAGCCACCTACTGTCTTTCATTAAGCTGCTTAGAAGTGTGAAGCTTTAACCATGGAGAGCTGAATCTGAGATGTAGAGTCCAGTAATACTAGATACTCGTGCCATGCTGGCAGGAGGCCACTCCTCAGACCAACTGGCAAATCAGGGCCCCTCAGGCTTACCTAGATCTGCACTTTCACCACCAGGATGGTGTGTGGTGTAGGTAATTCATGCTGCCATTGTACAACGTTGTGTAAGGTCTGCAGAGCTGACTGGGATGCTTGCATAGCTAAACTCTTTAGACAGGGGAAAGGACTAACTTCTCTCTACTAAAGAGATTCTGAGACTACTTAAATTTCAACTCTGTTAGTATACGGGACCCAGAAAGTGTTATTTTATATCCCATTTCCCTCCAGGTACCTCTCAGACTGGCTGTTCAGATGCCAGCAGCCCCTGCCACACAGCGGGACAGGAGCAGCCCGGGCTGTGCCCACCACAGTGCCACACAAAGCCCGCACTGTACAGAGGCAGCTGCAGTTTTACATGCTCATCAACCAGAGAATCTGTAACGTTATCCACTGTCTAGCTGCTTTCACAGTCTTTGAGCTGGTCCTTGGGAAGAACGCGGTTCGTGCTGTTCTTACAGGGAGCTGTGTACATCCATGGGAAGCACTGCAGTTTATGCTCTTGTGGCCAGCTATGACTTGGCTCACCTTTTATCAGCACATGGTCTGTGGAGACCAATGTTCCTCAAGAAAGTGGACACTGCAGACTTTCGGTGTCTAGTTGCAGGCGACTGTCTCCAGATGTCAGGCACGTCAGTTTGAAATGTGTCTGAATCAATGCCTATCTTAATAGGCATTAAAACCTTAATTTTCTTTTCAGTTCTATGAAACTGAGGGGGAAGATAAAGCACCATCCCAAGCAGCAAACGGGCTATTTTGGCATGTGTGTGATGCGAACAAAATATTCGTTTTAAAAGAGGGGAAAATATACAAATGAAGTCTATTAGCAAGGCGAATAGCTACCAAATGCGTAACATGCATTTATAGAAAATATATATGTATAAATTTACCGTAATATACTCGCATTTGCAATAACAAATAAAGTGGCCGGGAAGATGACTGAAAATAGAACAATATGATTAGGGGAGTTAAACCCTGACTTTTAGATGCACTAAAAAATGTAGTGTATGCTCATTTATGTGCAAATGTAATGGAAAAAGGCTGCAGGTAGAGTGGCGAAAGCCTAAACAAAATAAACACTTAATTTTCTTTTATTGTACTTTGTGACTATTAATAATATTATGGTACTAAGGCAGAAACATTAAACCAAGCAGGGGAGCTGTAAATGTTCCTAGACTGTGCAATGCTGTGGATATCAGTGGCTAATAGCTCCAGAGTTCACATAAAACGCAGATTGCAGTCCGGAGAAGATGTTTAGTGGAGTCAGCAGTGGCAGTGAACTGTTTACAGGTGAAATGAATAACCAGAGGGCAGCCACAGCAGGGGCACGGGCTGCAAAAGCTCTCCAAAAGGAACTTTTTGAAGCACTTAATCAGACTGTCTCTGTCCTCGGGGAAGAGATTTGATAATCCCAATGTATCTCTCTTCAAACCTAGCTTCCGAAATCATTAATTATTATGTGCCGTGTTTCCTTTTTTAAGTTTCATGAAAAATGCAAGGGCTATAGGGTATGCTGGTATAAAACAAGGCCACGTTGATTTAAGAACATCACGCTGAAGTTATGAGAGATGACTTGATACCACTCTGTTGGGTACACGAATGAGAAACTGAACTCGGGGTTAATGAACCGTAGTTAAGTTCACTGCCTGTGACATACAGCAGGATGTAATACTCGGCAGTAGTCAGACTGTGTTTTGTTTTGCCTTGCAAATCTGGACACAAACTGTTTCCCACATCTTCATCTGAGAGACCATAAAGAAAATACTGAGGGCAGAAGAAATAAATAGCCATATAGTTAATCGAAGAGAGACGATCTCCTCTCCTGTGCCCTCCATGCTGAATGGCAGGGGGCAATGAAAGTGCAAAACTGACATAGTGTTAGATGTTATTATCTTAACAGTGATGCACTTTACCAGTGTCAGTAGAATAACTAAAATGAAAATGGGTGTAAAACTATCTTAATGTGGAATATGATCAAAGTAACACACAGTTGGAGGAAACGTTTTTTCTGAAGTGTTTTTATCCAAGATGAGATATATATATATGTATATATATTGTTGTTGTTGTTGATATTTTATTGAACAATATATAATCTTTATTTATGGGCCAAATTGAGAGAGAAAGTATCATTCTTTTGCTTGTCTTTGATCAGCATATATATTTCTTTAGGTTTTTCCCCCTTGATAGGATTTATGATTGGAATAGTATTGATAGGCTACCTGAGTCATTAAAATATCTTGTCAGTGTGCACAGTTGCACAGTATGTAAGTACTGATTAGTGCATCTGTGTTAGTGTATGGTTCTCCAAGACAAAGAATATAGTTTAAGGACTGGACTACTAGTAGTAATTAAAACCACAATGAGGCAAACAAAATAAATTGTACATATTATTTATCCTCTTACTTCGTTCTGCAATGAGCTGCTCTGTTGGGTTTCTCAGTGTGAGAAGGAAGCACAAACCAAAGCAGGATTTCTTCAGTGGACAAAGAGCTGGGGTACAATTATCCTCTTAAGTATCTCTGTCTTCATACACAAACACATAGGAAGAAAAGGGAAAAGACAGCTGGTAGTACTTGGCATATCATTTAACTCAAGGGCTAATTAACGTGGCTTTATCCAGAATTAGAAATGGAGAGACGTCTGTTATGAAATAAATTGGTTAAATTTTAAGATATTAAAAGATTTCAGACTTCTGTTTCTTGCTGTGACAGTCTTGTGCTAAAACTGCAGAGCTTGTCTCCAGAAGACTATCTCAGCTTTAATATGTCAGCAGTCCGAGTCTTCCTTCTAACAGAAACAGTCTCAGCAGAAGTCCTGAGGATCTTTGCCAGCGTGCAAGGCTGAGCCACCACAACAGACTCTCGGTGTGTATGGTGATAGTCACCCAGTATGAGAGAAAGAAATATTTGAACTTAGCTGGAGCACAGTTTTCTAAGCTGGTCAGAGAGTGCAACAGAAGTCAGTTTGGGGTTTTTTCCGTAATCTATTATCATAGAACCAGAGAATCATAGAATCTATTAGCCAGGTAAAAACCAACATTTTAAGTCTGTCAAAGGCACTCATTTTCCTGTGTGCTCACTCAGATTGTCTCTCTCTTTGTGGTCCCTCATTAGCTTGGCTTTCCCTAAATGCATTTTAAGGAAATTTACTTCTTGAGCCCTCTTGTCTTGGTGCTGTGACCTGCCATTAGTGTAAAACTCAGCTCCCCACTCTGCTTGGAGAGTCACTGAAAGGCATTTGTACTGCTTCCCAGGTCTTCCTCACACTTCAGAGAAAGTAGCCAAAAGACATTTCAGTGCTCTCCTTCAGAAGCCTTTAAAACACATCTCTACTGCCCCATGTATTGAAAAAGATGGTTAGGATGGCTCCTATTCTGAAATCCCCGCTTACTTTATTACCCTGAAGCCATCGTTCACACAGCATCAAAGTAGTGGGAATTCTGGATAACGTGTGGGTCTTCTAGATCCTGAGACAGCACAAGGGATTAATGGTAATTTCATAAAGCAGAAATGGAAACAAGAGTCTTGATAGCTGGGGGGAAGGATACCCATTGCTTTCAATATCTGGATTATTATCCTCTGGAGGTGAAAATACATTCTGGTGATAAGTATTTACTGTTTGTTTCCTCAGGGACAGAAAATTCTCCTCCCTGCCTTTCAGAAGTAGCTGGCTGTCCTTAGTTTACCTCGTGGTACGACTGCAGCCCATTAAGTTTTTACAGCAGGATGGCAAGTAGCATTTCAGAGATTCATTACATGTTCTGGCAAAGTTCAGTTGCCTGGAAACTGCTAGTGAATTTGGGTCAAATTTTCCTTCTCATTTCAGAAAAAAAAAGAAAAAAAAGGGGAAAGAAAAAAAAAAAAAAAAAAAAAAAAAAGCCAAACAGCAAAAGAGCTCTATTATCCAGAGATAAGGAGATGATTTTGTCCTGCTTTTATAGGGTTCAGTTCTCTCCTCTGCCTTGAGAGCATCATAGCCTCCAAGCAATAGGTCATTATGTTGCACAGGGCATTCACAGTCCCTTCTGTTGACTCTTTTCTACTTTGTATAAATAATTGACTGTCCACTGGTGCAGGAATAGGAATCTAAATCTTCCACTACAGAACTAGAAAATCTTCCTGGCTAATTAAGTATTCTGTGCAAAGCTTGAACACAAAGGGAAGGAGAGACCCGTTCAAGAATCACTTATCTCAGGCTTACTGAAATGATGCTGCTATCTTCTCAGTTCATCATTTTTGCCCAAACCACACTTTGGTCCCCAGCATGGGATGTCTCCAGCATTCTGGATCTTACGCTTTCTATTGTTTTTTTCTCAGGGTGTTGAAATGAATTTGTGGCCTCGCTGTCTGGAGAAATGAGGTGCTGACAGTGGCAGGCAGCTGCAATACACTGTCACACCAGTACAAGAAGAACATGAGTAAAACGTAATATTCAGTGAATATTTAACTGGAAAAGCAAGTTAAGCTTGGTGCATCCTGTACTAAAATACTGAACACATCCCTTCAGATCCCAGAACACATCATGTATGAATAAACTGAACACTGTTTGGCATGGTATAGCTCAGGATTTCCAATGCTCTCAGTCTTAAAGGAGCCTGTAAGCTTTTAAAATAGCAGCATATTTACCACCACATACAAGCCATCTCTTTGTCTAGGTCATGCACTCAGATTATTGAAACGATACTTTATGAGCAATGGCTTGACTCTGTATTTATTTGTGTTCTTAAGCCACAGTCTGTCTCGTATGCTGCATTTAATGCCTTTATGTTTTAAATATCTTCTTATCCTGGTTATATGATAGCACTTGAATTGCAGGTTGCATTTGTAAAACCAGGAAGCATTTCAAGAACATTGGCACTTAATGCACTGCAGGTTACAAATATTGATTGCAAGCCAAACTGTTGTTGTTTTTGGCAAGCGTATTTTCCTTTGAACCTGATGCATTTGAAATATTGATGCAGTGGAATTAACTGCGTGGTTCCAGCTCAAGAGACTTATTTTGCTGGATCACCTGTCTAAATGTGGTCCTTCCTTTTTCATCTCATTAATGATGCAGGACTTTCATGCACAGGTCAAGAGGTGACCTGACCCTCTTTTGCCCTCAGCAGTGCACACTGAACTCATGTAGAATCAAACAGGAACTGCACGCTGGAAAGTAGATATTAATACAATATATCAAAAAATGACACAAATACTGCTGATTTTAATGGATCTGGTTGTGAAAATAAGGCAGTGGTGCTTCTAGAGCTCATCGTGCCCTGATACTCTTAGGTAAAGGATTCATAACCATTTCATCACCATTTTCCACCATCATTTTGATTCTTTTGATGACCAGCACAATGAATCTGATTTCAGAGCTGACAAATATGTTTGTGTCTGCATCACGGACATGTTACAGATACAAATTTTCCAGCAATTATTTTGTTAGTGTTTGAAAGAGAAAGTGGAATTCTTTCCTGCAGGATTGTTGGCTCAAAGAGTTAGAAGTAATAAAACATGTTTTCCTTAATAACTTGGGCAAAGGTGACCTTAAGATTAAATAATTGGATATGCAATTGCCCTTACAGTAATTCTGATTATGAACCTGCACTTCTTAGTCAAAATCCTGTCCTAAGCAACTTATTAGTGCATTTATTTCAAAAGTCCTCTTGAGGACAGAGTTTTGAATATCTTTGACCAACTACAGAAGGAGAAAATTTACCTATTTTATGTAATATATAAAGCCCAGCAGCATAGAAAATTTGGAGTAGCAGTATATGAACTTGCTTCTTCTTTTGCTTATGTATTCCTTTTCAGTTTTGTGGCATTTCTGATTCCACGTGCCTGGTGCTGCACTGAGGGTTTACAGGTACACAGCTGTGTTTGAAAGTTAGCACAAGTGTGCTTTATTATTTATTATTAGATATAGTTTCTGTTGGATATATCTCAGAACTGAAAATAGGCAGGAATGGAGGCCAAAGCTGTGAGATACAACTGTGGTGTTCAAGTGAAATTCATCCCATGGTGAAGATGAGAGGTACAACGTCCGTGAACCACTTACACCCTGCTGATATTCAGGTCTGAGGACAGAAGGAGAATTTAAACACTTTCCTGCTGCCTTTTGTTAACATTGAATTTGTCACAGCTATGGACTCTACACTGAACGTGTTCATCATTTGGTTCACAGCTTCCCTTTCTACAGAGGCTTCTCCTAATACAGTGCTGCAAAGAAAAGAACTGAGGGGTTAAGCATCAAAGCAGTGGAGTAGAGGAGGAGGAGGAAATAAGCCATGTTAGAAATTATAGATGACTGGACTCTGGAAGAATGAGATGTAGCAGATTATTTATAGTTATGCAGAACTGGAAGTCAAATACAGCCAGGAATCTGCTGTCATTGGCAAGGGAAACGGGACCTGACCCTGCATGAGTAGAGCAGAGGATCCCATCACTGAATTAATCCAAGTTGCTAGAATGTGGGCTGGCTGCTAAGTCTTTTTTAATTTTGCTCTTGGCTCTTCTGATATCATATGAGTCACGAGTCTTTACTGGCCTTGTTTTACAGATCTGAGAGCAAGGCAGTGACAGTGTTTACCTATCTCATACGGAAAATGTGAGGCTTAATTAATGTTTGTAAAGACCTGCTGGATCATCCACCAGAAACGTTACATCTGTACTGAGTTATTCTTATCCACTGCATAAAGTTCTTCCTCGACCTTTGTTCACCTTCTAGTGACCTTTTAAACCTGAGCAAACATTACTGAAAATGGCTCAGGGTTTTATTTAATATGGGATACATATTTTTCAGGGCTGGTGGTGTGAGGACATGTGTCACTTATGTGCCCCATAATTTGCACTTGCTGCTTTCGTGACAAGCACCATGAATGGCAGGACGGCACTTTGAAACGAGGATACAAACTTCATGAAGCAGAAACCTGTGATTCTGGGCTCACAGTGTACACAGGGAGCTCTGAATGCCATGAACGAGAAACAAAAGACAGGTTTTCAATTCCTTATGCATCAAGGCTAAGAGTGTTTTTCCCAAAGTGTAGCAGAAAACAGGAAATTCTCATTGATGGGAAGAAATATGTCTAATTGACATTACTGATATCTCGTGGAATGACTTGAATTATTTATGATGGTAAAAGCATTGTTTATACTGTACTCACAAAATGGAGGCAAGGAAGGAAATATGGAGAACATTGCTCCATATTAGACACAATTGCCATCTATTTTTAGTGGTATTCTTAAAACTCAGAAACACAAGGTCTTTATATCTAATCTATATTTATATATCCATGTGTATGGCTCAATACACTAATTTGCAACACTCAGGAAGTAGTGCCAGCAGAGACAGGGATAGGGGGAAGTGAGAGATGAATGTCTGACAAACCTAAAAATAGGGTGAGTTACTCCCTATATGCTTGTTGGTACCATGCAGAAAGGAGGGTTGTGCTTTTCGGCAGCACCTCAGTTTGGGGTACACACTCTGGGTATCTGTGGCATCCAGTATTGTACCACAGGATTTTCTAAAAATCATAACATATCATTTTCTAACCTCCAAAATACCCCCTTTGCCCACTCTGGAGCGTGTCAATGTCGGCTGTCAGAAACACTGGCTAAAGAAGAATTAATCAGTGGACTGGAAGCTGGTGTTTGCCCACAGCCCAGTGACCAGAACCTAATTACATTCAGCCTGAGCAAAGCAAGGCCAGTGCCAAGCCCGCATCACGTCAGCGTGTCTGAAAATTGTATCTCTCGTGTACGCTTGAGTGTGAAAGTCTTTTGTGACTAAGAAAAGCTGCCTAAACAAGTGGAGAGCAGGGCTGGTTAAACTCGGCGGAGAAACCTTCAGACAATGAAATTAAGCTCTTCCCAAGTGTTGTTTTTTGTGCTGGCCTTACCAAGTCATTCCCCTTGACTGATCAGCTAAAACCACTGGAGTTGTGATCTGCCTGTGTAAATACTTGCACTGCAGAAGTCAGCCCTGCTCTTTTTTTTTCTGGTGTTCCCTAAGTGATTGAGCCCTTTGAGCCTCCTCCCAGCAACCCCCCTGTGAAATTATTGGGCTGTATTCTTTCAAACTGGTTCACAAATCTATGAGTTGCATCTCTGTGACCTGTGTGAGGGACACCTCGTGTCCCCAGCTGGGTCCGGGTGGCGAGGGCAAGGTGGCAGCCCTCTAAAGCTGCTCTGCCCCTGCGAGCCTGGGCTCGCAGGCAGGAGCTGCAGGAAGGCAGGGGATCAGGCACAGGCTGCAGATTTTTGCTGTTTATTTTCAGGGTGTGCCTGTCTGATCCCTTTTCCTTAGCGGATTTCAGCCTTTTCTTGCGACGCGGGTCTTCTCCAGGCGTCTGTTACCATTATGCATTTTTCTTAGAAGGTAGCACATCTCCTAAGACAAGTTCAAACAAGTGGCTTAAAAGGACACAGATACTCTACAATAAAGACTTTTAGCTGAATCCATGGTAAACAATTTGCTTTCTATCATTTAATTTGAAGTACAGAAAGGACTCTTGTATTTGCAGACCAGGGATCCTCACACACTCATGAGGCTGAATAAGTGTTCTGCTGTGGTGACGGGATTGCCTGGGCTTTTGGGTAGGAATAGACTTGTTTTTCCAAACTCTGAAAATAATGAGCTTTATCACACATTCATAGATTATTTAAGCAGATTCTGTCTTGATTTACAAACCTCTCAGAAAGTCCTGATAATTAATAAGCTTCCAAAAAGAAATTGGGGGAAGTATCCGTACTGTGTATGGCAGTTTTCATTATCCTAGTATTTCTTGGGAGATAAATTATTCCTTGTTTTCAGTGAAGAGCCATCAGAGATAAATTCCACCCATCACTATGAGAAAGTGCAGAGACTGCTAAGTAGAGCTTTATTTCATCAGAATGGTAATATGGTGGTTTGTGAGCTAATCAAAGGCAATGCATCTATTGCTCTTTATTGAAATCCTTGATAGCCTTTCAAAACAGATACAGTTTTTTTCCCCTCCTCTTTATGACACACATTTTCTCTCACCCATTTGTACGTAAGCACTTTCCTCTGCACAGATGGCACTCACCCGAGTGTGTCCCCACTGGTGATGTCCATTACATGCTGTCAGGAAGCCTGGCAGTGAATGGGGGATGGACATGTTCTTGCTTTCACTGTTGACATCACTAGGTGAACAGAAAGGATCACATCTTAGGCAGATGTGGCAAATTGAAAATCTGACTGGCAAAAAGCATTTATATTTTTTATTGGAAAAAAATTCTCATTGTATGTGGTGGCTCTCAAAGCTGAGGGTAATGTAGCTTTTGTCCCTTTGGTGGGTAACCCCTTTGTAAATGCAGGCTGGAATCTGATGCACAAGAGCACTTAAGGCCAGAGTTAAGTAGTCAAAGCATACAGCAACAATAAAAGGTTACAGATAAAAAGAGGTGATTTTTCTTTTCTTAGCCCTGAAGACACACGATCCCAGTCTGTACTTGTTAGGATATGACACAGTGCAAATTCTCAGTAAGGAACTTTGATCTGAGAGAGATTTTGATGGCCTTCGAGTGCAGCAGTGGTATTATAGGTAACAATAATGTGCCTGCTTTCTTTCTATAATATAGACCCTTTAAGGAAGCAAGTAATTACCTAAGACCTTTTGCCTTGATTACGGAAGTTACTAAAACGTGATGAGAACAGAGGGTAGTACACTGAAGAGATCTACTTCAGTGATGTGGCAGTGTATCATTGTCAGAGCCTGTAGAAGAACAGAGTCCAATCTAGAAAAGCAGTTTGTAGAAATTCAGAGGCACCAAACTCAGTATCAGAGAAACAGGCAATTGCTCAGGATAAGGATTCATTCTTTTTGCAAAATTTGCAGTACAGTCAGTATGCCGAGAATGGAGAATTAGACTCAAGAGAGAACAAGTGTCAAAGAAAATTCAGATTTCTGGTGGCTGTAGAGATGAAAATGGATTGAAGAAATGAAATTCTTAAGCAAAGATATATACTCTGCTGTGCTCATGGTCCTGGGGTAAGATTGATCTCACACATCTAATGCAGAAGATAATATTTGATGCCTTCTCCTTGGTTACAGAAACATCCTTTTACCATTTTAATGTTTAAAACATATAAATCTTACAAATATTGCCATATTTCAGAAAGAATTTGATGAATGTTCAAATGCTTGCAATTTGCCTTTTTTCCTAAGTTCCTATAGAACATAGTTGGCCAACTAAAACACAAAGCTCTCAGTAGGGTAGAAGATAATTTTCACTACAGGCGTAGCAGTAAAGATTGATTTTGTTTTTCTGAGTCAGATAAATCACTTGTATTTTGAGGGGAAAAATAATTCTTAAATATTTTGTCCGGCTTTAAGTATGACTACAGTGGCAGGCATTCTTTTTTTTTCTTGTATTTGTGGAGAATACTTATTAGATTGTAGGTGCTGCAGCAAATATATCTAAAAACCAAATCTTAAAGCAGCTGAAAAATCTTTTGAGCAGATTCAAATACAGCTTGCAACTTTGATCACTTAAAGGCTGAAGTGGAGGCTTTCAGGCTCTCCAAACTCAACTGGGTTGGGAAATGTCTCATGAAACTTCTTGTTTAGTCCACAAGACCAAACACTGAGTCAATATTTAGACTAAGGGCTGGGTCCTCAGCTGGCACAAAATCACATACTTACACTGATGTGAGCTGGACAGATTTTACAGCCACTGGCTCTCATGGTTTTGTTACTTGACTTGTGGTGTTTGGTTCCAGGTTTTTCTTTCATTCCCTTAAACTGACTCGAGGAACTACACACAGTCTCCATTTTCATGAAGATAAAGTGTGACTAAGAGTCTTGCCTGTCTGATGTTGGAAAGTGACTTGAGAACAATAGCCTAGAGGCCCTTAAACTGTAAGGCAAAGAAACAGACCCCAGATTTATCATCTCAAATCATATGGTTTATACAATGATGTCAAGATTTTTGCAAACATAGGGCTAAAGATGATCTAATTTATCCCAGTGGAGAATCTCATCCTAAATATTAGTCAGGAGACAAAAATGAACTTTGTTTATGCAATACACATAACCTCCCTATCTTTCTCACTCTTTCTGTGTCTGAGTTTTCTGTTCCTATGGAGATCACCAGTTGCTTCTGCAAGCTCATCTTATATTCTGTCTTAGATCATAGAATCATAGAATGGTAGGGATTGGAAGGGGCCTCTAGAGATCATCAAGCCCAAGCCCCCTGCCAGAGCAGGATCACCCAGGGCAGGCCACTCAGGAACAGCTCCAGGAGGATCTTGAAAGTCTCTAGAGAAGAAGACTCCCCAGCCTCTCTGGGCAGCCTGTTCCAGATGGCTGCTTACAGTTGAGATCCACAGGATGTTGGCTCATTCCCATTTGCTTTGGAGACAACAAATTTTGGCAGTAGAACAGCTTCAAGTGCCAGTTGGCATAAGCCTTGACCCAGCTGTAGTAGTGGGAGAAGAATTTACTTACAAACAAATCTCCTTGTCTGAACTCTGTGTTACCATCCTGACAAATTGTGAATGTACTGAAATGTTTTTGGTGAACTCAGAGGATGCTCCTGAATCTAAGACTTATATGACTCAGAGTCTAGGAGGCAGCCAATTAACTGAATCTCTGCTTCTTTCTGCTCTTGAAATGCTCTCCTCAATTCCCATTCCCTCACACCTTGCTCCTTGTTCAGGACAACACCCCCTTTCACCTTGCTCAGCAACCCTAGAGTAAAAGTAGGTTCAGAGAACTCCATACGGTTCTCTGAACTACATATGGGAGACCTGGGTGCTGCAAGAATGAATAGTTTGCTTCTGTTCCAAGGTGCTATGTCTGCTCTTACATATTTATTAGTTACTGGTAGGAGCCGTTATCCAGCTGTGCCTTACCTGGCTGCGTTCTGCTGTTTAACTTGGGTGTTGCAAATAACCTTCTGTTCAAAAATCACACAGAGCAGAAGTCAATGCTTCTGCTTAGTTTCTGAGCCTGAAAGTGGAAAGCGAAGGATGCAGATCCGTACATGAATGTTAAACAAGAAAGCAAATATTTCCTTTATTAAATTCAGTCAGTTCATATTACATTTGCCGAGGGCATTCCAAAATAAATATATACTTACTGATACTGTTATAATGCATATATATTCATTGCCATGGATTTATATCTCTTCTGCTGGATTTTCTTCTAGAAGCAAGAGATTAAGAGAATATAACCTTCATTTAAAACCACTGCCCTGAGCTCAACCCATCCCTTCTTTTTTTGTTTCCCATTGGTTTTCACCCATGTAGAGGTTTTTACCCTTTATGATCTGGTAAAGCAACAAGGAAGCCTGAACTTTTTAGTTTCTTCACAAGGTGGAGTGTGTCTTGCTGTAAATATTCTCCAGAGATTTGAAAAAAAATCTCAGTAGAGTCTTCCCCAAATGGAAGAGAATGATAGAAGCTGAAGTTACTGACAAAAGAGTGTTCAAATTTAGCAGAATTGAATGGATTAATCAGTTTTCTCCTCTATACCTGCATGGTTAGAATAAGGAAAATCAATAATTAACATTAGCATGCAAAAAATGATAAAACTGATTTACAAACAAGAATGAAAACCTATATTTGAGATGTGTCATGTTTGCCTTGTTGGCTCAGACCTTTTGGGTTGCGCATGGATAGTTGCACGTTCATTTTTCGTTCGCTGAGTACTCAAAGTCCCAGATATACACGTGCCTCCCCAGGAAAGTGAAGAGAGAGCAGCCTGCATGTCCTGCCCAGCCCCAGGAGCGTGGGCTTGAAGAAAGAAGGCAGCTGTCACTAACCAACACCAATAATGCTGTACCTGTACCCTGTGCCTACTGTGGGTTTAGAAAAGAGTTTTGTTTCAAAGTCTTCCAAGAGTTCTGACTGGTCTTGATCTACGCTGCCTTAGAAACAACAGTCTGTCAGCTCGAGCTGTGTTTGTTTTTATATATAGGATATCCTAACGTAGAGACCTGTCAAAAGTCTGTCTAATGGCTGTCTACTGGTTCCTCAAGTCCCAGGAAGCCCATATTAAACCCTGTTTTACAGCTTCTTGATTCTCTCCTTCCCAAGGGCAGCCTAATGGTGAATGTGAAGTGTATCATAATGGATGTTTTCCCTCAAATCCTTCAGCTTTAAATCCTTTCTTTTTCTAATTCTAGTGTGAGTTCATCTCACGCTTCCCCTTTTGTGCTATTATCTGCTGTCTGTGGAGACCTAGATTTGAACTAGTAAGAAAGCATTGTGTGTCACAACAGATACTTTACACATCCTTAAGGTTTCTACTTGGCAATAAACAAATAAATAAAGTCAGTGTCAGAAAAACAAGGCCAGAATGATTTTGTTTTCCTTTTAACTTTACAAAGAAGCCGAGGAAGATAATACAATAATAATAGGTTCATAAATATAAACTGCTGTGAACGTACTTATATCGGTGTTTACGTGAACGTAATGAATTTGGCAATTTCAATGTAGATGCTCATTGCTCTTTGGACTTTTTCACACATTCTGCAGTCATACCCTGGGCGAGGTGTAAGAGGTGCTTCCCAGCTGGCCAGTTTTACACTTTTACTGGTCTTTCCTATTGTTTGGTAACTTCTAAGGAAAATGAATCCCTTGATAAAGTTTGAAAGAGTCACAAGCACCTTCCAAAGAGAATAATTTGTCCTCCAGCTATTCAGGTGCACATCAGCATTTCATTTTCTGTAGCCATCATGGTGACGTGCTACTCTGACCAAAAGGTTCAACTTCCCTGAGTTTGTTTCACGAGCTTGTAGTTCTTAAATGAACTTACTAGTTAAATGTTTATGATCTCTTACTATAGCTACAGAAGACATACCTTGTTCATAGGCATTTTCATCAAGGATGAAAAGTAAAATTCTCCATTTGGTTTAAATCCAGCAAATTTCTACTCAGTCCAGCAGTGGAGATGGAAAAAAAGGCTGGCATTTGTACTGCCAGCAAGCATGGTTTGATTCATACAGGAGAGGGTGGTCAAATTGAGCAGATCCTGTTTATTCAGAAGTGATGTCATACTAGAGTGACCTGATGTGTTGCGTGGCTGATGGTACCTGCACTTGGGTAAGCAAAGCCTGCTCCGCTGCTTTGGGGAGCACCGAGATAAAATGTTGTAGAAATAACATTCAAATCCCCTCTAGCTCTCGTAAAAGGTGGCTCTTCCCAGTCAGCAGGCAGCTGTTTGACAGTGAGTAGTTTCACATTTCTTAAACTCTGCTTACAAAAGCTGGCGAAGTACCCAGAGCACTTGAGAAAGTTTGGCCTTTTTATAATGTTTGTGCTGCGAGTGCTCTCTCCGCGTGCTAGGTAAGTGATACATACTGAACAGTAGTCACTCAAGTGAACAAGGATTTATTTTTGTTGTTCCTGGTGTTTTATAGCTTATTGCAGCTTTCCTTGCTCAGATTAGGCTCACCATAATATTCAGCAAATCCATTTTCTTTTTTTGAAACAAAATATTTTTTAATATGTGTGGTTTGCCTCTTAGTCCACTGTACTTCCCACTGCTAAGTTTCAGCCTTTCAGAGCAGAGTAAAGGAGAACTGAGGGACTGTCTTACTTTAATGACCTTCAGCTGCCCAATGTTTGATTTAAATTTTATGGGTATAACATGTTGTTAATCGCACAGCTATTTGCATTTATGGCCTGCAGCCGTCCTTCCCTGGGCTGTGATCTCTTTCAATCTCACATGAAGCCAAGTCTGGCAGGCCAATATTTGGATGTTAGATTTTCCAGCCTTTCAATATATGGATACCATGGGAAATGGTGTTTGTAGCTCTTGGGTGACACGCTCATCTCAGACCCAGTACAGAACCCCAGAATGAGCTAATATGTATGGTACTAGCTGAGGTGCTATCTCTTGGATGAGATAAGAGAAGTATAGGTGTATAGGGTGAGGCTCTGAAGAGATGAACTTTTATAAGCACTGCTGTGACTGCTCTTGGGAAATAGGAGACATGAGTGGAAATAAGAGGGAGGAAGGAAAGAACCAATTTCCTCACAATTTTCCCTTGGCATCCATGAATACAGAAAAACTGAGAAGAGTGAGGTCAAAGGAGAATCTTTTCCACCTCAAGAAAGTTCAGATACTTTCTTCATGAAATGCAATGAGGGGCAAAGAATAGAAGCGTGCACTGCTCAAGTTATAGTATGGGGCAGGAGGGAAGTTTGGAATGGACGTGGTGATGCTCTGCAGAGCAGTTGGCAGAGGAGGAAAGCAGTTTCCTTGTTTTCTCTGTTGGTTAAAAAAAAATCTTAGTGACCTGCTTGTAGTAAATGTCTCTATACAGAAGAATGACCTTCAGGTCACTGAAAGCTGCAGAGGCAGAGTGTTCCCACTCATGTAAGAGAATGCTGGGCTACAGGACTAATTATCTCCTACACACTGTGTGTACCATCAGTTTTATTGACATTGCTGTATTCAAAAATATTTAAAGTTTCAGAGATTTTTTGCCTAATTGATTCTTTCTGAAAAGATAAAAATAGAGGATATGGAGAGAGCATTATTTCATTTCTGGAGCTGCTAAACTGCCTACTTCATTCTGTGAAAGGCAAGTACTTATCTTTTAGCCCAAGGCCATATCTGTGTGCAGGACAGCAGTGAGGGTCTTGAATCCTTCCATGCCTAAAAAAAGTGAACTGTGGATGCCAGACCACGCTCTAAACAAAGTATTGGGGTAGCTGGGCCTACAAGGAGAAAACCAAAGCATTTAGTGTTTGTGTTAAGTGACATGTAGGTAGAGATATTTTATTTTCATTTACATGTTTTTTCGATCATACATACTGAAAAGAAAACTTCAATAATTGATGAACATTTTTTATCGTTTCTCATGAAAAAGTCATGTTCAGTTTGTTGTGTGATGGGGCAGACATGGCAGTGTTAGAATGGCAGTTATATCGGATGCTGTGTGCTGTACACTGCTGAAAGTTTAATGAGCACATTCTAAAACAAAGAAAAAACCCATGAGCTTATAAAAAATCGCCTCTTCTTATTCAGCCTGTGGCACTACATGCAATTTATTTAAGTGACATTAAAAAACAATTGCGCTTATTGGTTCTCTTCCAACATCTACTGCAAAAGATGCATTGCCAATAGATTTGATGGGAGAAAAAGGCTTATAGTAGTGCTCAGAAAGGTATGTTGTCCGGTACGTAAAACCTGAATACTTGGGTTTTAAAATGCTTAATGTGAATTTAAATCTGTTCCCACTGAGGTCAATGGAAGTTTAATCACTGACTGATTTCACTGGAAACAGAGGCCAACAGTAAGCACGTTTTAAAATCCCATGCAACAGTTTCTGGCACACAAATGTGGCAGCTACCAAGACAGTTCATTTTTCTCCCAAACACAGAGCATGGTCCCATTTTTTTTTCCTTTCATTTTGGACAAATTTCCCCTAGGGACGGTGAGAGTTTGACAGAATTCGCTGAGCAGTCACTGTAAGACAGTAAGACCTCAACTGACATCTCTAAGATGCGTAAGTGATTCTGTGAGTTACATTTGTTGCAGCACGTGCCGGGAGATGCTGCCTCTATGAACGTGCAAAACCATTAACATGTGTAAATGGGTTTCAAGAAAAGGGTGAAAAAAATCTTCAGTGATATGCAAAGGTCAGAATTTATTCTTGTTCCCCAAACAACACTGACTGTCAAGCATCATAAATACAGCCTTCAAGGTCCCCGTTTCACATAAGATATTTTTTTAAGGATACAGAAGCAGGAGCACTGTGTAGCTCCTTGAGGTGGATGATGTGGCGAAGGAAAGTTTTGGAGACAATTGCCAGAAGCCATATGACCTCTGAAACAGCTGCTTTATATTGGGCTGAACTGCTCCACAGACCCATTTATTAAAGAGCTAATTCGGCTTGATGTGAAATTTTTGGTCGTCAGCTCTGAATACCGTCAGGGGAGACATCAGTTGGCAGCAGATGTGGAAAGCTATTCACGTTGGCAAACCGAACAGCTTGGCCAGGGAAGTCCACGCAATACTTAGATAAATAAATAATAAATGAGTCAGAATTGCATTAAAGGAACAAAGATTTTCCTGTACCAGATTTGTAGTATTTTCTTTTGAGGTTTGTGGTGTTTTATATTACGTAAAATCCTAGGCAGAATTTGACAATTTTCAGGTTTTCTGCACTTCCCTTTTTGCTTGCAAGCTTTGAATCTATTTATTCAGTTGCAAAAAGGTAGAAAAACACCCAATCTTCAACACAAGCCTGGAAACATTAGTGGTGTTTCAACTTCATAATAATAATTTAAACCCCCCACATCCTAGGCTCAGGACTGTAGTCTTTTCTAAAGACTTTTTGATGCCTAGCATCCTTGTTCAGATCTGCAGATTTCAGGTGTTAAATAATATTCACTAAAATTACATTCAGTGGTAATTTTTTTTCAAAATAGCAATTCAATTACACTGAAGATGACCTGGTGACAAATTGAGGTCTGTTATCTTGCAATCCCAGAAGCTAGGTGAGCTCTATCAATATCCTCGTGACAAAACTCTCCCCCTTCCCCTCAGCCCAGTGCCCGCCTCCTCCCCATGATTGTATGAGCTGATAGTGATGAGTCAACAGAGGTTCCCCAGTGAAAAATAACACTTAGTAAGACATAATTGGGATGTCTCCACTTTTTTCTTCTTCAGCAATTAAAAAGATGTAAAGAACCACATTAAATTCTTCTGTCAAGGGAGCTCCAAAGAATTTCTTCCCATGGAGGCCATGTGCAGTGATCTTGCAGTCAGTGATCTGAGAAGTTTTGCACTGGGATCAGCTCACAGCCCCCAGCAGCTGAGTGCTTCTAATGATAGTGTCAAAGAAAACTTCCCATTGTAGAGCTCCACTAGTTATGAAATATGGGGTCAGCTGCTTTGGCCATGAATATTGCACGTCAGTTAATATTTATCAAAGACAAAAATATCCTGCTGGAAGAGAGCAGCATTTGTTCCACTGGTTTCAGAGACCAGTTGTGCGTGGTTTGGATTTAGAAACACAAAATTGCTTTTGACTGTTTGAGACTTAGCATGTATTTCAGTGCTGGCTGTGGCTTTCAGAGAAGCACTTGGGGAAGGGAAGGGAAGGGGGTGTGAAGCTGCTCAAGAGATTGTATATAGGTTAAGAATCTCTTTATATCGAGAATAACTGTCTGTATTGCATATATGATCTCCCTGGCTGACAACGGTAACCTGAAGATTAGTGGCTGTCTATCTGAATGGCAGATGTGAGTTTCTACCAGGTTTGGTGATCTGAAATCATGTCATGCTGGACAGGACCCTATACATCAACCCTGAACCATCCTGTAATGTTTTAGGACACGGAGAGTTTGTTGTCTTGAAGGCAGAGGTATGGGAATGGAAGTCAGCAACCCTGTGTGCCTCTGTTGTAGGTGTGTGGGTGAAGCCTGGCCCAGCCCAAAGCCCAGAGAATAAACAGGAAAACTTCCAGTTGCCTCGGTGACCTCAGACACAGTTATAATGATCTTGACCTAATGACTTATTACGAGAACTCCGAGTGTACATCCATGTGTAGACAGACATTTTCAGACCTGGCTTAGTTATCAATAATGACTTGATAACTTTAAATAACTTTATGGGGATGTAAACATGCTGTATTATCAAAGACATGGGAGACTGAAGCCACAAACTGCCAGAAGTTTAGCTGAGGAATATGACTTAGCAGACTTCACCTTCTTGTACCTTCACCGCTCCTTGCAAGCAGCGTGAATCTCCTTTCTTCCATGATTTGGTTGAACTAAGCTCTTTGGCTCCAAATATCCATTTTGGTTTTAATTATTTATTTTTATTTTGTGAGAAAGGTTAGAGGGAGGGCAGGGAAGAAGAGATCTGTGAGGAATATTTTTATGTATTATTCTGAATCCTGTAGTCTTTTTGCATCCTATCCCTTTTTGGAATAAGCAAAGTTTGTGGCTGCAAGTCAGCATTCCCCCCCCCTCAAATAACTAAAACATTGTAACATGTCTCTAAAAATTCTACCTCCTGAGACCAAGCATATGGGCTTTGCATCATTGTTTTTGCTGCCTGATATTATTAGTGCCTTTAAATTTGGAGAGCAAACTTTTGTTCCGTTGAGAACAGGGTTGGGAAATTGCCTGTGCCCGAGAATCACACTTAGCCTGCAAATAGATGTATGTAAGTGGAACAAAAAATGAATTCATAGAAGCCTGTTCATTGTAGTGCGTAGCTGCATCTTCAGCAAGTCAAATGGAAATGGCTCATTCGCAGTCAGCAGAAAGAGCTCTGGTTGTGGTGGGGTGGTTGCAGGGAGAGGGCAGCTGCGGGTCACCTCGGAGTGCTTTGGTGAGTGGGCTCAGCCCCGTGGAAGCACTTCCTTCAGCCTCCTTGAAAAAACACCAAAACCCACGTTATTTCATACTAGTCTAATAAAAAGTATGTATATTGGAATTCCTTCTGTAGCTGTGAATGATGTTTTTTATGTAGTCTTCTTTCTGTGACAAATAATCATCAAGAAGCTCTGAAAATCCATCAGAGCCATCACTTTTTGTGCGTGTTGCTCTGGAACACAGAAATTACAGCTGTTGGTTTACCCTGCTGGTTTCTCTGGTGCATTGGTTTGGCAGCCCTATCACCTCTATATGATAATGCACTCGGGAAGAAACCTTTCAGATCAAACAAATGACTTTGATAAGCTATCAATATTTGACTAAGAGGCTGCGCTGGAAGCACACCCACTTAGTTGGAATTAAAAGAGTAGGATTTTAGGACAGGCGATATAATCCAACTTGACAAACTGGTTAAATATTGACAAGAAGCGGAAGAGCAGCAGTGCTCGGGCTGAAGAGAAAAGCACGCTTGCTTTTCTGATTGAGCACATCCAGGCTTTCCAGACCCAGAATGAATGGCTGCAGGGACCCGAATGATCGAGCCCAGTGTAATCACCTGCGTGGCTTATCATTTCTTCAGTTGTTAAAGGTAGGTCTGCTCTCCCAGAAAGGCAGCTCCTCATGAAGAAGCTGGGCAGATAGCTCAAAGCTGGTTTAACTGCAAGGGGGTGTTTTTACCATGGATCTCACAGTTGCATGCAGACTGATACTGTTCAAAATTTAATGAAGAAAATTAGGCAGTGAAACATAATGTGGTACGTTTTCTACCTTGTAAATTGGAACAATTATACGCGTGTGTGTATTCATTTTAAAATGTTTATTTAGTCAGTAGAATTATTATAAGTCTGTGCTTCAAACCAGCTATTAGCTAATGGAGAGACCTCATTGTCAGGGGTATTAGGAGATTACAGCTTCATTTACCATAATGCACAGAGATAGTCCAAGTGTTCTGCTTTTTGTTTGTGTGTTTGTTTAAATTTATTTACATACTTTAACCCATTCCCTAGCATTTTATCTTTCAGCAAAATCCTCTTATAATCCAAAAGGTTGGGCAGAGATGCTGCTCCACATGATAACCGAAGAGCTATGTAAATAAAACCTGACATATTAACTGCCTTGGATTCCTGTAGTTTCATATTTGGAAATAAGAAAATGTAGTGTAGATACGGGAAACAGACGTGTTTGCTTTTCCAAGAGAGTAATTAGTCAGCAGCTGGAACTTTTAAAATAAAATAACAGGAGCCAATCACCTTCTCTCTATTCCCACAGCAGCAGTGAAATTAGGACGTGGAGGAAAATACAAAATATGTTGGCATTTTGGGTTATTAGCACAAATGATTTTAAAACAAATAACATATAAACCAGATTGTAGCAAGCACACAGGAGAGCAAGCAGTAAAGTATTCACTGTTTATTTTAACACATCTCCTTGGGAGACGTTTCATAAACATGCGATGATATAGATGTCAGATATTGATTGTTATGTACACCCATAACTTGAGCGTTGTCCTGTACAATTCCAGCGTGCCATATGGCCTGAACAAACCATGCAATTCATTAGTGAACATATTACAGCTTTATATAGCCTCAGAGAAACGTGGCAACACGTGATGTAATGCTCATGGACAGTAGTTTGTTGGCTCATTTACCATTGCTTTAAATAGAACGATGCTGGGCACATTAAATTTTTGTTTGTCGTTTCTAAAGCTGGGAAATTCCTTGCACTCTTTTTTTTTGTTGTTAGCAGTCCTTCTGTATGAAGTGTTCCAGGAAAAGAAGAGGGTTATGGAAAGAGGCAGGTCTAACATATATATGCAAACTGATGTACAATCAACATCGCCTGGTTCTGCAAACACCGAGTGCAACACCGAGTTCCTGTTTTGTTCTTAGACTGAAATCACAAGCACGTTCTTGATAAAAAACTTGGAGCCTGTCCCGTGGTGCTATAGCCAAGGTACCAAATGGAGAAGAAAGCCATATGTGACACTATTTGATTAAGGATTAATATGCTGTGGCTTCATCTAGTTAGGAAAATTTAATCAATTTTGCCGCCTTATAACACGATAACCTTTGGTATCTGAAAACAGCTTCAGGTCGCTGGTGTGTATTGATCACTAACATCAAAATCAGCTTTGGTTTTTTGTTTTCTGCAAGTTTTCCAAGTGAGCACTGGCATATTGAACCCATGTTTCGCAGCGTAATTCAGCCAGCATTTGGTAAAAAATGAAAAGCATTCATTGATTACTCTTTGGACACATCCAGAAACCTTCCACATGTCGAGATGCCTGGGTGTGACTCACTGTTGTGTTACTGGAGTTTTCTGCTGTTGCAGCTTTATTTTGATCAGGGGAGTTACTGCGGCTTAACCCAGAATTGCACAGTGGTGACATCAGCCTTGTTAATCCAGGAGGGAATTCTGCACATGGAAAGGCTTCCAAACTGAGCATAGTTTTTCAGAAAGAAAAAATGGGGCTAGGAATACAATCCAATCTAAGGAACTGACATTATTATAAAGAGCAAATAATGGAATGACATCTTTTCTACAAACAATTTAGTGACACAATTCAAACAACCTACTTCAAAGAATAGTTAAGAATATAAAAGAATACTAAAAGCAAAAGATATATTCAACAATATATATATGCATGGGGAAGGGCAGACGTGATTTAAGGAAAATACTCAGAAATACTGGATCTTCATGTAACTTTTGCATTCAAAGTTCTTGTTAGATTGAATTTAATGCTCTTGTGGCAAGTGCCTGACCGTGGGTTTTATCTGCTCTATGCTGCTGGTGACGACCTCATGTTCCCGCTTTCCTGGTGCTGATGCAGAAGGGAATGCAACTATGAATTTCCCACTGGGGATTCTTAATATAGAGAGACTGCTTTTGCGTGCCCCCAAGCTTTCTAAAGGACAGTGATTTTATTTAAACAAAAACTTCACGTAGAAGAGCAAAGAAAAGAAATATTCCTCAAATTTGGGGTATGGTTGAAACTAAGAAAGAAAATCTGTAGATGGAAGTTGAAGCAGAAATGCATGTTCTCAGGCATGTTGTTTGGCAGAGCACAAGCTAAAATGCAGAAAAGTAAATCACTGGCAGAAGTGTGGACATAGAGGGCTGTCTGCTGGGAGTGAGCACAGAGCTCCCACATATGTTCCCATGCATCAAAGCTGTGCAAATACTTTGGAAATCTGATTAAAAAACCCAGAGATTATCACCCGTTCTCCAGGGAAGAGTCACGAAGGCTGCAGGACAGTCAGTACAATGAGCAGCTACATTTTCTTCTGGCTTTTATTGAAGGAAGAATAATTTCTTTAGCAAACAAAGCCCAGCCATATCGTGAGTGTAAGATAACCTCTATCCATTCCTTGGGAAGTTCTTGCAACATGTTGCAATAAGCATCAACCAGAAGGAAGCACATTTGCAGATGGACAAAATGTAGTTTAAGATGAAGCTGGGGCAGGGTTCAGATTTTTTCATTTTTTATTGCTCTGAGTGGACAGAGTGTGCTTGGTTTTACCTCTCATATGAAGAAAAAAAGGCTAAAGTAGCAGAGAGCTTCTTATCATGAGACAAGCTCCTTGTTTTATGCTGTCTCCAAAAGAAACACAGCACTTAGTGATGCACATAGCACCTCTTCTTCTTGGTAACATTCTTCCCCAAAAAAGCCTAATCAGCTTAGGTGAATAGTTCAGATTTGCAGGACTGGCATAGCCATGTATCTTTGGGTGTAAAACCAGGTTAATAAAGGGACAAAGAAATTAAGAAAATTGCTCTGAGTTGGCTAGAAATTAAGGAAATATCAGGAGATTTCTGTTGGTTAGAGCAGGAATCTTGCAATAACCACTGCTAGGGACCTCATTCCATGCATACTTGAATATTAGCTCTGCTTTGGCTTTGAATCTGAATGCTGACTCCGTTCTCATGCTGAATCCAGAGCCCAAATATATTTTCTCTATCTCATTTATTTTCCCAGGCCTTGTTAATTAATAAGATCTGTGTGCATTCCAGTCCAAGCTCCAGATTTTGACATCCTATGGACTTCAGCTATTTAAAGCACAATTCCCATGAATAAGTCATACTAAACAAGAGTCAGCAGGAAGTTATCATTTGTTGCTCAAAAAGTAGTGAGTGCTAAATTAAATAAATACCATGTCTTTTTAATGTTCTGTCACACAGACTAAAATCATATAGAGCTTTTATTGAATTTGGCCCAGAGGTTATGAAATGAAATAAATATAATGAAGTTGATTTGATTCTCCTGCTTGTCTCACTGTAGTCGGAGAACGTGTTGGCTTATGGAGGCATATGAAACATTTTGAACAAATCCAGAAATATTTCTAATCTTCATCACAGAAATACAAGAAAGTATTGTAGTTTGGGGGAAGCTTAACTTTGAATAATCAGACATAACATATTACTTTTTAGTCAGTTGTCACTTAATATCATGCTCCTATTTTTGCAGTGAAAACCCTGAAGCTATTCTGTGTGATTGAGCTAAACCAAATGTTTGGCAGGAGAATAGGGATGTTAAAAATTAGAAGATGCTCCTTTTGATGTCTGGTTTTGTTTAAGTATGGAAACAGAAGCTTGAGAGAAACAAAATTTTTACTTTGTGATTAAATGGGTGAAAATGAAATTGCATGTAAAGTTTTCTGTATGAAGCAAGGTAGTTTGAGTTTTCATGCTAGTTTGAAAAAGAATACAACATCTGCTTTGGTAATGTCTTTCATTGTATTTTTTATCAATTTAAACAAAGCCAAGGAGAACAGCAAATATGTCGTAAGAACAGATTTCTAAGCCAAGTTCACAAATTGGCTTTAAAAGTGATTAATAACCACTCAACATAAGCAGGCAGTATAATGTAATCACATTTGGGTAAGACACAAGGGGTTTCATCAGGAACTCTCTGCAAATGCTACAGAAAACAGTTTTCTTTAGTTACATTTTGTGTTTCTGGTAAAGTTCCCTTTAGCATTGAAAGGAGCTTTGCCCTGGAAAGAAACCTGGATTTGTCCATTAGTGCAGTGTGTTATCCTCATGCTGAACCAGCCACCTTCCTGTAAATAAACAGGGGTGTCTCTGGTTCTGTGGCAGTAATGTACCAGTAACGTGCTACTGATCCAGTTGCTGCACCGTCCTGATATTCCAGTTCCAGTACTGTGTAGTTCTCCCCAATTGTAGTATCTCTGCATAGCATATAGTTTCAACTCGGGCTGAGTTTTGAAGAAAGACTCTTACAACTTGTGTTTTCTTTGGATTGTGTGCTGATCCTTGGCCCTGCTTAGGACAGAAATAAAATTGCATGGCAACTCCTCCCTGAGACTGGGGCTTTAAAATCCAATTTGGGGATTTTCATTTTGAGATGTGACTTGAATCCTTCTCAAACTTCTTCATCTACTGTGTTCATTTCTCCTATGCGATCCACTCTTCAGGCTCCACAACATGACATAAAATGATATTTTAAAAGATGTACTATATAGATTATGTTTAATATTTTCAAAGCTTGATAGGGAAATAAACTCTGGAAACAGCTACGTGTTTTTGGAAGCAAGAGCAGAAATGCAGTGTGTCAGCAGTGTGTAGTAAAAGAAATGTATGTCTAAAAATAAAAAGGATGGGAAATGTTATTTACTTATTTGTAAATAAATCTTACCTTGTGCTAAGGACTCTTTATTTTCTATATGAAAGTAAAGAATGGCCTTGTGAATTATTGTCTGGTTTATGGAAAACAATCAAGAAGCACCCGACAGGTAAAATTGTTGTCACAAACAGCGGACAGAGCCTCTCTGACCCTGCAGCCTCTCATCCTAGATAGCGATGGTCCCTCGGTTACCGCAGTTTGCTGCCATCCCATATGGTCTCTCTGCAGACTGCCAGACATATGGGAAAAGAAAAGCTTGGATTGCACACATGATTACAAGCCAGCTAAAGCCTTCGGATACTCTGCATTAAGGTCTGTTTGGCTCAAAGGGTTTGTTTTTCTCTGTATCACATCTGAATGTGCTGATAGTGAGGTGGGGCTCTGCAGCCATTTCTAGCCTTATCGATTTATTACAGCACATCTCCTATTTTTTATTAGTAGGTATTCAGCAGCTGAGAAATTATGTACAGTATACAGTCATAGGCACAGAAATCAACCTAGTTCCCCCATAATTTTACTCAAACAAACATCTGTTTGGCAAAATATTTACTAGTCAGTGCCAGTACCTAATAATGCACATACAGAAAACACTGACTGAAAGAAGTAAAGGAAAAACAGGACAAAAAAGACAATACCACTGCTAAAAGGTAGATATTCTCTGTAACTTCTACTGATGGTTGGGGACATGATTTTAAAGATGTTTTGGTAGCTAGCAAACATTAACTTCAGGGCTTTGCTGGGCTGCTGGTGGCCTGGACTGTATGACAGAGCAGGTTCCTGTGGACCTCAAAGGCAGTGGTGCTCCATGCCCTGTGTACACACAGCTTTAGCTGTGTTTATTCACGTTATATCTTTTTTTTTCTCAAAACTGAACTTTTGCTTCACATGCTATATGCACACGTACATTCATGGAAGTCGGTACTGATATTATTAATTTTCTCACTCCATTTGCCAGTAGCAGTGTTTATCACTTGTGTATGTTGTAAACTGCAGTGGTGTGAGATACAAGTCTGTTCTGCAGAAGCTTAGAAAACCTGAGGAAACAGGGCAGGTAGAGACCTGATCTACGCAAAAAAAATCTCCCCAGTTTAGAACATTTTTATACTAGGAGTAAGAGTTCTTGCTGGCATACTGATGGAGTGATATCCAAAAGTAGGCAAATGTAATACAGACAGGGAGATCTCCTCTGAATTATTTTCTGCTCCAATCCTGGCATACATCTAAATCCTGGATTTGCCTCCGGTTTATAATATGGTTTGAAGAACTTTATTATTTTTATGTGTTTTTTATCCTTGCAATCTAAATTGCAGAGTGCTGTCAATGCTAACAGCTGCACACAGACACCACTGTGTTCCTGGGTACAGCCCCTGGCACTGCACTGCGCTTCCAGCTTGTGCCAGAGAGGCTCTGTGCAGGTACCTGTCTCTCTCTCATGCTCAGCATTTGTATTCTTTTATCTCTCATGCTCTTCTGTAATATTTCCTCTCAGAACCACAGAATCACAGCATGTTTTGGGTTGGAAGGGACCTTAAAGATCATGTAGTTCCAACCACCTGGCCAGATCTTGGCTTGTTTCCTGTGGGATTGTTTTTCAAGCTTGACATCCTGAAATCACATTTTTTTTACATCAACCAAACATCTTTGCCCCTCATCACTATCCTCACTATCAGGCACCAGCTGCATTCGCAGTGTTGGTCCACCTTCTTCCTCAAGTCCTATCAACGTACATCACTACAGCACACAGAGTTGAAATGTGGCTTGACATAAGACGTTGATTTAGAAGTCACCAAATATCTGTGAACAACTTTTCTATGAAATATTTTGTCATAGTAATCAGAACTTCTTTATCTTCCCAGGGAGGCATTAGAAATCCCAGCAGATCAGCTAACGTCTGTATATTGTGTTGTTTGAGAGATGAGTTAATGCAATGGCATTTTAAATGTAATGACCTAAATACTCTTTCAGTTGACTGTAAAGTAAATGGACAAATGAAGCACATTGTTGTTTATGCTTCATTGTGTAATGTTTTAATACTCTGTCATGTTTGGTGACAAGGACTACAGCTTAACCCATATTTTTAATAACTTCATTGAAAATCTTAATTGGAATTTCATAATCCTGAAGAAAATCTATCAGGTAGCTGTTATTTTCCCCTAAATTTTCTAAACCCACCAGCCTGTGACAAAAGTTAAGAAGTCTGTTGCTGCACTGTGCAGTGCTCCCCAGTGCTTTTGCTGGGCCAGGATAAATCCAAGGCTGAGCTAGAGCTGTAGTTTTGAGCTGGCTTTCAGCACTTTGTGTCACCTTTCTGTGACCAGCCCAGGGATGACATACGGATGGTCTGTCAGTTCCTAAGTGTGAGCTGCTGGCCTCAAAATCTGACCCTCAAGAAAGGCTCAGTAAAGGCTCACATTTTAGGTAGTGAAATATCTCACTCAGCTCCTGTTGCTGTCTGAGTCAGGAATGCAACAAGGATCAGCCCACACTGAGCTTCACAAGGGAAGGGGGAGACTCTGTTGGGTGAATTCTGCTCTGTTTTCCAAGAGGGCATTTAAGACTGGGGCCCATAAAAGTCTTGGCTGTTGCAATGTCTGAACTCTACAACCATGGAGTCCAGAGCTCAGCATGAGGTGTGGGGTGCTGCATTTCTGCTGCATTTGGAACTTTGACAGAATAAAGAGGGGAGCTGCCTGAGATGCAGCTGCACAGTAGCCAGCGTGCTGAGTGTGGAGGTGCCTTGGTCTGCTCGCTGCCTGTCGGGTGCCCGATTCAGAGGCTGCACGCAAGCACTGTCCAGACACTTATAATCAAGAGTCCAGAGCTTTCCCTGGACATCTATTCATCCTACAATAATAATCAAACAAATGCTTGGCAAAAGGTTTACTAATCACTGCCAGAGCCTAATAGTTGTGCTTTAGAGGATTGTTTTAGTTCAGCAGTTATCTAAAGCAAAGACTCTGGCTCATCCTTTGTAGCAGAGCATCCTCTAGCTAGGGTCCTGCCAGGAGGACCATGTTGCATAGCAAACTTTTAACCCTGTCAAATGCTTCATGGATTAGGGAACATTTAGAGTTAGGACTGTGGAGTTGGGCTCCTGTAATAAAAATTTGTGTCAAGTACACAACTTCAAGGATTGACATGTTAAGGATGTATCTACAGCTATAGCTTATGCACAGCATTTATTGGAACATGCCTCAGTATATCTTCCTTTTATAGGATATGTAACTACAAGGAGAAGGGAGAGTGGGGAAAATAGTAAGTGGAAAGTCTTTTATTTGTCAAAGCTCTGTGTTCTGGACATCTTACATAGTCAGTTATGTACTGTACAGGGACAGACCAGGAATAGAAAATTTGGAGAGCATCACGAGGGTTTTTTTGTTCTCACCTGACATTAATCCATGCTTTCTTTACACTCTGATTATCAATTCTTGGTTACTTCTTGTGCTCCCAACTTGGAATTTGATGTGATGAGCCGTGTTTAAAAATCAGAATTCATTCTGGCAGACAGATGCACTGGTTACTCCTTCTGAGCTGTGCCTGGAACCACGTGATCTGCTCAGAGGTATCTCTGGTGAGCAAAGCTGAGGCCACGAACGGAGCTGTGGAGTTGAAGACATGAAGTTGAATACACTGCCTGTTTAACACCAGAAATAAGACGAGGTATTAATAACACAGGGTTCATATGTTATTAATAGTTTCCTTGATTCCCTCTTAATTACACAAAATAGTCACACATCTTCTGGTCTCCCACTCTGCAGTATAATTTACAAGCATACACTCCTTTAGACTCTTTCGAACTCTGCTGCACAAGTAAATAAATGGTGGCAGCTTTATAAAACCCTTGACACTGTTCCAACATTTAAAACCTCTGTTTATCCAGGATTCAGCAAGGACAGAGATGACTTTCATGACAGAACACTAGCAATGCTCCCTAATAAAGCTCAACTCCTTGAGATACCATTCATTAGCTCTGAAATTTATGTCTACTGTGTATTGGCTTCAGGCAGAAAAGTGCAAACACTTTTAATGAAGGAGAACTGGATTTTTCTCCTTGATCCATCTAAGTCAGAGTCTGATGTTATCTTGGAGATAACGAATAAACATTTGAGTTTAAAATAGAACGGCAACGAGATGCTCCCCCTGGTCAGGAAGCCCTCCAGAGCTTCCCAGTGTGCTGCGCTGTACCCAGGGGGTTTACTCTTCAATGTGAATGTAAATATGTCCAGGGAATTATAAAGAAGAGGAAGTTTAAATGTCAAGCTCCTCGGAGGCCGGGGGACTGCCCCCCAACCCTCGCGTCATTCCCCCAGTGCCACACGCTGCACGGTTTTCCAAGCGGGAGCAAAACAAGCTCATTGCCACTAATTATAATTATACCGCCGCCCTCGGCGAGCCTGGGCTCGGTTCGTACGTGATCGCGTTCCGTGGACGGACGCAAAATTAGTCCTTCAAAAGTGCGGTTAATTTTAGAATCATTTGGAATACGCTACAGTTTCGCCGGGGGAAAAAAGATGCCGAAAGACCCTCTATTGGCCAAACAATAGGATGAGCGGGGCTCGAGGACTTAGGAGTTGAAAGACCCGAATCCAACAATTATGTAATACAAATTAAAGCGCTAATCCACGGCACAGCAGCGGGTGACGACGATGTGATGTGCACAGGCAGGAGCCGGTGCCGGGTTTCCCCCGGACGCGGGCAGCGCTCCCCGCGCACCTGGAGCCGGCTGCGCGCACACGCTCCCCTCCCTCTTAAAAGACAGCCCTCCGGCGACACCAAGCCCCATCTTAGCTTGGTCTCCCAATCCTGCCAACGCTTCTCACCTCTATTTCAGGGAAAGCGTAAGGAAAGCCCTAGGTAATTACTCGCTAAAGAACGCTCCTTTTTCGGTCGTTTCCTACTCTGTGCACATCAACAAATCTGTTCCCTTCACCCTGAACGGTTCGATTCAAGGGCACTGAAGTTCCTGACATATGGTTGGGCTCTCAGACAGATACCTGCAACCGGCACAGCAGCAAGGCAGCTATTTTTATTTTGTTTGGTTGGGTTTGGTTTTTTTTCTAAACAGACAACTCAAATGAGAGACTCCGGCTTCTGCAACTGTTCCTTGGTTTTGCTGTTCGTTTTTTTTCCCCCCTCCTGCAAAGTTTTCTGCCCAAATTCAGAGCAGAGCATACCACGGCCATGAGCTGAAGCTCTCCAGCGTTGCCCTATAATTTTCCCCAGGTGCGGCAGGAATTGGAGACATTCAGCAGCCCTCCAGACCCGACACACTCAAACAGAAGCAAACACGTAGGCAGCTCCTGTTGACCTGAGGGGAAACCATCTTTATCACCCAAAGCAAAAAAAAAAAAAAATAATAGGAAAAAACACACGCCTAAAAGAGTGGAATTCCTTCCTGTAAAACCTGTCAGGTTCCTCGTCAGTACTTAAAAACCCAACCAACAAACTCGTGTTTATTATTACAACAGCTAAGTGTGCCAGGTGTTCGTGTTCTCGGGTAGGGCACAATCACTGCCCCCACAGCACACGGGATCCTGCTCCTGTGCAGTTTCACAGATCTCCCATCTAACACGGAGTCCTCCTAGTCCTTTTTTGTCTCCCAGTGAAAATGGTTCTGCCCATCAAATCCTGGCATTTATGCCATTATCCATTAAACTGCAGTGGTGTATATTTTATGAGAACAAAATGGTCTTGAGTTGACTTCATACCTCAGATATGAGCAGAGCTATACATACCCCAGGAGACTATTACTGTCTTCCTTTGCTGGCACATCACATGCAAAAGGGGAAGGGAAAAAAACCAAACAAAACAACACATAGGCTGCGTATACACGTTAAATAATCACAGGAAGCAAATTAATAACCAAATCAGAGTAAGAAAGAATTTGAACATTATTGCTGTGGGGATTTAGGAATACTTTCTATACATGCATGCATAATGCCCTGTGATGTTCACAGCTATCTCTGCTCCTTCGCCAACCCGTGAGCGCACTCGATGCAGAGGGGGGACGACATCTACTCTTCCTCCAGCACTGCAGCAGGCATTGGCAGGAAAACCTCAGGGATCAGCCTCTCCCCCCCCCCGCCCAAAGGCAAGTGTATCCCGACAGCGTAACTAGATTTATCTTCTGAACAAAATAGCTTAGGAGTAAGCAGTCAATGAGTTGAATAATAATTAGAAATTACTATTTTCCTTTCTTCTGGCGTACTATTACTGATTCCTTTTCTTTTGATAATGTTATTCTCTCACGGTAAAAATCCCCTGACGTTAACAGCTGATCTCATTGCCTCAGCCAGGACCCATATAGTAACCCCAACAGTCATTTGCTAGTGGTAGAAAACTTGGTACCTATCAGATATTTATTCTGCACAAAAGGTTTAGATACAGATACCACAGACAGATTTGGACATTTGAGCGGTGACCATCTTTCATCTAGCAGTCTGCCTTTCTCAGAGCAAGAGACAAAAATTGCATGTGGATATGGCTCTGACTCTCACTTATTTAGTATTTTTCTCTACAGTGCTACCACTTTTGAGTCTCTACAAATAAAGAATCATCCTCTATACCTCAAATTAAGTTTGATGGTCGCTGGGTAGTTGCAAGACTATTCTAGTTGGGTATTTACTCTTCTCCAAAATACTAAATCACAGCCTGGGCTCTCTGTAGTTGATGGAGAGGAACACCCTCCACCAGAGGCTAAGGGCACCTACTGTTAGGCTCCAGCTCTAAATTACTGTCTAGAAAGGGCTTTCCCTCTCTCCGTTGACTTTGAGAACTCCACTGTTCCTGGAAAAGTTTAGTGTCATGAATATACCACGCTCTCAATTGCAAGAAATTACATCAGGCTTGGCAAAAGTAGCGGGGAACTGCCCAACCTGGGAAGACCGAGTAGCGCTGCAAGTCACACAGCTTCACTTTGCACCTTCCTGGAAAACGCAGTCGTAGAGGAATAAGACCCCAACCCTGCAGATGCTTTTGAAAGCCTGACAGCAAGTAGCAGAGATGATGCATTTGTTTACATCTCTACTGACATTTGCAGCAATATTTATTGCAGTAACTTAACCCGCTCTAAGAATACTTACTTAATGGTATAAAGTAAATGCTCGTCACAAATTAAGGTACACCGTGGAAGACTATAGTTTAAAAAGCAACATCAAGAGAAAAATCAAAAGTTGCCATGTTTCTTTTCCTATTTGATGTATATACAACTTCAAAGGTTGGTTTCATTTTGTTAACACGAAGATAATTTTTCAGGTTTTTAAAACCGCAAACAGAATACGATTCATGACATTTAGAAAAATGTCTACACCAAAATTACATAGTTTCCAGTGGACACAAGTCCAATCTTATTTCCCGTCAGTACTGCCAGCTCTTAATTAATAAAAATTCACACCATCCAATTCTTTTCCTGTTGGCAACATTTCTAGCACCTTTACCAGTTTGTCATGTGCCACACTGTAATTAAGACAGTCTATTACTTCTAATGAAAGACTAGAATGAATTACAGAAATCACCCGCAGAGCTATATAATCCCCAGAAGAGCAGAGATTACAGTGCAAAAGACCAAAGAAAATACCAATTTTTTTTATTTTTTTTTTTTTCATTTGGAGAACTGTTTTTTAGTGGAGAGACCACAGGATGGTCTGGCTGTGGTAATGGCCAGTCGGCACCTTGGAAGCACACTGGTGCTTAAACCATGGAATCCAAAACCACAATTGGCATTTCACATACACATATGTGTGCTAGGAGCATAATGTGTGCAGGAGGAACTGTGGAGCAATATGGTTTGGTATCTTCATTAATATTGTAAATGCATCATTCAAGACAGTGCCAGAAGGGATTCTGTGTACTCTGCACATTTAGCAGACGTTTAGCAGACTGACTCCTTTAGAAACATTTCAGAGGGATTTTTGTGTGTTGTCTAATAGGATTGCAGGTTTTTTTCCACCCAGGAAACCAAACACCCTAATCAAGTGGGGCCAAAGCCTTAGCTGCTCAAGATTTACCCTGGAGACAGCAAAGACAACCCCAGAAGGACAGTCACGTTTAGGTTTTTAGGTTTTTTTTCTTTCTCAAATTTGGACCCGCGTACGTTTTAAACGCTTCCCTTCTGCTTGGTAATCTAGTTTGGGCAGCTGCAGCATCCAGTGCTTTGTGTTCTATATTTGAACTCTTCATCTGACCAAAGACTTCATTTAATTTGCCAAATGCTCCCATCCAGGGAAGAATCTGGCCACACAGAGAAGTACTTCTGTCGTCTGCTTTAGACATTAAACTACAGCTTAGTTCAGCACACCTACATTTAAAAGCCTAAGTTCTCCATTCAGTCAATGAAAAAGGCAGATGCTCGAGTCCAACTTGTACATAGCCTTAGAAAAGGAGGAAAAAACACACCGAGATGATAGGAAGTGTTAAACATGTTCCAGACTCATTCAGGGCAGGCCTTTCCTCTACGAAAGGGCACCACTATTATTGTCAGATCTTTTTCTTTTTGAATGTGTTATGAAATGAAATAAGTGACCTACTGGGATCTTGGAAATCCCATATTCTCATGGTTTCTCCTGGTTCAGCCTGAGCTAGGCTGTAGCTAATCTGAGATTTATTAGCATGTGCCCTAGGTGCTAAGCTGGAGCAATTTTACAGGTAAATTCTGTGCCTATAGGCAGGGCAAAACAAAGTTTTAGGACACTGACCCATTAAGGAGAAGTGATATTTGGATAACTGGCAAAGTTCAAGGGCACAGCATACAACACACCTTATCACACAGGTGTAACTGCATGTTTGTGTAGAATACACAACTAGTACTGGTGCAATAGAACAGACTTGGAGAAATGAATTTAAGTGCACCAGTTTGTGACCAACAGCTGCTGTGCTCTGAGTACAAAGGAAGAACAAGTGCAACTTGGCTCCCTGGAAGCAGTTTAGATGGAGGTTCTACTCAATTTACTTCTAACGCCTGCAGCAGGCTTAGAGAGGTTTGCCTCAACATAGTTACAGAGAGAAAGTTAAGCTTATGATCTCGTGTAGTACAAGTCAAACACATTCCTGCACGTTGTGATATGCACCGATGAGCAGCTTACTGATCAATGACACGTTTTGCAGTGTTGATGAACTGAAGGTTTGGGATGGTGTAGGGAAAGCAACAGGAACTCAGTTATGGGAGGAAGGACATGCAGATGCACTACAGTAAATTACACAGTGTCTTCTAAAGCTTACGTAAATGGAGTCGAGAACGCATATTACAAAGTGGTACTTTGATTGTCTTACTAATTGTATAATGTTTCTTGGCAAAGCATTTTGAAGATTGCTTTCAAACTGAAATCCTCCCCGTGTTAGCATTCTTTGTTTCCATGCAAAGTAAGATGCCGTAGTTAAAACTGTCAATAGCCCCCACTTTTGCAGGGTAGGAAACAGCACAGATAGCGACTAAAAAAAATCTGATTAGTATTTATTAATAAATTCTGATTTTATAATCGAAGTTCATACTATACAAGTATGATTTTTAAGTTATACATCCATATTAGTGATCTCCCATAAACCACTTCTTTTAACATTTGCCTTTTAAAAAAAAATTTGAGTTTTAAATACATCCTGATAGAATTCAGAAGGTGAGACAGTTAACAGCCAGAGAAATAGCTTTGAAAAGGATTTATACGTGGAGTGTATGTAACAGACTTCAACACTGGATGTTTAGAATAAACTTCAAATTATCTTTCAAGAGCAGGGAGATTGCAAAGACAGGCTTAATGTAACATGGCATCACTGTGTCTCCAGCAGAGCAGAACTGCCCTCTGAAGGTCATGCTTCTTGTCCTCTTTGTTGGTTGCCTGTAGTTGGGCACAGGATTTGCAACAGATGCTTGGATGCTTAGGTTATTTTAAAGGACTACAGGCAAAGCTGTCCTACACCCATTTATGAAAGAGATAGTTCCACATGCTGCTTTTTGGTGGCAACACCAGCTTAGAGATGTCCCAGTCTCACCTGCTCATTCCCATCCCTGAATGGCTCTCACCTTTATTTCTGCAGGAACAAACATCTGTAAAAATGCTCTGTAAACCAGATTCATTAACCAGTTACTGGTTTAATTTGCTACCATGCCTTCACAAAGAACTGAGACAGCAGAAGCAAATAAGGAATTCACAGGCAGGGCACAAAATTCTTCAGCCAGCTACACCACTGAGAAAAATGTATGAGGAACTGTGACCTGAGTGTCCAATGCATAAAGCACATGCCTGTTATTTGCACCTAGAGGCATCACTCACTCAGATGCGGTTTGATGCACATTTAAGCCAGAACAGCCACAAAAACAAACAAACAAACAAACAAACATAATAAAAAGCAGTCCCTGCGCCCGTGGCTGCCTTTGGCCATTCATTCTTGCGTCACCTTCTCAGGTGTGCCACCACAGCCTTCACTGTATGCCTGTGTGGTCAGAGTGGCAACTGACCTAGTGACACCTTTTTGCTGGGCTGTTTTTCAGCCAGGTCAGATTCTCCATCTCCCTCAGTGCAGGGCCACACAGATGTCTGTGCCAGCACAGCAAGAGGTACAGCCTGCTCTCCTTTTTAACTTCCCCAAGCCCCTAGAAGAGATACCTTAAATGCTTGCCAAACTATAGCCTTAGGTGAAAGGGCAAGAAACCAGGGTTTAGGCTTTGTCCTCCCAACCCAGGGGGCTCTATTATTACGACAGGGTGACTTATTTGCCTTGAAAAACATACTTGAGTCTCTGTCAAATGGAAATGGATACTCAAATATTGAAGTTTTACCATAAAACAAGCACAACAAGGTGAACTACAGGCAGAGGTTATAATGGTCAACCTTCCTTAAACATGCCATGTTAAAACTCCAGGGAGCCTCTCTCATTAGGACTGTATTATTTCACCAGAAAAAAAACCCAACAAAACAAAAAAAACCCAACCCAAAACATTTTATTTTCCCCCAAAGCGTATTTTTTTTCTTGCTAAAGAGAAAGATAAATGAAGACAAAAATATCAGTGGAGCTAGGCTTCATGTTGCTTTTAATTCCCTGTGACAGCAACCACATGCAAGTTTCCTATAGAGAAATCTTGTGTGGTTTGTTTTAAAACTAGCAATATTATCATATAATAAACATTTTTCATAATGCATATTTATAAGGAGCAAATTTAAGGTTGCTAATGCAACCTGCACTTTCACGTACTTGACTGCTTTCTGGGCAACAGGGACACAAGTTGCTTCTTTGTGTTTTGTTTCTACGCAGTATTGTTACATTATTCATTTTTCAAAGGAAGAAGGTATTGCATATAATGCATCTTGCAAAACATTCACTAATGGCAGCAGATCTTCGTAAGAACTGCGTTTCCATTCATTGTGCTCCTATTAAAATTAACCGTAATCTATTTATTATATCATTAAACTTAATATATTGTAAGATGAATTCTATTTATAGATGCAGTTAATAGCTGTGCTAATCACTCAAGTTCACATTGAACAGGGCTGTGCTTCTGAGACGCAGCGGCAGTCGCTTCAGAGACCAAAGTACATTCCTAAATCTCCCAAGGAGATGACCTTGGGTGCTACGTCCTGCACAAAGCCCCGAGTGGCACCCTGCAGGTTGCTGCAGCCACCCCACTGTCACCCTGCCCCGCTGAAGAGCCCCTGCAACCTGCTGGCACCCATGCTTGCTCTGCGGAGGGAGCTGGCACCATACATCCCGTGCGGGTTGCTCCCTTGGCCTGCTCTTCTGGATATCCTTACATGCCCCTGAAGCCAAGGTCAGCGGCTGCCACACCAGCAGCCAGGCGCCACTTGGGCACAGGGTTTTTATTCGTGGTGGGGCAACGTGAAGATAGCAGGCCACACCTTGCTCTTTGGGTGCTTATATAATCACTTCCTAAAATACCATCCTATGGCTCCGTTTTTAGTCATTTCATATTATATTCCTATTATAGTCATTTCACAGATTCTGCCTGTGGCATATTCCATAAAGTTAGAAAACTTTGTGCTTGAGACTGTTCTGAAATCTACCATCCATGCACAAAGCACAAGCCATTCATTCTTGCTTATCAACAGGTGGCTACCACAATACCAAAGAAAAATAACCCTAACAGGGATCAGTTCCTTTATTCAATATTTAAACCATAGAGCTGAGGTGATTTTGTTTATATTTACAAGAATGTTTCCAAATTGGTGAAGCAAGCATTTTTCCTTTGAACACCAGTGATCAAACAGTTTTCACTCAAATATAAGCAGGTTAGGAAATCATCTTTGTACAGAAAAAGTCTGGAGTTGGAAGGCTTTCCAAAAATGTCTGTCCTTCACACTGAATACAAATAGAGCACTGGTATCTACTGCTTGCCTTTTTGTTACATTAGCCATTTTTATTTTCTTCGGAGATGGCTTAATTTTGATTGCCAAGAGAAGTGCTTATTTATCTGGCACAACCTATAGAAATCTATTTACAAAATAGTTTCAATCCCTCATTTTGTGGTACGTAAGAATGACAAGGAGTTAGTGGTGAGCCTTTGGGCTACAGACAGAAGAATTCCTGGAATTGTAGGTTATACCAGAAGGATTTAGGAAGAATTTGAAGAAAAAACTATTAAAATGTCCAATCTCTTTTTCTGCCTGCGTTACCTAAAGAGAGTATAACGCTATAAACCCAAGCATTCAAAGGAGTTTGAAATGACAGGTATAAGATGCTTTTACTCCTACAAAGCTGCTTACCAAGACAGCCCTGAGCATGGTGCATACTAAGAGAGACAGAGATTCTAGGGAAGAAACAGTGTCTGAAGTTGTAATTTAAGATACACCGTTATTCACTTGTGCACATGCATCAAGTTTGCCAAGGCAAACTTGTGAACATTTTAGGCAGGGCATCCTGGCAGGACTTTATAACATCAAGGGAATTTAATTTTCTCCCCATCATCTGGCAACAGAGTGACCCCCTGTTTGGTATAGCAGTGGCATGGAACAGCCTGAAGCCCCACGTGATGCTCCGCTGCTGCAGATAACCAGCGGTGAGGAACACAGCAGGATGCCACCCTTGGTGCAACAGCACTAGAGGAAGATGAAACATGATGTGCCAGCAAGTTTCACAGCAGTCTGCTGATAGCAGAAGGATAGGATGCATGAATCTCAAGATTTGGAGGGGAGTTTGTTTTGTTGATTATCTATGAACCTCCTGGCCTCTGCTCGTCTCTTCCTCACCCTCATCTCTTCCTCATCCTCTCTTCTCTGTAATCACCAGCCCCAGGGCCCTCCATTCCCCCATTCCATCCTCCTGTATCAACCTCCTGGCCCAGCAATTCCCCACTGGTTTCCCCCCACTTGCCCTCTTCACAGCATCACAGTCTAACAAGACTTACTGTCCCACTTTCTTACTCCTTCACTTTTCCATCTTCTTCCATATTTTCTCCTTCCCTGGAGTTCAGGGGAAGTATTTTTCTATACAGTGTCCAAGCACCAACAAGGGGGTGTGTGTCTGGACTGCAGTACACAGAGAATATTTGGCTTTTTATCCCCCATACTTGGCCACATCCGCAGAGAAGCTGGAAGCAGCCACTATGGGGAAGGTGCAACTCTGATCATGTTGCCTGTGGCTACAGCACGCTGGGTCAGTCCAGGGGAAGGGTGTGGGTCAGTCTGGTCAACTCTGTGACCTGGTAGGACACAGACTCCTTGCAGCCCAAAGCATCTCTGGTACACACAAATGGTCATTTTTCCATGACACACATGCTCTGCCTTACTGGTAAAGGATGGTGGTGGTTATAAAGGGAACAATTACACATTATACTTGCTTGATCCAGCTTCCTTTTCTCACCACAACCCATGCCTACAGTAGAGCACAGAGAAGGGGATTTACTCATCTTCCATGAACCCTCATGATTTATTGCCATGACAACTCTCCCCTCTCCAGAGGCCTGGGGGAGCCACAACGTGAGCTGGTTTCTCCTGAGTACATTCTTCCAGCCGCAGGGGAATCGATGCCAAACCTTTGCACAGCAGAAAGGAATGCCAAGCATGCCGGGGTCACACCAGATGCTTTGAAGCCTTGCTGACCCACTGTCTTCAACCTTACACTGTGCAATTTCATGTCAAAAGGGGCTAAAGGCGGAGGGAGCAGGCCAGCAAACCTGCCCCATCTAAACAAACTCTTCCCTGAACAGGTGCTTCCAGTCTAGAAATCATACAACATGCTTGCCTGCCTCTACAAGAAATGTAGCACTGCATAATTTAGGGTAAGTAGTCCCTCATCCAGACGAGAGGGAGAAGAATTGCTAATTTATTTTTATTTTTACTTTTTATTTTTTTTAAACACTGAATCTAGCATTATTTAGGTAAGAAAAACCAATCCATTCACCGTGGGATAAACAGCAAGTCTTATCTGAATTCCTGGGGTTTGAAACTTATGACTTTTTTATTTATAGACAGGATGGAGCAGATTATAGAGATTTCAGAAATTTTTGGCTTGCTGTTCCATTCACTTGTAACCACAAAATTAGATGGCAACCATAGTTTTAAAGTTTGTAATGTTATGGAGACTCTTAGTATTTCAAAAATCCAATTACTGAAGGAAACAGCCCATCCATTGTCACTGATTTACCAAAAAAAATGAAACCAATGAAATACTACAAAACAAAATGTCTAGGAAAAGTCCAAGTTACCAATGTGGCTGGCTGTTTGGGGAAATTTGTTCTTTGCATCTTAAACTATTTTAATATTCTGGAGAGATGCAAAAATATTACAAACTATTATTTGAAATTAGCAGACGAGAAGAGGAATTAAAGATGCTGCAATAAAGCTTGTGCAAATGTACATCCTAATTCCTATTCCTTCTCTTTTGCTGAAAGCAACTACTAAAGCATGTTATTAACTATAACGTTGCTAAAATGATGCCAATGATGTTCTGACAAATCTCTAGGGTTTTGGGGTTTTTCCCCAGTTTCCTTTTATTATCATATTCCATCTCTAATATTCAATCAGTGCTAAACTGGTTTATGCCAATTGTTTTCACAGAAATGGAAAAAAGAAATCATGCTACACGTCATGGTCTGGCTGATGTGACAGGGAGAGACTGAATGGAAGTGGGAAAGAGAAGTGGGAGGGAGGAGTACAAGAGCACCAGTCTGCAGTCTGGTATTTAGAAGAAGTCTCGGTTTTCTGATCAGAAAGTTGGAAGAAATCGAAGTGCAGAGTACCAGTAGGCTCCTTGTAATTTAACCTTCAACGAGAGCTTTGCACATCACGGGGTCTCTTCCCTTTAGTCTAATTCCATATGCAGAACAAACTAGCACCTTGAAAACCGGCCAGATCTGAATAATTCCCATCTTGTTATCTACCTGCAACAAAACATGCTACAAGCCACTGACCAGATCATTCACTTACCAACCTATATTTAAATGTCTATGCAGTTATTTAAATACAGTTCCCAGTTGTTAGCTGAATTCCCCCTTGGGACAAGATTTGAAAATGTTTGCTTTTGTCCCTTGTCGAATCATAGATAATGTTTAGGAATATTTGATTAGAAAGAAGATTCTGGGAAGAACTCATTTGTTGCTTGTATATTTCCTCATTAAAATTTGATAAAAACAGTCTTAATGGAATACTACAACCTCATTCATGCTTTTGAATACAGTGATTTAAATTGGCAAGAACAAAGTTTAAACACACTTCTTACCAGCTAACTGTCGACAGCTTTTTTTACGGCCTGCAGGGACAGGTATGACTCATGCCTACACTGTTCTTCAAAAACTAGTTTAAAATGCAGATTTTTACTTTTTTCCCCCCTCGCCCCACTGGTCTATTGTTCTTTACAATTAACTGCGAACTGAAAGAGCCTAAAATTAGAAGGCAGACCACTATCACCCGAGGGATTAGAAACTCCTAGGCTATGTTGATTCAAAAAGCTGAATTGGTTGACCAATATGAAGGACTCTTACGTTAGCTCCTGCTAGATTTCTGGCAAACTTCATTCAAAGTCTCTCCTGGTTACAAATTACTTGCAATCCCTGTGTTTAGGAACAGCGGGTGGTCTCTGGATTTGCATGCAACATTACACTGAGCAACTCTCCAGCTCTCTGGTATGCAAGACTGAAAAAATGAAGGTGTTCACCCTAACCTAAGTGAGCTGGCACAAGAACACTAACTGGTCACAAGTCATCTGGCAAAGGTTAGTTTTTTGTTGTTTGTTTGGGTTTTTTTAACCCAACAAGTACAGCAACAGTCTTTTATATGCCTTATGAAAAATATGCTAATATTTACTGGTTCTGATTAACACAAAGTAAGTTTGGTGAAAAGCTAATTTAAGAAGGAATCCAACAGCCTTGAGTTTAGATTGAGCAATCAACCTGCCAAGGAAAAAATGATAGCAGAAGGTACTAACTTTCCCTGTAACTCAGAGAGGCATTTTAGGTACTTCAGACTACTGAGTTAAAAGCTAAAACAACAAGATACATTTCAGCTTAAGATAGGGATGTCAGTCTCCTTATCAGTACAGTCCTTTGAAGGGTCCTCTGAAATCCTCTTCCTTTAAGACAGACAAGCCTCAAATCTGTGGCAAGATGTGTGGGCTACTCAGTCATAAAGAGCACACTAGGTGCTCTCAGAGTAGTTACCGCGTTAACCAGAAAAGCTGGATATGCTTTGTACTTCTTTATTCAAAATACTGCAGGAAATAAGTGCTCAGGACTTAATTTGCCATATCACATAGGAGAGTTAAATGTCAGCAGGTGAGGATACCAAGAAGCAAGAACATTTACACTAACTGAGATTTGTTCACTTTTCCTGTTCACGGTAACTAGTTACATTACTATATTGCATGCTTCTAGTTTAAGAATGGATTTTTTTTTTCTTCCTTTTACAGCAGGTAGAGAGCTGGCCATTCTGTGTTGCACTCTGAAAAGTGCCAGAGAACTGTGAATAGTGAGCGGGGTTAGCTGTTCAGTGCTATACACTAAATGTGGGAAAGAGAAAAAAGGAAGACTCAGCCAGAGCCCTCATTGATCTAAAGCATGGGTCAACAGTTCCAAGACATGGAAAATCCAATTCATTTCCCATTTCCAAGTTCCAGGGGACATCTATTACAATCTAAAAGGTATCTGTTTCGAAGAGCTGTGATCCTAAAGCTGTTCTCTAAGCAGAAGCAGTGTACACCAAGGTTAAAGAGGTGGCTGTAGCAAAAGAAATCTCATCACAGAAGGAAAAATAAAAGGCAAGAAAACCAATCATAATGTTCCCTCCACCCTCACAGAAACTATACTTTTTGGTTGCAATAGGAAGTGGAACTCTATCTTACAAGTTTAGCAGATGGTCAAGTATAAGAACAGGGTTACCAGCCTGAGAAGCAGTTGTAAAAGCTATGAGATCAACTAGCAAGTTGAATCCAATCCTCTCTATCTTTTGAAAGGTTATTTTCTTTATCTGCATCTGGCAGTTAGTATTTGTCCAGTTTTATATCTACCTAAACACGCAAAATAAGCAAGCAAAGTGTCTCCAGTTCTTGAGGAAAATTTGTGCTCAAAGGTATGTCATACCTACAGAGATCTCAATAAGTGGTTCATGTACAGTTCATCTTCTATCTACTGAGGTACTGTCAGACTCAGCACTTCACGAAGCAGAATATGCAGCTGGTCTCCAACCAAGATCCCACCATGCAGCTGATGGTGTCAAGAAGTTTTTTTGAGGGTAGTTTGAAATTCAATGAACAAAGGCTGCTGTAGTACCATCCAGGTGGGCCCCTGTCACAAATCCATCTTATGCTCTCTAATGTAAGCTTGAACAGGAACGTCTATATCTGAATAAATCTGGTCCAGCCCAATGAAAACCTCAGCCTGCAAAAAATTATCAACTGATCCCTTCCAGACAACATAAGAATTTCAGGAATGCAAATTAACTACTTTATGCCCTTGACAGGTCTTTCTAAACCTTCTTCCAGCTTTTCATCTCCCCAAAATAAAACCACACTTCTCAGAAAAACTCTGGAGGAGCACACAGCTAAGAAAAACTTCCCAGTGCTCAGATGTTAAGTCCCCCTTCCCCCAGCATTAGTGTCTTCAAAATGTTTTTAAATGAAAGGGAAAAGAGAAGCAGCTTGCAGTAGTTTCCATATAATGCAATTATACAACCTTTTATCTGTATGGATGCCAGCATGGAATAGCATTATTCCTTTCAAGGCCTTTGGGAATGAGGTGAGAATATTATCTTGATCTGCATTAAACCAGTAACAGAATTGACTATATTTGCTTCTTCATGTTAAACTAATTTTAAGGAGCTCCTAATATATTTGTTAGCACTTTTTTGGGAGTGATCTTGAGGCTAGAAAGGAAGAGAACAGATAGCTCAATGTGTATAATAAGTGCTTGTCAAATAACATCAATATTCCTTGTAATAAGATCACCCTTTCAAAGTAAGAACTACACAGAGGTATGGTAGAGACTCCAGCTCAGTGGGACTGAGTGGAGCAAGGGGCCCACAAGCTGAGAGCTCAAGTAACGTAAAGGAGGAAAGGACTAAAAACCTGGCTAGGAATCAGACTGTTTCTTCATGTTGCCATTTCCACCTTTCGGTTGTAAAGAAACCTTTGGGGCAATGGCTTCAAACAGCAAGTCTGCAATCGCACACTCTCCATAATGACGCCTCTACGCAGACCAGAAAGGATGACTTTAGACTACATCAGTAGAAAACTGCAGTTGACAAGGAAATAAATCCTTTAGAAAAGGAGAATACTGTGATTTTCCCAGCTCAAAACCCATTTTCGAATCTACAGGAAGATTACCACTAATGCTCAAACATGTTTTACATCTATAACAAACCTAGACCAGAGGTTTGTCTACTCCAGAAACATTCCTCATGCCTACTGCTATCTCCTTCTAATGAAACACTCACATCTTTCTACAGATTTCCTTCACTGTAAGACAGGGACTGAGTGTACCTTCCATAAGCTTTTCTCAAACAAACTAGTCAAAACCAACACTCAACATGGAAAGCCATGGGCATATCCTCTTTTGGATACAGCTGTACCAGAAGAAGAGGTTACTCTTCCCTCCTTAACCTATTTCAGTCAGTGAGCTAAGTTGGCTTATACAACTATATATAGTAGCAGATCTTTGGCAATAAATGCACTTTTTTCCCCTTAAACAGGCTAAGAAGTGATGACATTAGCAGCTTAAGCGGCAGATCTGAAACAGCAGAAGTCTGCTGGCAGGATGCATGACAAATACCTGCAAGTAGCCTGAAGGGTGGCAGCTTATTCAGCCAACATAGCTGAGCTGGAAGATGACATGTTCATAGTACCAACTGGTCAGGCTCACAGAAGCCAAAATTACATTGGATTCCCTATGGGTAGGATAAGTGATCCGAATTCTTACTGGGAACTCATGGTACTGCCAGGATTTGAACGCAGATCTTATAAACCCACATTACTACTGCTTTAACCATTAAAAACTCCTGAATATGATACCTGCAAAGAGTGGCATACCTGACTTTCAAGAGTGGTTTTCTTTGAGAAATTCTAGAGGCAAATGACTTAATCCAACATCAAGAAATCTGTTGTAAAATTGTGTTTCGTATCCACATTGCAGTTACAGGATCTTCTTCTCCTGTACTGTCAAGTCCCAGCTGATTATCACACACAAACACCAACCCTATTGTGTGATGGGGCAGGCCAAGTCATAGAATCATAGAATAGTAGGGGTTGGAAGGGATCTCTGGAGATCATCGAGTCCAACCCCCCCTGCCAGGGTGGGTCACACAGGAACTTTTTTTTTTTTTTTTAAAGTATCTTAGAGAAGGAGACTCTACAACCTCTGTGGGGAGCCTTTTCCACAAGTGCTTTGAACAGACAGATATGCAGATAGTATTACTAAAACACATTTCATTTATTCCATTCAAAAGACAACTTAGTTGAGTAAACAAGCCTTTGGTCTAATGTATGTTTCATTTTTTTTAAAGTAGTCCCAAGTTGTGTTTCCAATGCTGCTACATGTGACTTTGTGCAACACTGCTTGGCTCTTTGAAGGGACAGCTATAGCAACCCACTCACAGATACCCAGATACACAGGAGGCCTAAATTCTGCTAGGAACTACCTGTTAATAAATATACATACACATGAGGTGCACTCAGACAGCGAACAGCAGCCAGTTGCAGTGAAGACTTGGATTTATGGTCCCTTGCATTCTCAGTTTATGAGACAGGTCAGAGAAGCAGTGAGAAACAGCAGCACGTACCAGCAGATAAACTTTCCAGAGACTCTGGATACATGCTCTGAAGCACACTCCACAGTGATTCCCCCACTACTGCTCAGGCCAAATACATGAAATAGCACTTTCATTCTGCAGGCATAAAGTCATACATCAGAGAAAGAAACTCTAGCAATGGTTTATTCATGTGTTTTGAGAGTGGTTTTGGTTTCACCAGATGGAAAGTTTTCTTCAGTGAAATCAGTCTGCTCAGATACTATCCATAAGGTGCATTTGCACCTACATACAAGTTTCAATTTCAAAACCAACTAATTATTAAGGAAGATATGTACTCCAAACAGACTGATGAAACACCTACAGTATCTTCAAATCACCACCTTCCACAAGCCTTGCCGTTCCATGCCAATTCATGAGATGATTTTACTACAAAGCCCTTGCTCCTGCTGTACAGATGCTAGCAGAACTTCCCTAAGACTGCAACTACCCTCCACGCTGACACAGTTACATTACTTCTGCTGTATGAGTGGAAGCAATGCCCACTCTGCCCCAGGTGGTAACAGGCTTGCCTCAGTCATCTGTCACTCACCCTTTCCTCTGCAGCCCCCTGCACCCGCCAGCAAAGCAGCGCTTGTGCAAACAACCTGACCTAATCCACCTCCAATCAAACAAGCCAGGCTGGCAGAGCCGTGCTATTTAAAATATCCATTTCATTTTGACAAACAACTTTGCCAGCAGATTTGAGATGGCACTTCCCCCTGAAGAGAGGGCATGTGCTGAGCTTACCCAGGCAAACAACCTACAAGATTTAGACACATGCTTATCAGTGACTGCAACGGTGTACACTAAGCCCCTGGATTTTGCAGAGACGTGGCATTAGCATATTCCCTCTACCAGTTGTGCTGTGGGAGCAGAGCATCCACAAACAGCTGGAAGAAACAGTATCTTAAGCTGCTACAGCTTCATGTTAAGACTGGATCTGAACTCCTTGCCAACAAAACTGCTCTTCACCCAGCTTAGCTGGGTCCCCCAAGGGTCAGTGCTGTCCCCCAAGGGTCAGTGCTGGGTCCAACACCGTTCAATATGTTCATCAACGATCTGGATGAAGGGATAGAGTGTACCCTCAGCAAGTTTGCTGATGATACAAAACTGGGAGGAGTGGCTGACACTCCAGAAGGTTGTGCTGCCATCCAGCGTGACCTGGACAGGCTGGAGAGCTGGGC
>WUAM01000107.1:1430117-1473568 GCA_024336885.1 Actenoides hombroni | reverse complement strand
CTGCTCTAGTGGGAGGTGTCCCTGCCCATGGCAGGGGGGTTGGAACTAGATGATCTTTAAGGTCCCTTCCAACCCTGGCAATTCTATGATTCTATGAGTAATAAAGGAACTCTTTTGTACTACAGACTGTTTTGGAATGTGCATTTCCATGATTATTATACGAATCCATTGTGGCATCCTTTTTATTGTAGCAAGGGCTGTATCAATCCAACTTTAAAATTCTACATCTTTAAATACTGCCAACAGCTCTAACATTTGGACAGTAACTTCCCTCCATCCATTTAGCTTGTCTTTGTTCAAGAAGGGGTTTGGCTGTATATGTGAGGGTGAAGAGCAGGCAGGCTTTGCTCTGGTAAAGAAAGCCACATCTGGATTCCCCAGCCGTGTTTATCGGTTCACTGATCTGTTCTAACTTGGATAATGAGAGGTTATAGAGTTAGACTCTTTTATATAAAAAATAATCTACTCCATGATGAATGGATTCTCTCTCTTGCTGCTGGAGATTACGAGTGTCAACATAGTACCTGCAGAGTATCGATATCAGTATCTACTGATTACATGTTATAGGGAGACTCAGCAAGTTCTCTCTTAACCTTTCTAAGCAATATTTCAAACATTTGTAAAAAGCTGTAATCTATATTACTGAGCCAGACTTGGTAGATTATTTTCTGGGGTAAATAAATTAGACTATGCTGCTCTGAATTGACATAGTGCTTAAGACCAGTCTTAAGCAAAAGCTACAACAAGTATCTCCCGAAGTGTGTTGCAGTCTGGACAAAAGATGTGATCTTCACAGAAACACAGTAGCTTTACTTACTTTACATATTTCTTATTCAATCTGAATGAATGTGACCAAATATGCAGTTACACTGAATATGCATTTAATTTTTTTTTAAATGCTGTGTACGTGTTTTGTCCAACTCACTTCAGTGCGGGACAGAGGAGGTACTTTACTCTGGCTGTTCTTTGTACCCTGAAGGATGCTCTGGGAAAGCAGGAGTCAAATCAGAAGTGTAACAGAGGCTTTGTGAGCTTTTTTTCCAACTGTTGTTTGGATTTTTACATGAGCAAAACTATGCTTGGCTTGGGGTTTTAGTTATTTGTGACAACTAAAACTCAGATGTTGTATTATCCCGCACTTGTTTGGCTGCCTTCGTAGGAGTATTTGTGAGTTTGGCACACCTTTCATTTGAAATGAAGTGGAAAATCTCCACCACTGAGTCTGGTTTTGGGTTCATCACTTAACTTGCAAGCTACCATAATCTACAGTGAATTTTCACTGGAATAAGCTATGTATTTCCTCAGAGTTAGAGAAGAGAGTAATAAAATGTGGATTAGATGCTAAAAACTTTTATGAAAACTTACTTTCAGTATGCAAAAGGGAAAGCAGATAACTACTCTGTCTCCATGATGAAATGGAAAGAAATAATTTTAAAATCTGCTCAGTCCTTTCCTCACTGCCTCTAACATCCATGATACTTTGTGCACTTTGTACTAGCGTCAGACACAGAAAGCTCACGAATGATGTACCTTTGTAGGCACTGCTGAGGTGGCTTCAGCCCTACATGTCTTCTCATGAAGCTTAAATAAATAAAACAAGTGGTGAGTAGCTGATTCTTGGATTCCTGCAGAAAAACAGGATTTAACACCCTTTCAATCAGTGTAAGGTTATTACAAGAGAAAAAGCTGTGATAAAAAAGCCTAAAACCTTTCTCTGAACTACAGAAAATGAAGCCTTTCAATTCCTCAGCTTCTTATAAAGTTTTTGGTTACCTTCAGGAAGCACTGGGAAAGATTCTGTATTTCATCTTTCAGTTTTTTGAACAGTGCTTGGGTTACTTACTGCACCTACTATTTGTGGAGGTGATTGCCATATGGCATTAAAATAAAGTAACATCTCAAAGATCAGGTGTCAGTCTACAAGCAGCAGAAGTTGAGGTGTCCTGCTGAAATTCTTGCCTGTTTTCTGTAAGCTGGGGGGGATGTTGTCCTAAAATGCCACAAAACATTTCCTGGCAGCGTACGGTTACGTCACACTTGTGTGAAGCATCAGAGCAATATCACCAGACTGCTTTGTAATCTATCAGAATTTCCTAGGTACCCTTTTACACTCTTTTTCTCTCCGTTAATTCACTCCAAAGCATGAGATAATTGCAAGTTTCAATGTGTCCTGATATTATAGGTCACCGCAATTTTCTTCTCTCCAGTGTATTTACCAGGCCTTCAGCTTCATTTGTGAGCAGATTTCACCATGGTTGAACCTATATCAAAAAGAGCATTCAACAAAGCACTACTCGTTAGCCCTTAAATTCGTTGTTTGTTAGCTGACTTACATTCCTGCACGGCAATCCAAGCAGACAGAGAGGCACAGAGGGAACCTTGGCAGAAATGAAGGGACTCTGCTGGAGGACTGATGAATGCACAATTGAGGCTTTCTACAACAGCGTGACGGCCTCTTCTTTTAATTGCACTCCCCTGCATCGAGCTACTTGGGAACTTCTGGGAAGTGCTCTCTGGCAGCTAATTTTTAAGCTTCACCCACAACCCGTTGATCGGTTGCAACCCGAGCTGTATGTAGACACACAACTGCCCAAACCAACGAACCCCTTCATGGTTCATAATGTTGATTATTGCAGAGCATTACATATAGGAAAGAGGCTAAACAGCCTGAAAAACCTACAAGCAGAGCGCCAGTCCACGTAGCAGTATATGTCATTGTGGTCATCACCCTGGCTCTCCGTTCCCTCTGCTGACTCTCTGCTGAGTAGATAGCTCAGTCCAAGGTCTCAGCCCCTCATCTTTAAAAGCTATAAGTTGATTGGCCCTTGCTACCTTTGAGATCGCTCCTCCTTTCATGACTCACGTCTTCCAAACGGCTGCATCCCAAAGAGCAGAGAAGCTGCTTTTTTTATTGTGGGAAGTTCGAGACTGTAGGAAATACATTCTTTTTCCAGAAGCCACGTAGAATAAAGATAACAGCCCTTCCTAGTATTAAAGGTCAAATTTGTTTCTTCAATTTTAGATTTACCTCAGTAATTTCATCCCATATAACCTACACAACTGCCTCAGTCATCCACAAATGGACACACAGTAAATTAGGCTATTTCTCCTGTAGAGTCAGAAGGGACAGATAAAGTGGATGGTTTATCATTTCTCCTTCTAGATGCCCTGAGTTTCTTGGATAAGGTAGCGGAGAGGACTTTCTAGATTGCAACTTAAGGAAGATGTATGAAATAGTCCAGAAAGAGCTGCAGCTGGGTGCTTTTCCATGATTTCCAATTCCTACCTGTCAGTGGGCGTATGTGCATGTATGGGGTGTGAGCAGGCAATACTAATGAGTCTCAGGAGTTCTTTCTTTCTTTTGTTCCTTCACGCTTGCTTTGAAGCTATCTGGGATGCATCACTGAAGACAAAAACATTAAGCCTTACAACCAAATAATAGATGTAATCTATTATTTTTTCTTAATTAACCCAAAAGACTGAACTGTGGAAATACTTTCTCTCTTAGTTACATTGATCTAAGAATGTGACTGCAGTCCTGACTGGCAAGAAATCCCATATTTAGTTAGAAAATATTTAATGTGCTAGCCTCAGTGGGATCAGTCCCCTCAGCTCCTCAGCTAGGTGCTTAGTGACACATGGCAGCTGGCATTGCAACATGAACCTTGCTTCAGAAACGTCAGTCCTACAGTTCTTCTGCTTTGGGATAAGGGCTAGTCAAAGACTGGCAAGGTGGCTGTTCACTGAAACCTTTCTATCTGGTGTACACATAGCTATATAAGGTAGGAACACAAAAGGACTGTCTCAGAAAACAGTGTTGGTACCCACACATGAGGCATTTGATGGGTTCAGAGATGGTAAAATGTTCTGTTTCGATTCGCTGTGTTAAAGCTTCACATAATTCAGATCCAAACAGAGGCAGTGAATGCTGGTATATTTAGAAAGTAGGGTGCATGTGTGGTTCAGGGTCCTGGCTGAGCCTGTGTGACATGTGCAAAGTTTCCTTTGCTGTCACTTTGATCTTGTAATTCTGAGGTTTGGAAAGCTGATACTGAGGGAAAATGGTGCATCCCAGAATGATTACTTGTTCTGTCGTGAGCAACCTAAAAGTTGCAAGATGTTATTAAAGGCTGCTCTCTTTTCCAGGTCAACTTTAATGCATATGCAAAGTGATAGCCAAAGCCTTTAGCTTCTCATTGTGCTCAAAGCACTGAGCTGTGAAATAATGCTTGGAATTGATCACAGATGCATAACACAGTCCACCTAATGTGATAAAACTCCTTTTGGTGTAAGGCACAATTACACAGAATCTGAATGCAAGCACACGATGTGTGTACTTTATAAATTGGATAATAAAATAAATGTTCATTGTTACTTTAGGGCTCCGGTGTTATTCACAAATGTCTATAGATCTTAATGAATAAATGCAGTATCAGAAGGTGGAGAATACTAGAGCTTATTCTGGCATAAATGGCTTGATTATTGGAACTTCCTATTAGAATTTCCTGTAAAGCTCATTTATGGAAATAATTAGAACCAAACTCTTCAGATCCACTTTGCCAGACTAATCTTCTTTACAAATTGCCACTCTAAAGTAATTTCTGGCTCTTTGTTCTGAGAAACTTTATCACAAGGAAGAAATGCAATATTAGGTTTGAAAATTAATACATGATAATCTTCTGATGAGTGTTGGACAGCGCGTAATGAGCTTATGCTTTTGCGAGCAGCTGAGTGAGAAAAATATTGCTGAAATGAAGGAGAAGAGCTAGGATGAGTTTGAATCCTTTTGAATTAAATTTGATACCTTAGAGCATGTGTAGAGCTCTAGTATCTGGTTTGCAGTTGAACAAGTTAAACAGTGTTGTGACACTTTGAAAAGGTGTCTTCAGTTTCTAGGAAACTAGGGTTGAATAGAGGTGATCAGAAGTAGTTTTTTTAGACATCTGAAACAATACTAGAGTGCTGTACCCTGACTCAGACTGAGATAAGAATAGAGATGTAAGTGCAACAAAAACTCTGCTTTTCTGGCTGAACACGTCTGCAAATGTAGCTAATTGGACATGCTGGACACTGGAAGATAGACTTTAATTTTTCAACTCTATCCAGAAATATAAAGGGTTGATCCAGCTGCAGAGTCAACTTCTTAAGGCACTACTCTCTTACACCAACTTTTGTGGTCAGGCTTTCTCCCCAGTGGCCTCGCAGGACAGAAAGTTGAAATACCTCATTTAAAAACAAGTTTTATTGAAATACTTCTCGGATATTTCTCTGTAGTGTTTGCTGTCTTTGTTGAAAATCACGTAAGCCTAAAATGTTTATTCGCTCCTGTGCGATTGGACTGAACATGATGCGTAGCTTTTTAGGTGAGTTTGAGCATTGTTGCCTTCAATTTACTGAGCACATAAAACAGGGTCTACCTTACTTTTATTTACTTATTTTTATTAGTTTAGCTTGAAGTGTAAATGTAGGTATAAGCATACAGCCCTTGCCATAGATGGGATCCTCATCAGCAATTTCTTGTATCTTACATTTTCCTAAGCACATTCTCATAACAGATACATAATTACCATTTGCTGCCCAGCAAAACAGAAGGAGTATAACATGCTTACCAAATATAAGAGAAGAATTTCAAAGCATAACGAAGTATACCACTTGAGGGGAGAAAAGAGCAGCAAACAACATCTCTGCACTGTGCTTTTAAGAGAATACCGATCTGTGAATTCTTCCCTTGTTAAACTGTAGGTCTGGGATTGATGTCAGCTGGTAACATCTCTGCCAGTTGCACGGCAACTTAAAAAAGACATCACCGGGAGCTTTTAAATGTCGTTTTATTTCAGAAGAGTCTGAGGGTAGATTTAGACTAGATAGAAGGAACAAGTTTTTTACAACGAGGGTGGTGAAACACTGGCACAGGTTGCCCAGGGAGGAGGTGATGCCCCATCCCTGGAAACATTCCAGGTCAGGTTGGATGGGGCTCTGAGCAACCTGACCTAGTTGAAGATGTCCCTGCGCACTGCAGGGGGGTTGGACTAGGTGACTTGTAAAGGTTCCTTCCAATCCAAAGCATTCTGTGATTCTATCACGAAGCCCAGTGCCTTACAGGATAACACGTTGCCCTCATCATTCATCTCTGGCACTCTTACAGTGTAGCTATCGTAAAGCTTTGGTGGTTCAGATTCATCTTTTTTTCTTTCTCAGACCATAGGTTACTTAAGAAAAGGCAAACAAAAGAATCTTGTGTCATATGCAAGAATTTTCACAGGTAAAAGTGCCCCAAATTAATTGGACAAAACAGAAGTTACCTCCTGCAAATGTGCTGCCTGATGAGAGGTGTCAAGAGGAAGGCCCAAAAACACTGAATCCCCTTATTTAGAGATGAGGTGAAAAACTGAGGTTATAAATATACTGTTAATACCAGGATGATTGAAGGTGATGTGCAGGAACATTTCCCAGACTGATTCAGCACTGCCTCAGTACAGACCCTTAAGAAAAAGCTCACTTGCTGGCAGAGGTGAAGTCAAACCTCTAGTTTCTGACAGCATGGGTGTCAGCTGTAAACAACCAGATTTAAAGAATTATTTCTAGACAGTGGGTAAACACAGAGACACAGAGCAAATGGTATCCTTAACTGCACATTTCTGTTTTAGCCTGGAGGAATCTGCCTTTCTGCCCTCACTAGATGTGGAGCAAACGTAGGAGCCTGGATCTCAGCTTAGCTGAGGGTAAAACTGTCCCTTTCACTGTAATCTGGAAACCACTTCACTACATGAATTTTATAGAGAGACTTATGATCATCCAAGTAAATTGTGTTTGTGGGAGGTGAGGATAGGGTACAACATCGTGACCTGGCTGAGGCCAGTGCAAGCTTTAGACATTGATCTATGCACAGATTCATCCCATACACTGCTCTGTATCTCAACTGCCACTAATTCACAATTGCTCACTACAGAAGTCAGCATTTCTGGAGGTGGGACAAAAGTGGATTTGCCACAGCCAGTACCTGAAAATTACAACAAATGTTTTCTGCACACAGATGCCAAACAATACATTTTTCTAATTTTTTTACTGCAGGGCTACCCACGACTTGGGTTACATTATTTCTAATGATGTATAGATGCCTCTTATTCATGAGTCTGATTTTCTGCTCTTAATTTCTCTTAATTTTAAGTGATCAGGAATTACTACTCAGAAATGCACAAATAGTATCTAGTGCTTAGAAAGCAGTGTAGGAGAATTTTAACTCATTTCTTCATTGCAAGTCAAGATGATTCTGTTTTCCTGCACGAAGGTGCTAAGGTATAAAAATCTTATGAAAATATGTATATACATAATGGCTCCCCACTGAATATTTCTTTAACATTTGGCCAAATATGAAGCGTTTTTTATTTCAATAAAATGACAGTAATAAGATCTAGATTCTTCTACCAAGCTTCCAAGGCTTGTATGAACATTTTTGTCAGCTCTTACTGATGTAAATGATGACTCTGTGCTTCTCATTGGTTTCTTTATTTAAGCCACTGGGTATTCTACAGGAATGAGAGATTCACAATACAGCTCTAAAATTCTGCAGAAAATACAGTTTTCCATTAAGCTCATGCTTTTTTTCCAGAAGAGCTCATTCCTTCAATGGGGGTGGGGGGAATAAATAGGGAAAGGAGCATTAAGATCTCTTTAGAAAATTAGACTTCAAAGCACCAAATATACATTACTAAAACTTAAATTTAACTTCATTAACTCCTCTAAATTATGCAGGCATTAATAAGATTCTTATTATGAATTCATGTAATTGTTTATAGTAGTTTTTTGATAGGGCTTTTATGTTTATTAATTTATTTCTGCTATTCCAGCACTGCATTGATGGGACTCATTAAATGTAATGGCATTTGGCAATTTATCACACAGATTAAAAGTGCTTTCCAGATCACCTCTACTCACCCTTTCTTTTGGAGAACATCTTTGGCGTATATCTGGGACGCAATGAATTGCACGGTTTTCTTGCATGCAGCATTTCAAAGCCTGTATGCCTGAGCTGTTTAAGGAAGGCACGCAGCTGAGTGTTTAACCACCATGCCTCCCTTTCCTCTCATTTATTCTTATTTTAAAATAACTCTTTCAGACTTCTGTGTTAATTCTAAACACACAAAAAACCCTCCCGGTGCTTAGTAATGCACAGGTTAGTGTAACAGATTTGTGAAAGTCAGTAATTGGCTTTACCTGACTGTATTTTATCATCTACCTTCAAAAGGTGCTGTAGAAGAGCTTTTGAAATACTAAAAAGCTCTATTATTCAACACTATTGTAACATTAGCGATATATAGAATAATGTATTTCCATTCATGCATAATGAAGTTGTAAATTCCTTCTAGGGTTCTGGCAACAGTGTGAACTACCGGCGCAAACTCCACTTTTTTTTTTTAATGTCACCAAAGTCAGGCCAATCAGTTTATGGAGCTTTGGAAGCAGATTACCCCTTCAGAGCATGGGAGGGCAGCAATCAAAGTATTGCAAACATCAGCCAGGCTGTATGGTAAGCATGCAGCGTAGGGGATGGAAGATACAAAAGGATCATTCAAAGTCCTGTTGCTTCTGAAGTCTAAACCAGTGAGTGAAAGAGTGTCCTATGCATTTTTTTTTTTTTAAAGACTTGGCTGTAGTAGTTATATTTTTATCAAAAGTCAGGTTTTAATGACGGAGTCTCTCAATTTCAGCTGTATTCCTGTGCTCACAGTCAGCAGTCTTGAGCAGCAGGTTAATATAAGATTATGTGGGGAAGACAGCAGTTGCTCTGCATAAAGAAACATACACCTCAGGGTGTGTTTGTCCTTCACTTACAAGCAGCATCTTAATGTTTTTTTATGTTACTGGTGATTTGAGAAATGCTTAGGACAGCAAACATTCATCACTAATTGCATAAAAGTCAAAATTACAAGGTGTTCTGTAGGAGGGCAGTAAAAATGATGAGGGTCACTTATGAGGAATGAAAGGATGTCAGAAGATGATGAATGTTTTGAAGTTTTTAAAGATCTCATTATTTTTCTGCATCTATTCTTTTTGCCCCTTCCTTTCCATCCGGCATTACCAGCATAGTAAAGGATACCACACCTGCAAACTTAGCAGCAACCACAAGATGATTTTCCTACCTAATCCCTTTGATTTCTTTAGTTGGATCTTCCATGGTGGAAACGTTTGGTGTGTTTCTGTGTTTTTCTGTCCACTTGCTGTGCAAATAAGTATATGCTTTCTGAGCTAGTCCCAGCCTGAGGAAGGAGGGAAGTTTCTGGCTGGGGTGAGGAAGGACTAACCCATGACCTTGGCTGAAAGCTGCATGTAAGCCTCTAGCTATTGTTCAGCCCAAGCTGGATGGTCTGAATTGCTTGTGACTGATGTGCAGTAATCAATCATACCGTAAGGCTTTCCCAGCTCTGAAAAGGGTACAGAGCTAGAGATGGAGAAGTACATTCCAAAATACTGCTGCTCATATAATTCTCAAAGTTCTGTCCATGCAATTGTATCTAGTTTGAATTTATACTGCAGCATATCTTCTTATTAACTACAGATGTTTTCAGAATTGGAATAAAAAATTAACTTTATCAATACTTTAAAAATACTTCAGATGCATTCTTCAAAACCATGGACATCGACATTTTGTGAAACCATCACCTTGTGCCAATTCATATCCATTTGCATAAGAAAGGGAAAATTCTTGTCCTCTGTGCAGAACACAAACTTTTCTGTTTAGGAAATCTGTTTGGTTTGTAGCTGTGAACATCCAGGCAGGTAGTTTCTCCTAATCCCTGGGGTGGGGGAGAAGAAAGATTTGGTGGTCATTAGCATGCAGAATTATCTCAAACACAATAGATTTTCCTCATGACAAATCACACATAATCTCCATAGCAACCTCACAGAATTATGCACAAGATTTCAATGTAGCAACAAAAATAAGCATGGCAGGAATTGTAAAGAAGAGCTGCGTAGTGTGAGACAGATGTGGGAGTAGATGGTGTATAGAAGACTGAAATGCAACTGTTCTAAGACGTAAAAAAATGAATAAAAGACTGAAAGATTGCCTGCTTTGCATTGTGGAGAGTGGTGATTAAGTCAGTACATTATCTGGAAACTGGATATGATGGGCTCAAACATCTCCTCATAATATAGAGATTCCTGACAGTGCCACAACAGTTTGAGGAGTGCCACCAGAAGTTTTACCCCACTTTCATGGGATTATTACAGCCATAAAAATGCTCTCTGACCTGTAATAGGCATGCAAGATCTAAGTGCAACAGGGTTTTGTTGTTTGGGTTTGGGTTTTTTCAAATTTAGTTTCAGTCTGTTTGGACAGATTCATTAACAGGAGCTTAAAAATATTATGGGGAGTTTTGTCATCATCTTTATTTATTTGTCTATATTTATCTATCTCTCTATCCATCTATGTATTTATTGATTTATCTTTCTGTCTTTTGGAATTCAAAGGTTGAATATCTTCCACATGAGCAGGTTTCTAGTGAAAGAAGGGCCTTTTCATATTTTTTGTTTTCAAAACTGCGCATGGATTTAAGGAGAGGATGGGAGAACAAGTGAGATTATTTTTGTGTGCATATTGCCCTGTTTTTCTTTCTTACTATGATCAGACACGTGGATTATATGTTCTTCTTATGTATTCCTGTGCTGATGAACCCAATGATCCCGTTGTTGGAGTGGGTCCGACTCAGAAGTGAGAGGCCCTAAATATTTTCAGCTTCAACAGTATTTGAGGATTCCCAGCAGCAGATTCAATAACCAAGTGCACGCTTCAAGGGTAATAATCCTGTGTCAAGACATATCTATGATTAAATCACTCTGATGGTGATTTTCTTTTAATTATCATGGCCTGATCCAGAGCTCTATATCTAACCTGGCTCCTCTGAACTCAGTCAGATACTTTGACATTGACTTCAGATGATTTTGACTAATACCATATTAAAAAATGATATAATCACATCAATTAAAATTTTGGCTAAAACTATGGGAGAAGAAGATATGCTAAACTGATCCCTAAAATTTCATTCGACTATTTCCATTCAACTAATGTTATGTGCTTTATTTAAATTCAAAGATTTATTTCAATACTGAACAAATTTAAGCCATAGAAATTGATAACTTCTTACATTAAATATTTTATGCAACAATGCAAACTCATTCCAAGCTTGTCTTCCTTAAATAGAGATCACAGCGACAGCAGAGGTGGTTTTAGTATATCACCCCATTAATGCATTCACATTGCTAATTTGCCTTGTTGAAGACTCTCAGTTTTGTTCATAAATGAGATAAGTTAAACCAAGAACTCTTCACAATTCCTAATCCATGTTTTTCTTGTCCCTGAGCAATTAATAACTTTTAATTTGAATAATTTTTAATCCTATGTGAAACTCCCAATGAGAACCAAACAAAGACATTTCTCTGCCTTTACACTTTCCAGTCTTCTGGAGACATCATTTTTTCCATTTCCTCCCTGGATCTCTCCTTTATTTAAAACCAATAGTCTTGTCTTTCAAGAGTCAATAAGTGTCTTCACTTTCCTATTGTGTGATGGCAGACAGTGACCTATTTCTTTGGGCATGTCAGAAACGTGTGTCATGGCACGGCAAACTCCAAAGCATCTTTTTCTATGAAAATAAGTAACAAGCTAAACAAATAGAGACAGGCAGTAATGGAAGAGCTACCTGGACTGCTGACAAGCTGTGAATGCAGGTGCAAGCAATTCCTTTTTTTGTTTAAAGTATCTGAACATTATCACCAGTTGTCCATTGCCACGTAGCCAGATGGTGGTCAATACCCAGGCATACAAGTAAGATTTAAAAGGGTAACATTTAAAGTCCATGTCTTGCAATTCCTTCTTCTCATGAATATCAGAACATCTGCATGACTGGAGCGTGTAGTGCTCAAGTGGAATAGCTTTGCCTGTCTAACAGTGCACTGTGCTAACTATAAGCAAGGTTTATACCAGGACTCTCTGGGTTTTGATTTTATTGACATGCACTAATATGAATTAATTGGTTTGAATCTTCATTTATAGAGCATTCGAGATTACATTAGCTTCTATTTTTAATTTCTGTCACTTCTGTTAAGTAAGTTTACTAATATGAAGTATTTATGGGGTTTAGATATTTTTCTTGCATTCAGTGTATCACTTTTTCTTACTATTCAGTTAAGATCTTTTCCAAATGAAGCAAAGGTGACTAACAGAAAATAATTGAAATTTTGACTACGATTTTCTAGAAACAAGGATGCAAGTACTGCATCCTGTTGAACTCTATTAACATTTCATACCACAAGATGTTCTGTCTGCTAATATAAAACATAATAAGATGATTTGTCAGTAGATATATGCCAAACTTTTTATTCCACTCTCAGTTCATTTTATTTGCATATAAAGTGGCACATTTACACTCAACAATAACTAGTCCTGAAGGAATGATATTTAAGAGGAGAACATAATTAATCTATTCAGGTCATAAACATTTTCTTCAGGGCAATGAGCAACCATCTAAGACAACCTTCATAATCATTTATGTCCATTACTGAAATACTTTAGACTGAGTTGCCAAAGCCAAGGATAGACAAAATGTTGTCATTTTAGTCCAAGAAAATATTTATGTTTGTCTTATGCAGCGATTCGAGACTTATCTTAATAAAAAAGTCCTCTGGATTTTTTATATTTGGCTCTGTGTCAATGCTGAATTCTGTTCCACAGTGTGCTTAAGTAATGTATGCATCTTCTTACCCATCCTTTTATGTGAGAGCTTGAAAAGTGTACAGGAATTTTGCTATTTTTCAAATATTATGACCACCTTATATGGAAACCAGTTACAAAGCTACTTAGTAGTTCTAATTATGATAAAAGGTTTTCAGTGGGTCTGCCAAAAGAGAAGGCATTTTCTGAATAGATTTTCATGTGACTTTGGCTTGGGGGTCTTGACACGTGGTTTCATAAACTTTAGCTATTTCTGTATTTTTTTGAAAGTTACGTATATTGAAGAGGAAAAGAGGTGGGAATTGGGCAGTGTGCAAGGGAACATTCTGGTCTGCTGCAGCGTTCCACCCCCTTGTAGTATCGTGCAGGGTGTTTCTTTACTCTTCACCATGTCTATTAACTTAAGCTGCAAGGAGGATTCATATTGATTGCAAATCATGTACAGACGGAATCCGTACAAAAAGCCAGAGCGTAAATGAGATCCAATTCGGTTTAATTTTTCCCATACTCGATTTAGCACATTTGCTCTGGAAAGACCTGTTTTGTACTGAGATCTGATTTAAACCTTCTGGCCCGTTTCCATAACTCCAGCCCCACAGTTTATAGTCATAAACTAATTCATATTCCAAGAGGCAGGGTCAGAATATCTGTAGTTCACCCAGTGCACTTGCTCTCTGAACTGGAAGACAGCTCTGGCTGCCTTTGCAGGCTGAGCACATCCTCTCTCTTCTGCTTTTAGTTTCTAGCGGACGCGAGAACAAGGGCCCAAACTACGTGCTTTTGGAAGGAGGTCTCCCAGAGTTCAGCACAGTCTGTTGCCACTCACTATGCATGATCTTTGAGAATTTCATAGAAAAACTCTCCAGTTCAGTCCTGCTGTTGGAGCTTCCAAAACCAGGGCTCTTCACTCCCCAAGAGGCAACGCCCCGGTTGGTGCCAAGGAGTACACAGCTTGGTAACAGGGGGCAGTAAGTGGGTCTATACGCAGAGGGTGTGTGAGAAAACATGGGGGAGGCAATCAAAGCTACCTGAGTTTATATGTGTACGTGTTTGGACGTAAGATTTTAAAAACATGAAAGAAAAAAGGGAAATAATGCTAAGTTACAAAAGCCCCTAATCAACAAAGCATTTGCTAAGAGCACTGTATTGCTGTGGGACGAACTCAAGCCTATGCACTCAAGCCTTTAAGGCCAGTTGCCTGTGGAGCCCTATGAAAAAACGCTGCACTTAATTTTTAAAAATATTTATTTTATTTTCTTAGGCACAAGCGGGCCAACAGATACTGTTTAAGCCCAGAAAGTGACTCTGAGCCACTTCTGAGGCACTGTTATTACTGTATGATAAATTGGCTTACCACACATAGACAAGTAGCAGACAAGCAGCAGTCACGAGAGTGAATCTGAAATAACTGGTAATTGCTGATCACAGTACAATGCAAACCTTTCATACGTTGATTAACTGTAACTAATTATGTACGTTTATCATCTTTATAATCTATTTTGTGTATTTTGTGGATGCAGCTGAAGAAAATAACAGCTCACATTTACCAGTCAGGAACCACTCAGTTATTGCAGATGCAGCAAGCGATTCAATCTGATCTTTAAACTTCAGATTTGCTTTAATCTCAAGTTCCCAACAAATCCGAGCTGCTCTTAGAGCCGTGTCAAAGGACTCGCCACAGCAGAAGATCAATTTGTCATGCTCTTATTATCACAGCGCTTCAACTCGGAGGGAAGCAGAGTTTGGTTGGAGCTTGATAGACAGAGGAACTGATGGCTGTATATCTGTGTCCTAAGGCAGATGGATTGGTGTTAGCGTGTGCATTTCAGGCTGTGTGAGGGAGGAAAAGTATGTAGCCACTGTATATGAATCATACCATTTTCCTTGTGATTGGATTTTTAATAGTCAGAACCTAATTGGCCAAACAGATGGCTGCTCAGAGAGAAATGAGAAGGCTGTGGGGACAGAGTTGCCCTTCTGAAGGTCACAGAGCTATTTGGGACTTAGGCCTTCTCTGAAAATGTGTTTCTAATTTTGGCATATCAGTGGGAAGGAAATTCTGAGCCTAAGTGGCATGGGGTGAAATGTTTTACTTTTTTTAATATATATATATAGGGTTCAGGCTTTTGAGTTTTAGCAGCTTTTAAAAATGTAATCACATTTCTCCTATGAGCTCTACAGGTTCTCTCACTCCTAATTTTCTGCTGCTACACGTGCCCCTATCTTGTGCGGCGCAGGGCGATGCGCGCTCAGCACCTCTGCCTGAGCAGCTGTGCAGTTCCGATACGGCCCATCTCCCGTCTCTGGAGGCACTCACACTGGCTCGTCCTCCCTCTGCTCTGTCCTCTGTGATGGGTTTTTACCTTTCTGATGAAAAATTGAGCCCTCAGTTGGGGCTGCATTGCAGGAAGGAAATGGCAGAGCTGGCGAGGAGAAGGTAACAGGATTTCAGCCGTTTCAGCAGCAGTAAAATTCATTGCATCTGGACTAACCTCACGGAAGGAGGCTTTCTGTCTGCAGTATGACAGGAGAGGCATGGCCTAGAGAAAATCAATGATGAGGCAATTGAGAGCAGTGAGCTGTTCCTGTAAAGTGCAAACTTATCAATCACCATTGTGGGCAGATAATAAGAATCGTTTCATTTACACTGTAGAAACTTGTTCAAGGCAGCAGCAGAGGTGTAACAATGGACTTTGCTTCTGGAACTGACAGCAGAGGATTGAGGTAATCCTCAGGCAAACACTTGTCCCCACATTTTTCCCCCTAATTTTATGAAAGATCATATTTCTTCCCTGAAACCTGAGGACTTTGAGCTTCTAGAAATCTTGAGCCTTCAGTGAAAGGGCTGCATGAACCAGTGCCCAGGAATGCTGATGCCCCCCATCTGAAGTCTAAACCTGCCCCACACCACTGTCAGCAACAGAGCTTATGAAATGGGAGCTTATAGGAATAAGCCACATCCTCTTTCCCAGCCCCAGCTCCCTGCACTTAATGGCAGCAGCACTGGCAGGTCCTGTTGCTGTAGCACTCACACGCATGTTAATGTTCACTCAGTTCTTCTGGTGCAAGGAGAGAGCAGCACAGTATATATTGCTGACCTATAATGAAGAGAAATTTTTGACATGCTTGCATAAAAGACAAAATTTTTCCGGCTTCATTGCTACCTTTTAATTATCACAAGCCCTGCAAGGAACTAAATGACTGTTTAAGGGACTCAGAGAGTTCCCTGACTCCTGCACTGAAACTTATCTGTTCTTCTGAAAGACCTGTAGTCAGTACTACTGAAAACAGAAGACCCAGACTTCTCCAGCTCTGTCCTCTCTCCATCACAATCTTTAATGCATTTTAGTTCAAAGAAATCAGAAGAGCTTATCTGGCACATAATACTTAGGGAATATGGGAAGAAAGTAAACTGTCAGATTACTCTGCTTGGAAGTCTGGGGACAGCCCAATGTTAAAAGCCTTTCAGAAGAGGTCAGTTTGGAAGGGTGTGCTTACTTGTAATGGGGCTCTCTTGAGTAATTTAAAGTTCCCCCTGAGATCTTAATGATCTCCCTTCAGTGTTTCTTTCTAAATGCCTGTACTTTATTACCTCCTATGAAGCTCCCAGAGCTCCCAGTGAAATGTGTTCAACTGTTTGCAATCACACGAACCCACCCACCCACCCATCCCCGTGAAGTCATGCACAAAAATTGCAGGATGTCAGATGTCATTGGCATTTCTTCATTGCCTCTGAAGTCCAGCATCCTAGTCCAGGGTGCTAGACCTGACCCAGGCCCAGCCTTATTTATAACTTACAACTAGAGCAACATATTTTATTTTTTTTTAATTAAGCAAAAGCCCATGACACCAGTTTTAAAATGGAACTAAAAAATGCAGAGGAGACTAAATATCTGTCATTTTTGTAATGTACAAGACTCTTTGACAAGTCACAGTGCAACTGGTAGGTTGCACAATTTATGCTATAATCATGTCAAGATGGCTAAAAGGGTCTCTTCAGTCACATATAGTTTCTTGTGTAGTGAAGGATCTAATACATTCACTTTAACTATAATAAGGATGAAATGCATAGTTATTTAAAAAAGGAAACCACTTTTATTTAACCAAAACACTTTGGTAAAGTAGATTTTTTGAAGTGTTTATGGTCCAGATGGATTGCATGGCTGTTGCTACTGTTCTTGCTTTTCCAACCATTTCACTGTTAGTGGAGTCAATGACCAAATTTTCCATCAAGCAAAACAGAAGTTAGACACTTGAATTATTTCTTGTCAATGAAATCATTATTATTTGTTTTAAACATAGGGGTTTATGGCATTTTAATATTTAACCTAACACTAACAGCCATCAGGATGAAATGAAACATTCACAGTACTCAGCTTTTGGCTAAAGTGCTCACAAAAGACACCTCTAACTGCTGTGGCAATAAAACCACCTTAAAACAAAGAAGATAAGAAGTATACCCAACACTTAAAGGCAAAGTTTTAGGAAATCAAGAATTCCTTTAGAAGACTGTATTGAGTCTTGATCTTACAAACAATTGCACATACTTGTGTTTCTGGTTTTGCAGTTTTCTGCTGACATGGGACAAGAATCTGCCTGCACGGACTGAAAACGGCCCTAAAATCGCAGGCATCTCCAATTGCCGTGGTTCCCTAACTCCTTTCTCCTTATACAATCATTGCCATCAAAGAAATGAGGTTTTAATCTCAATGAAGTGACCATTCTGTAATTCCAAAGTTTAAGTATCTGACCGGAGATGCTTTTATGAGCCCTGACTTTTGTAACATATAGAGGAAACAGAAAATCAGAGTCATTTAAAATGTTCCAAGTTGCCATTCCCAGATGGAGCACTTCAGTATCAGTCGCTGCTTACGCAAAGTTCAGTTGGTGGCTTTGTTTCCCGCACAGTTTTGGGGGATGCTGTAAAGTTATAAGTTCGCATGAACAAATACTTCTACAGATGTACACAAATTCATGTATCTGCACATACTCAATTGCACCATAAAATAACAAGATTACTTATTGTAATGTAAGGATTTCTGAAAGCAGTTGGATACACTGGTGAACTTGTTGCCCAAATAAAAAAACCTAACCACTGGTTTGTACTGCATATTTGAATAATACAAATCATCTCACACCCCACAAGATATTATTACTATAAGATAAGTCATCTCACATCACACATCTGTCCCCAAGGACATATTACTGTTTGCTGGGGGGCTGGTTGTTTGCTGTAGCAGTTTCCAACAGGTTTTCTATCAAGCTGGTACTAAACAAACAACAACAAAAAAAGGAATATGGAAAAAGGTCAGGAAAGGAAGTTTCTTTGTAGTTGCTCTTCCAGTTGTTGGGGTTTTTTTAATGCTTAGTAATAACATACTATACCTATGCTTGTCACCATGTGAAAATTGTGGCATGATGACATTGTGGCATCTTCACTGAGTTCAAATTCCAACTAGACTCACTGGTTTAAAGGTTGTATAATACAATGTAACTGCAGCCTGGGCTACCTACTCTTAGAGCAAGCATGAGGCTTCGTTTCACCTCACATCATTGGGGCCTTCTTGACTTTTGGACAAAAATTACACTGCAGTGACATTGTCATTTACAAACTAGCAGAAATGTCATGAATAATGCCCAACATCACGTGATGATTTGAGGTTGAACATTCACTTCTTTTAATAGGTTTATTTATTTCATTCAACCCCTAGAAGCTATCATTGACGCTGGACCATTGCTTTTAATTGCCTCACTTAAAGAGCACATTTTGAAGCCTGCAATTGTTTTTATGATTGTTAAAACATTGGTTATACAAATAATATCAAGAAATTGCTTCTCTTTTACACGTCTTGAATTTTCAGCCTGACAAATGCTTGGACAATAAGTAACATTCATGCTGTTCCATGGAAGACAAATTTTAATAGTTTTCTTATGCAATGAAGAGGCAGAGTAGCTGGAGAGTCATCTAGTATTTAATGTGAGCTGGCAGGAGCACAGCTGGTTCTAACATGTGTCACAACATATAGATCCAGCAACATATACCTAATGCAGCCCCGGCAGTTGTGGTAGGCCAGCAACCAAAAAAGGCACTGGCCCCTTTGTGCGTCTGTTTGTGCATCTGTTCTTGGCATGAAGGTGTGTTTAATTCCCTACAGAAGGGACTAGGATTCTTTCACTAACATATTTCCATGCACTGCTCTGTGACATGGTGACCACTTCCAGCATAGTCCTACTTTTTTCAGCAAAATATATTCTCACACAAATCTATGCATAAACTGTCTTTCATTATATAAAATAAATACACAAAATGTATTTATTTTGTTTTGCCTAGAAAATAGGTTGCTTTAAACAGAAACTAGGTTTTATATCATCTTGGATAAACTCCACGCTTAAAACTTCCGACAAAATATACTGAGATGATACAAACTTTTTCATTTACTTGAAATAATTCAAAGGGAGAGTCCTTGACTCCCTGTCTCAGGCATGACAGGCACCCAGGCTGCCAGCTGGACACCTGCATCCCCCAAGGAACACTTGCCTTGAATTACGTGGCCACTGAGTTACATTACAGCAGTGTTCTGCTTCATGTTTTTTCCTTCTTTTTAGAAGGACATTTTGTTGACATCTATAACTTCGTGAGTGTACTCATTTGAGTCCCTGGTCTCATCACTTACGACCATTACATTGGGTAATTTAGCAGCTGTATGCAAAGAAAACTGGTGCAAGAAGCTCTGTATGTAGGAGGGGCAGCAGTCATTGGTTTGGAAGATTATTACCTTGAATCTATGAACAAAAATCTGCCAAACACCAGCAGCATTTTCTTAGCAAGCAGTATGGAGTATGGGGAGCCACAGAGGTGCAGTTTATCCATGACTAGCCTTCACCATCAAAAGCAGGTGAAGTTAGTTTTAGATAGGACCACGATGCAGGTGAAGTTTGTTATTTTTGATATTTGATACTCGAGCTGTACAGAACACTCAGGTAACAGTTGATGTGGTATAAAATCCTTCAATAAATTAATCTTCAGTGACATAATACTTCTCTAGTCTTTCTCTTGTGTCTCATCCCCTTTGTAGTCTGCTTTTTTCCATGGACGCAGAAGAGAAGAATTTATGACATAAGACTGAAATGCAAAACCATGTCAAAGTTCGTGCACTCCATTGCTTTAGTACCTCAAACCACTAAATAGTTAACACATAACACTGTGACACTGGGCTTTTTTTCCTTTTGGTTTGACATTATTCCTAGAAGGTAAGTTTTGGTAAGAAGTCTAAGGCTTTTTGATGAACTAAGCTTTATAAAGTAATTTAGAGATGTAAAGAACTATATAAATGCTAAGTGTTATTATTAATGAGTAATCAACTGAACAATTACCATAAAGAATGGCAGTCCTCTTACTTGCACTTTTGATGTTAAATGAAGAGAGACCAATAATAAATAATGAATATAGATAAAGCCAAATGAATTTCTGAATTTTGTTTGTAGATGAGTACATACATCAAATGGCCATCTGCCCATGCAGGAAGGATTGGTGGTCTGCTGCCATTTTAATCCACAGCTGAGAAAAGAAGAGAAATCCAGTACAAATCTGCTGTAGATATGACTGTGATACGAGTTGTGGCTCAACATCAGAAGGTCATACCAAGTTAGAAAGCAGAGGATACAAAGTGCTATTCAAGAGCCATAGTGCACCTCATGAACTTTCATGGGGCATACTGAGACAGCTGTGATCAAAGTGGGTGTAATAATCAATCTGGAATGAAAAGTCAGTTTTTCCAGAGTGTTTTCAGAAAAGCAAAAGAAAACAGAAGAGAAATTAAATTCAATAAACGAAATGAAACTAAATGAGTAAAATAAAATAAAATAAATACTTCCATATACTATAGATTTTGGTGACTCATATACAAAATTATTTGGAAAGGAAGCACCCAGCCTTGTTATGTTTGTATTATCACTGCATCTTTTGATATGTCTCAGGAAAGATCATATGCTTTATTTATTTTCAAAGTCACAGCTTAGGAAAGATTTTATAGGTCAATCTGTTATGTACCATTTTAGTTCATGGGCTGCAATTTTGAACAGTTACCTATGCATATGCCAGACTGTGTGAATTTGGCCAAATGCTAAAAGCTCTTGTTTCTAGCAGATCATGTGAAGGAAAACATGATGGGCCTGGAGCACCTACCATACGAGGAAAGGCTGAGAGAGCTGCATCTGTTTTGCTTGGAGAAGAGGAGGCTGAGAGGGGATCTTAGCAATGCTTATAAATAGCTGCAGGGTGGGTGTCAGGAAGATGTGTCCAGGCTCTTCTCAGTGGTGTCCAGTGGCAGGACTAGGGACAATGGACACAAGTTGGAAAACAGGAGTTTCAACCTCAACATGAGGAAATATTTCTTCATTGTGAGGATAACAGAGCACTGGACCAGACTGCCCAGAGAGGTTGTGGAATCTCCGTCTCTGGAGACTTTCAAAATCTGCCTGGACTTGTTCCTGTGTGATCTACTCTAGCTGATCTTACTCTGGCAGGGGGTTTGGACTAGATGGTCTTTAGAGGTCCCTTCTGACTCCTACTATTCTGTGATTGTGATTCTGTGATCTGTGATGTGTACCCTCTATTTTTTACTGATCTGTTTCTGGGCTTCTGACCAGAAATTCTATAGTAAAACAGATAAGGATCATCAAAAATAGGTGAACAGGAAATTGCTCTTCAGCATGGCAATTTTCATCTGTCTTTCCTAGTAATGAACTATATTAAAGCACAGTATTTACTTTAGGGATAAAAGAATTCTCTTAGAAAAGTGTTTTGTGGTACAGGAAGGGAAAAGCTAGGGTAATATTGTATATAATCTATTATACAATTTTCCTTCGTCACTTCAACTTAATTCTTGGTCAGCAAGAACTGGTGTATTTGGGAAAGTATACATTGACTGTACATGAAACACCATATACATTCAGGGTAGAACAAAACAGAGAAAAAGCTGTCAGTGATACAGACACTGCAAATTGAATTTGGGATCTTTTTTTAAACGAACACCACAAGTCTAGTGTTCTTCATACAGTTTGCCTTGCATATTTTAATGTCACATATTTACATGCTAAATTTCAGGATCCTATGTATGCTGTACACTGTGTAGTAGGATAATACATGTCAACAGCAGCTTTCAGAATTGAAGGAGGATTGTTGCACTTCAGGTCCTTTCTGAATCCTGCCAAACACTATCAGCAAGTAAATAGTGTTTGTATCACCACAGCTAATAGCATTTCAACAGTAAAGTTAATAGGTGACTGTTTCTCGGCTGCCGTTGAAGGAGCAGCCTTTATGTTGCATCTGAACTGGGGAAGATGTTTAATTTATTACATGAATTCTGTTCTCTGAATCTCTCTGTTCAGCGCTAGTTTGCACAGGGGTAAAATTTCCCTAATGTGTATTCATTGAAAATTTGCGTGTGTGTGTTTTGATGTCAGCTGGCTCTACACAAGATTTACAGAAATGTGATAGAAAATATATTGTAAACTCTATAGATTTTACATAATTCATCTGTGACATTACCACGTATTTCAGAAGCTATGTAGATTTAGGATTTAGACATTCATGTGTCTGTATCCACATATTATGTTAAGTAGCTCATCCACAGCTTACTTAACATGAAATAGGTGTTTTGAAGAGTAAATAGGAAGCTGTGCACTTCAGAGCAGGAGCTGCCTAGCTGATGGGAAACCAGAGTCCATCTTGCACAGTGATTCCTTACTGGTCCGTTCTGGACATGCTGGAACTGGTCCAGAGCTACCTACTAAGATGGGCTTGGGACAGCAGATGGAGAGGGTGAGAGAGCTGGTTTGTTCAGGGCTATGAAAAGAAGGCTGAGGGGAGGTTGTGTCCTTGTGTACGTCTACCTAAGGGAACTGTAGTGGGAAAGGTGGAGCTAGTCTCATCCTGGAGGTACGCAGTGCAAGAACGAGCAGTGAACAACAGTTGCCTGAAGGGAAATTCTGGTTTGATATCAGGAGAAAACTTTTCCTGTCGGGGTGATCAAACACTGAAATGGGTTGCACAGAGAGTCTGTGGACTCTTGGAGATATTCAGACCTTGCCTGGATATGATCTTCTTTAACATGATCTAACTTTGATACTGACCTTGCTTTGTGTGGGGAGGTCCCACCAGGTACCTTTCAACCTGAATTATTCTATTCTGTTCCTGGGGCTCATGTACCTTAGTCTGAAATATCTGGGCCAAGCCATTATCAGAGACAGGACCAATGGAGTAGATGAACTGGGTTCAGTAAATCTCAGATATCCATTTTTATTAAGACACAGAAGACAGTATAATTATTATCAGTATCAAAAGTATCAGTATAATTATTATCTGAGTAAACAGATACTAGATCTTTGTCGTCCATCCAACATGGTTAACATAAGACAGATACTCTAGAAATGCCTATAGAGACATTCCCTACAAATATGGTCACTACATGTAGTGCTTCATATAAAAACTGGATTGCAGCTTGCATCTGCATGCTTTGTTAGAAAGAGGACAAGTGTAAAGGTGTGTTTTCTTCCAAAATACACAGTTACATAGACATGTGTTTGTGGATCATCCCTATTTCAAATATTAGGTAACTGTTTAAGTTATGTTGGGGAAAATAGATATTCATGACTGTTTTAGCAGGGGTTAGAACTAAATGGTTTCCAGAGGTCCCTCCCAACCCCATCCATTCTGTAATTCTGAGTTTCTGTTATTATTATTGGCTGGGATCATGCTCTAGTATAAATGGAGAACACTTTTTTTTTTTTTTTACTTTAAATGCTGCCTGATACTGAGGCTGCTGATCCTTTCCCTAGAAGATTCTAGATCCACTTCCCTAGATGCTAGTACAATGATCAGTAGTGCTAGAAACTTCATTTCATAATTAGTGTTAAGATTATTCTTAAATTCAGTCATAGTTCTGCTCTTTCCCTGTCAAGTATTTATATGCATTCTCTTCACTTTCATGGAAAGAAATTAATATCTAAACATCAATAGACTCATGAGAAACAAACTTTCTGTATTAAAAGCTACCATCTCTTAGCATGCACCTATACATCCTGTCCCATGTGTGTATACATACATACATACATACATACATAACTATACACGTTTTGTGAGTTTGGAGCTCTTTCTGCTTTTGGCTGGGGGCAAATGTAAATGTCCAGTTTCTTTATTTCCCATTTTGATCAGAAGACTTTTTCTGCTTGATAACAGGAGATTGCAGAGAAATAGCATATGACAGTGTGCAAATAAAATGCCTTTCCCTTTGTCAGACAGCTTTACAGTCGCATAAAACCACACAAAAGCAGTGAAAACAACTGCACAAATGCAGAGCAGACGTAAATCTTGTCCGAGTAAAGCTGAAAAGTATAATCTGACTCCTGGAATTAGGGGGGGAGAGGGAGAATGTAATGTTTTGAGGTGTCCTGTGCAGGAACCAAGAGCACATAATTCACTTTTACTTTCCATTGATTAGACACAGTTACGGGAAAGGCACTCGGGTTTGGCATCTTTCCCTGTGCTTAACAGGCGCTGAAGGTGACATCCAGGGGGATCCCAGCTGGGCTTCCGAAGGGCCTCACCACTTACACTGGCACAGAACTGCATGTTTATATTTTTAAGCTCTAAAGCTCTACACAAATAGGCCCAAGATGTAGCAAGGAGACAATAATTGCTTTCCTTTCAACAGCAGGTGACACGTTCCCCACTGAGAAAAATATAATCCTGCTGCTTTTAATCATAACAGGAGCAACAGGAGCAAAATAGAGGGGGAAGTGGGAAATGTCACCAGTTGTGGCTTGGAAAAGCCATTTGCAGGCGTGAGCGAGCCTCTAAGAGCACAAATTAAAACATTAATTGACAGGTCTGTGTTTATTGTCCATGAGCTGCAAGTTCCCGAATGATATTATTTAATAATTAACGGAAATTTTCAAAGTTCAGAGAACGGTGTGAACTCTTCGTTGTTCCTTCTCCTTGCCGTTGTTGCCCTGGGGAGCACACCTCGACTGAGCGGGGAGAAGGTGTGTGCCCCGGGCACCGTCAGTGCAGACGGCAGCTCCCCAGGCTGGTCCAGAGAGACCGCGAGCATGGAAAGGGCTTTGATGCCTCTCTTCATGTTTAGCAATGCAGGCACAACCTGTTGTATCATTTTAATTGGTAGCGATAATATTTTACCGCTCTTACTGGATATCCAATGTCTCTGACTCTGTTCACGTAGACCCTGAACTCGGAGTTCATTTCAAAACTCAGTCCTGTCTGCAAGCTCAGGCCAAGGTTTTCCTCCAACCCTGGAGTGGCCAAGGCAGGCATGGTGCCTTTGGACAGCAGTACAGGTGAGCTCCCTGTCTTACTGTTTCTCTGGGAGTTAATACACGCTGATGAAAGCAATAATGGAAACTGGTGGTAGGAGTGGTGAAATCTAGCCTAGGATTGTACTCCTGTGCCACTGGAACTGCAGTGCTATCCACTAGAAAGAAGTCCGTTTTGCAACCTTTCCAAAAGCTTTGAGGGGATGCAAATAATCATTGCAGAACTAATTAGTGTTCCCGTATAGATTATAACATAGTAAATACTTCTGGAGTTTGCAGTCATGTTCAAGAATTTCCTCTTGGTGGATATTAGCAGGTGGCTTACACCTTTGGTGTGTGTAACCACTTTCATATAAAGCAGCTATAACATATCGGTGCTATAAATTGAGATGAGGAGGAAATCATCAGATCTCCCAGGAGATGGTACATCTCTACATTACTCCAGCTCCAAGCTACACTGATGGTGTATCTGTTAAGAGTTGAATGCTGCCTTTTTTAAAACAAAGTTTTTCCCCATGTAGCACTAATCACAGCTAAATGAATAATTACTGATTTCTGGAAAACAGAAAGCTGCATTGCTTAATAACTTAGTATTAGCTTTAATGAGGAGGATTTTAGGAGATGAATAATCTAAAGGTCTTTTTCATTGAAATTTAAAAGATAAACAATTCAATATGTCTTCAGATCTGTCACCTGATACATTTCAGCATAGGCTGTGCAATCTGTCAAAGCAGTAACAAATCCCCTGTCCCTGAGACATGGCTAGAGCTAATTGCATCACTCTTCTTTTGGAAAGGGCCTCTCCAGCGTTCAAAACTGTTAAGATTAAGTCACTGGATCGTAACTAAATACACACTTTTTGAATTAGCTTATTTTTTGTACAGGTGCATGTGAGCATGTATAATGCACAAACATACTGGGCATGTTTCTGATGCCATGTTAGGGAGATGGATGCAATCAGACTAAATGACTGGAAGGACTGGGGACATCTTGCTTTCAACCACTGTCCTGCCAGCATGGCTCAGAGAATGGGACTTGTTCAGTGACTCAGTTTCCCTGGGCATGGAGATCAGTCCAATCATCTCTGTGAAATTCTTCAGTGTTTTGGCATTGCAGGAGAGCCTGCAAAGTTTTGTAGTCTGAAATGGCCTTGTCTTAATCCTCCCTTGCACCATATTTACTTTGTGGCTAGACAGATACTCTCATACTCAGCACGTCCTTCTGGCCCCAGGCATCTGATGCACGAATGCAAAGTAATATAAGGGGGAATTCAGTTATCCACATAAATCATTGTGTCTTTCAAATATCTACGGAGGAGAATTTTTTTTTACCTTATGCAGTAAGAATACAAGTATCAAAGGAAAGGAATTTATATGCTGGGCTTCCTTTCCCTCCCACTCTCAGAAAGAGAAGCTGTTGGATACATAGGCAGGAGTGGGGAGACAGATCTGAAAATTTACCAAAAGCCTGGAGTAATTTCAGAAATTTCCAAGGGAGCAGAATGAGCACATTCTCATTAAGATCTCATTAGGTGCCTGTCTGCATCTTTAGATGTTTAAATGCCCCATGTAGCCCCGTGCTGTTTTGATTCCTTTGTGATCTGTGCTTCTCCTTTCAATAACTGGAACGACGCAGGCAAGAGTGGCTGGACTGCTAGAGCCAGGCCATACCAAGCTGTGAGAAACGCTTGTTTGGTAGGTGCTGCAGGGTTGGGCATAATCTGAAATCCTGCCCTGAGCATCCTCATCAGGAGAGTCTGCAGCAGGAGAACTCAGTGGTATGCCAAGTCTGGGGCCTTTTCTGCAGACAGGCTGCTTTGGCCACACCCCAGATGCATGGAGCGTGGAGGAGACGTTCTCGTTTAAAGCCCCTTTCCTTCACTGCTACTGCAAACGCCTTTTAGTCAAACAATTTTGTTTTATGAGACCTGTAATTATAAAGGGTGCTTGGAAGAAAGGGAGGTGAGACGAGAGAAATGGTTCTACTCAGCAGCAAAACTTTGGAACACTTCCCTACGAGTCTCCAACCATCAAGTGTTGAGGCATCTTCCCGCTAGGCATCTGCCATGCTGTCAGAGCGTGCCACTGTCCCCACATCCTGATAACATTTCCACTGAGTCCCAGCCAGGCAGAGGACAGTGCTGCTGTGCAGTGAGGATGTTTGATATCCAAACAAACAGGTGGAAAGGAGAAGAAGAGGAAGGTTATTATTCAGTTTAAGGGCTTCTTCCTTTAGAGGGGGATTGCTGAAGTACACGTGATATGCATTTATATAGAAGTAATTTGAAAGCTTTATACTGAGTAGCTTGCTTTTGTTCTTAAAGCTTTGGTAGATGATTTATGAAAAGTGTTATTTCTATTACTCGGGCATATGAAAAGAAGCAAATTATCTTATTACATTATGCGGACAGTCAAGAGAAGAGTTAAATGGACCATACAACTTTCTCTTAAAACATTAATTTTATTGTGTTGTCTTTAATTTCCTTGATAATGAAATGTTCACAGTAGCCACTGGGTATCACTGTATGCAGATAAATGAGATCATTCCCGTTAGATGTAAATTCTCTCTTAGACTTGTCATCAGGATATGATTACTGTAAACTTCTCTATACATGTGAAATGCCAATCCCTGAAAACATTTCCTGTTGGAAAACAAGAGATTTTCAGAGTCATTTAAATACTGTCAAGTTGATGGCTATGAAAATGCTTTTTAAATGAATGATTAAGGACTGTATCTTAACTTTGAAAATTGCTTTTTCTCCCCTGAGTAAGTGTAATTCTGCAGTATCAAAGAGACTTGCAGATGCTTAGCACCTTTCACAGAGAAGCCGTGCAAGATTACATGAGTGTGTCTGAGTAGGTACAATGGTCCTGTTTTATGACTATCTTGATGTCTGTAACACCTTAAAACCATGCTGACGTGGTGGGCTTCTTTTGATGTGGGCAGTGAGATGTAAGAAATTCCTGCCATTTCTGCAGGCTTCCTGTGGGAGCTGGACACCTCTGTGACCTGGGCCCACCACCGCTGCATTTACTGCCTGCCAGGGACTCTGCCACTGCCTAAGTCCTGAGACAGGGCAGAGCCTTCAGGACTAATCCATCTTTTCTGTGATAATAGTTATGAAATGCATGTGAGGTAGAAGATCGAGATTTGAAAGGGAACACATACCTTATTCTTTAGGACCTTCTGGGCTGGAATCTCTCTTAACTTTTAACATTTCTTAAAGTTGGTTTGGTTTTTTTTCTCCTGTGTTTTCATATAAGCTCAATATTTCCAATCTGGAGTATGCATGCAAACATCTTAAGGCTTATGAAAATGAATCTAAATCATAATGTCTGTGATTCATGCATGGAGCACCTACACAGTTCAGATGCAGTATTTGGACCCTTCTGTTGTACATAAAATATTGCCACTAGTTTTGATTACTCAGAAACATGAGACGCTTAACAAATGCTAGATGACAGCAAGAGGTCGGTATGTATCAGAGTGTTTATGTAAAATAATCAGTATCCCCAAATGACTCTTTTTAAAAAAATGTTTAAAATTCCCTTTGTCCTATTAATCTAAAAATCACCCACTAACAGTAGAGAGGAAAACCTGATTACTTTGTGTATCTCTTGTCTGTCTTTATTTTGGACTGACATGCTCTCGGTTAATTCCACCAAGGTCAGCACGATTCCAGCTGAAGCTGACACATAACACCCTCACACGTGGGAAACGGGATGTCAACTTTGTGTGAAAAAAAAATGCTTTTTTGTACAGGATTGATACGTATTTCATTTTAATTTGTCCTCTGTGTCTCAGACCAGTGAGAACCAAGGCTTCTCCAGGAAACTGTGTCCATGTCTGTTTCCCAAGAGAGATGTAATATCTAAACATCACCAGGTCAGCAGTAGAGGGGCAGGTACACTAACGTAACTCGTCACTTGTTGCCATAGATTTTACAGCTGATGAGAATAAAGATCTTTACAATGTCATTCAGTTAAATATTGTAAAGAACTTTTCCAGTAAGCCACAGTTAGTGACAAAAATATGAAGCTTTATGCTTATGTTCTCTGTTAATTCACATTAAGTTCACTGTGGATTGAAAGATTCATGTCTAAGAGAAATGGATAGCTAAGTATATCATTTGCTATTTCACACATAAAATTAAGGGCACTTATAAAGCTATATTTTTGAGTGCTAAATGGCAAGATATTGTATAAAACAAAAAGCTATCATGTAATCTGATTTTTCACTGTATATCCTGCGTAGCAGCCAGCAATGAATATTTATCCAAACAAGCATTTTCAAGCCTTTCGTGCTACAGTTTGTGTTTGTTTTAGTCTTATTTAAATAAACAGAATGTTTTGCAATAACAGTAACTAATATCTCTAGGCACAGAACATTTGAGATGGATCTGCAATTTAGTGCAGTAATACTCAACTGCAGAAGAATTATTAGCGTTAACCAGGAGCTAAATTACAGCTTTGATTTCGCTGGCCCCGCATTGTACCTGTGAATTCTAAAATGCTGGATGAAATTGAAGGTTTGCTTTAATTTTTATGAAGAGGAAATAGATTATCTTTAAATTGAACAGTCATTATATTTGTTTAGCATCTACTGTACATGGTATACTAAGTTACAAGTGCTCAGTAGACAAAATTTAATAACGCTTATTATTATGCATATTAACCTCTTTCAAAAGCACAAGATAATAATGATTATTAATACAACAGTTATGTGCAGGAATTGAAGGGGGAGTTCTTTGCTTTGTTTGGAACATAAACGAGGAGGAAAAACTACCAATTTCTACTTTATGAAAACCTTCACGTTAGGCTCAGTTACTCCTACGTGTTAAGCTCAACAGTTTGCATCCACCTTCATCCAAATGCAGCATCTCCCTGCTCCACTTCTGACTATGGGTCAATAAAGGCTGTCCCTCAAGGCTCTGGGACTGTGGCTCTAGCTCTTGGCTTTCCATCAAAGCAACCTTCCATACTTGACTTCCTCGGCTGCTGCACATCTTGCTTTGTCTTTCCAGAGGACACAGAGGCTGCTGCGTGGCCTCTTGCAACACGCCTGTCACTGAGGCCAGCAGAAGAGCTGGAGCATTGTGCTCCTATCAAAATCCACACCTGCAGGGAGCTGCAGCCGAGCAGCAGGCTGTGCTGTCATTTTGCATTGTAGAGAGGTAGGCACTGGTCTCTTCTCACAAGTAACTAGCGACAGAACAAGAGGGAATGGTCTCATGCTGCACCAGGGGAGGTTTAAACATTAGGAAAATTTTTTTCACTGAAAGGGTTGTCAGTGGACAACTGGAACATGCTGCCCAGGGAGGTGGTTGCGTCAGCCATCCCTGGATGCGTTTAAAAGCCATATAGATGGGGTGCTTGGGGATATGGCTTAGTGGTGGACTTGGTAGAGTAAGCTTAATGGTTGGACTCAATGATCTTAAAGGTCTTTTCCAACCTACATGATTCTATGATTCTATGTTTCTATGATTTAGTCCACGTATGCTTTTATCTTGCCAGTGCATCTAATTTCCACACCTGTCTCAGACTGATACATATGTCTTGTCTGCGTTTTATAGCATCGGGAGAGATAACAGGGTTGGAGTTGCAGCCCAGCAAGAAACTGCTTTTGTGCTTTCTGTTCCACACAGATTTTACTGAGAATTAGTGGCTCTAACTATAGGCACTGCTTTGGCTTAAGTATTTAACAGGCCCGCACAACATAAATGCATGCTTGTGTGCTGTTTGCTGACACAAATGTTCCAGTTCTTATTCCCTCTCTGGGACTTTACTGAACCTTCTGCTTATAGCTTACCATTAAAGTGAAACATTTTCCTTCCACTAAATCCACTTTCACTAAATCCCTGATATACTTAAAGTTTATCTCCGACCAGTATCACATGATGTCTCCTACCCTATACACCACTCAGGAAATGCCAAACTTCTTAGGATTAATCCCCCGGCCGCAGAAAGTCAGGTTACACAGTGCACTTGCCCCTCCTGTGCTGGGACTCTGGGCTCGTCTTATGTTCAGAGAGCTGCAGTGGTTGGGATCAGAGCTCCTTATGGGGAACCTGCTTTGCAAAACTGTTAGGGAAGGTTACCTTCCAAACATGCGTTGAATTGAATTGATACCTACAAGAGAACATGTTGAAAGTTGTAGTGTTGGGGTTTTTTTTGCAGATAACTACAAGCAGGGCACATCCTTTTGCATTTAGAAATGTTTCTGTTTTCTTGAATATCTCATGGATATTAGTGGGAATTTTGTTTGAAGAAAGAATGTGATTTGGGCAACAGTTTACAGCTGATTCACGTCTTGTCCTACAATCAATCCATAGGCTAAGTTGAACCAGCTGCAAGCCCTGGTAATGACAGCTGACAATAAATGTGCTTCAGGTAGAACGTGAGCCCTCTGCCCTCCCTGCGAGCACAGCTGCTCTGTTCTTTATAATAAAGTGATGAAAATGCATAGGTATTTCTGTGTTAGCTTCTGAGTCTTTTCTTTTTTCTCTATACAAACACAAAGTAAAAAAGTAAACCAATGAACAGGAGATGTTTAGGAGCACATTTATTTGCATATTCCGTCCTTTTTCTGTGTGTATGTTTGTGTATCATATATATGGGATGGATGAATGTGAGGAATATTGGATATTAGGAAAAATTCCTCCACTGGAACAGGCTGCCCAGGAAAGTGGTGGAGCTATCATCCCATGAGGTATTTAAAAGATGTGTAGATGTGGTCCTTAGGGACAGGGTTTAGTGGTGGATTCACCAGTGCTGGGTTAACAGTTGGACTTGTTGATCTTAAAGGTCTTTTCCAACCTAGAGTATTTTATGATTCTAAGTGTAGTTCCATGGAATTCAGCATACCCAGAAGAGAGAGTGATGGAAGCAGCTTCTGAGATTTTTTGAGCATTGCTACATTAGTAACACTGAGATAAGCATGTGTTGCAATGCATCTGCATTGCAAGCAGAGCCATCATACACAGAGATTAATTTTCAAAATGTGCTGTAACAATTTCCCTCCTCTTAAAAGTTTGTGGCTAGAGCAAAATGTGGTGGCAAAAAAGGGATGGCTGCAGAAAGCAAGCAAGATCTGTCTGGAAAGGAGTTTAGCCTCTACCCATTGCCTTCTCTCTGCTCATCTCTGGTTTCTCTGTTTTCTACCCATCCAAACCTTAAAGGGTTGATAATTTGGGTTTTGCTAAACCCATGCTACCCTTGTATTTAGAGCAGGGGACGGAAGCTAGAAATCCTCAGAACTTTTTCTCACTATGTTTTGCCCACTGATGCTTGGACACATTTAGGGATCATCAGATTGATATGCCTATAGCATTGTGTTGGATTCTTACATTTATTTTATATATATACATATATATTATATCTTTTACTGGGGACTTTTAATAAGAGAATGATTAAACTAACAACCATCTACTAGTTTTTTATTTAGTCTGTTTTTAAATAGAAATAAAACCATATCAAGATTTGTGTGTGTGCACCTCGTTCCTTATCAGAAATTGCCAGAATGAATGTGAGGTACAAGTGATAATGAAGCAGTGAAAGAAATTGGTAGAAAACTTCAGGTACTGAGGTATTTGTTGTTAGGATGGATGATAGTGGTTATTCCAAGTGAGTTAATAAGTCTGATACATTCTGAGAATGGAGTGTCTTTATCTGTGAATCCCAAATGCCTTAGAATAATAATAACCTTAGAATTAGATTTCCCCAACTCTGTAATAGATCCCATGAATGTTTTTCTATCCCGGTCTTCTTCAGACAGCGCGAGTCACGTGCAAGTGCCATGTGTCTATGTAAGCCAAACGCCTCCAGCCAGCAGTACTTCTGTGTGTTGTGGTTGATTTATATTCATAAAAACCATCCAAGAAATGATTCAGAAATTGTAATTACCTGGTAATGTCAGAAATTGATTAATTAAATGCACCAGTGTTTACTCTGCATCTTTATGGCTGCTAACATTTCTGGGCATTTTCTTACACCATCAGTGTCTTTGCTGGGTAAGGTTTATTAATGTAAATTTGATTTGACATAAACAAGACCACAGCTAATTATATCATGTAAATATACACACTGTGTGGCAGCAAACTCATAAAATCTGCACATCTTCTTGCAGTCGTTTCCTTTTTTTTTCTTTTAATTTCTACCCTGAGTATCTGTTTTAGCAATATAGCAAATTCCTATTGCCCTAAATAACACTGACACCTTTTCATTTCTGAAATTGCTGGGATATAAACATTTCTGTCATACTGAAATCTCCTTAACTTACACATAGTCATCAATAACTTTGAACAACTGGGAACTGTCACATGTACCACTACGCTAAGACTCGCTTTGTATGTTTGTTTCATAGCTGACTATATAGAGAGGTTTTATACCAACTGAGGATGTGAACTTCCCATATGCTCAGTTAACTGTGAGAGCAGCTCCCAACCTGCCCAGGAGACATGGTAAGGTCCCTGTGGTACAACCTGCTTGTCCTTATCCGTTCCTCTTCCTGGCAAAAAGTCAGGTTTTTCCTATTTCCTGCTGAAACCCTTGGCTGTTGCAATGGCCTTGTTGATTTTTTTGGAAGTTTAGAAGCTCAAAGTATTCTCGGTGGTTTTGCTGCTTCTGGGACTAATGCGGATGAGCACAGCCTGTAATCTGCACCATCATCTGCATCTGCTGCAGCTCCTGCCCCACCTGCTGCTCAGGACCAGGCCCTAACTGGCCTGTTTGAACTTACCTGCAGGGAGCTACACTGGGGATAGCTGGGTATCCCTGGACACTTGGCCTTTATGCAGGCTGTTTACCAAAAGTATCTCCTGATTTGAATCCAAATACAAACCAAGGGCATCCATCTGTTGATGCTGTAGGACACTTCTATATGATCTTGGATTTTTTTGATCCTGCAGTAGCTGTGTGTACCTCTGATGTATTGTTCCATGAAGCTGTTAACTGGTGTTAAAAGCTCCATGACTTAGAGGATGTCTAATAAATTCAGACTTTGCTGGTGTGATGTCATCCTTTTCTATTTCAAGATCATTCGAGTAAATTCCAGGTAATGCTTTGTATTTGCTTTTACTGATTTATATTTATTTCAGGGAAATAAAGTCAGCTAAAAATAGCATGGATTTGCCTGCTGGACAAAATGTCCACGTTTTTTTGCTGATACAGCCAAACAGAAAAATTTGCTCAGTATTTAGTTGAAATGACAAAACTTCCATACCCTGTTATTTGCTTTGAGACTTTTAGGCCCAAGGAATGCTAAATTTTTTTGAGTAAAAGGAATTTGTACAAAAGAAAATCTGTCAAGTTCTAGACATGTTCACTGTACTTACTCCTGCTGTTCTTTCTGGTTTTAGTTCTCTCTTCCTCTTTTAATTCATCCATCTTCTTGGTTTCTGACTTTATTCCCCACTATCTTACTTTACATCCTATCTTATTTTGAAAAATAGTCCAGTCTGTAAAATCAGCACATATTTTCTTGATGGATCCCAGTTTGAAATCATCTGTCCAAGGAACTATTTTCTGAAAAACACAGATTTCAGCTATCTGTTTGATCTTACCCTAACACTCACCTACTTTATCTTGGGCTCTGTTTCATTGCTTTGAAAGAGGACAACCATCATGCTGTTTTATAAATTGACATTTGTCCTTTAAGCCAGCTGTTGCTTAAACCATTAACTGCTTTGAAAGTTAGGGACTGGAGTATTAGACTGACATGAGATCCATGATGGTGGCTTCACCACTGCCAGAGATTTTCTAGGGCCGGGGAAAATGAGCATCTGCTGTAGCTTCTCCACTCTTTTTACCATGATCCTAATGGCTTGGGTTACACATGTGCAGCCTCTAAGCAACATTGTGAGGATTGCTGTGGCCTCTGCTTAGTGTGGTTTTGGTGTGGTATGAGGACACTGTGAAATCATGTACCTTTGAACTGAAGCTGTGTGCTACTGGACAGCGGGAATTTCTTAGAAGGAGAGGTCATACAAGGGAGATACGATATTGTATTACTGTGAATTTTGAAGCATTCTATGAAATTACAACACTCATTTGTATCAAAAAAAGTTGGAATTCAGCAGATTCAGTCCAGTTGAAAACAGCTGTGCCGTTTTGCTGCCTGAAGCTGTTATCAGGCTTCCCCTTGGAAAGCTGAAACGTATATTTTTGTCTTTTCAGTTTCAATCCTTAGAATCATGGGGTAGCAGCTGGGAAGCTCTGGGATTCTTTCCTTCATTCCCAGTACGGAGATACTTGATTGATTTATTGCAAATCTACTTTAATGTAATTAACCTCAGTTAAGCCAACTTTTTAGCTTTTCTTCTTCCAGAGTTTAAGTCCAGCATCACTGCTATCCTCTGACCTGCTATGATTTAGTTATGTTGGGGCCTGTGCAGGTTGTATAACTCAGATGTACAACCACTGTAACCCTTAAAGGGTGAGCAACACAAACCAGCCAAGCATCTGGAATGGTGGGGGTGGTTCTTGCCAAATCTGTTCTTCATCTGCCAGCTATGATCCACTAAGCTGGGGAATACTTGCAGGATACTGGTCCGTACATCTCTCCTGCACACACCTGCCTGAGCCATGAGATTTGCGAGTAAAAAAAAGGCTTGCTGGAAAACAGAAGGTTCTATAAGCTAGTGGAAGATAACGTAAAACTACAGCATTCTCAATGGCCCAGTGTGGGAAAACCACAAACATCAGGTGTCACAGAGTAGCAGAGCATGTTGTTATCCCAGAACTTGTGCTTTTTTGGCAAAAAAAAAGGCAAAAATTCAAATGCAGTGGGGCTCTGTGTGCCAGCTGCAAATGTGGATAGCATTCCTCTGCAAACTGTCTCTACAGCCCTGGATTCAGAGAGCACAGGGTGCAGAATCCGTCCATTAGCTAATGAGCTTGTGCTATTTCAGGCTTTATTAAACTCTGCTGTCATCTGTGGATAGTGCCATTTAATAGGGTGCAAAGTGGAAGCCAAGCAGCAGCAGGAGGAAAACCCAGCTGATTTTTTATGAAAACAACTGGCTACAGATGAGTTGGTAAATCAGTTTTAATCACTGCAGCTGAGATGTAATATGAACTGTTCACTGAGGCTTAAGTGATTTTGAACAATTAAGAAATTTGCTCAACATGTTTATTAAAATAATCATTACTGTTTTTATCATAATGGTGTAATTCCACAGTATGTGCACGAGGGCTCTTGCCAGCCTTCTGCTCCATTGAAGTGGCTCTAAATGTACCCTTTCATGCCAGTTGTTAATAAAGCTGACATTTCAAATGACATGTTGCGATCAGGTAGGAAAAGAATAAATCAGCAATAATGGCAATTTTAAAAGATCTTTTCTCAAGCCACACGGTTTAGCTTTTGTTGCTCTTTAGCACCAAAGGTGAGCAGCGTAGCTAGGTGTGGTATTGAAGGGAGTGACAAAAACAGCTCATCCAAAGAGTTGGGGGGTTTTTATACCTGATTTATTTTTAGTGTGCAGCCAAGTAATGTTGTATAACAGCTCACTCAAATCCTCACTTACAATGCTTTCAGACATGTGAAAAACATAGTCCAGACAAGAATAAATATATATATAAAAATATATATGTCCTCTTGGGCTGCTGGAAGAAAGCCTGTTTTCTATCAAAGGTTTATGCAGCAGGATGATAACAAAAATAAATATTTTACAGAAGTGGTAACATTCTCGGAAGGCACTCTCCCCAGATCTAAAGCTTTACCCCGGGGCACTCTTCCAAAATCCTTCAAAGATGACTTGTGTCTTCACACTTAGGATAACAGCTTAGATATCCCCCTCATTGCTTTGCTATCATTTCTTAATTGCAACAGTCTGCTGTTTGGCTGCAGACAGCTTTGTTGTTGTTTGCTTTCTAATAACCTTTCCCTGTGAAAATACAACTTTCCTCATTGTAACAAATGATTGTGGGCTCTCTATGGAGTTCCCTGTCTCCAGGGCTGGACATCTCCAGATACTAGCAGGAACTCATCTGTGCATTTATGAGGTTGTTCATTCAATGTTTTTCTCTACATCCCAACAACAATCCTCCTCCCCTGTGAAGCACAAGAGCCTGAATCCATGACAATACTTTCCTGGTTTCAAATACAAGTATTAGCAGAGTCAGGGGGTAGCGTTGCAGAGGACTCTGTAAGGGCTGTCTGCTCAGTGTCCATCCCAGCTGAAGCAGGAATTAGATGTGCCAGGGGGAGAACGGGATGTTTTGGGCTCTGCAGGGCTGAATGTGACTTTTACCTCCCAGCCCTGCTTCAAAGCTGCTCTGCAGGAAGCTGAGTGCTGGCCTAGTCTCCATCCAATTTCCCTGTTTCCTGCACAACTCAGGCATCCCAGCTGTGTACCCACGTCCTACGCTGGGAGCTAGTTCAGGACAGGGTGAGCAGCAGCAGGCTGCCCTGTCCTCATGTGCCCGGTCAAGGCGTGCGGGTTTAGGAGAGCTGGGGTGTCCCTGCTGAAGAATGGACCAGTCCCAGTGCCACGCTGCCCGCCTCCCAGTGCCCACTGCCCTGTAAAAGCGCCCAAGCACATGCTTAACTTTTAGCACATGAGTAGCCCTATTGAATTAAGTACGTAATCAAGTGATTTGCTGGATCAACGACTGTATCCTTAATCCTTTTCACATATCGCTAAGCTCATTAAACTCTCTTTGATACCAAGCTGTGCAAGTTCCTTAGGAGAGGCAGAGACGACGTGCTATTGCTTTAGCTTAAATTTATCACCTCCGGCTTCCAGCGAGGGACTCCTGTGTGATAGGCCTAAGGTTGCCCTAAGGTTCTGCTCTGTAACAATGGATGGGAAAATGTTCTGTGTGCTGTATAATTTTTGATACCGTGCCCAGCACAACAGCATGGATATGCCAGAACAAATACCCACGTAACCAACCAAAATACCGAGCAGTGGATCCCGGGCCTCACTGGAGGCACTTCATTTCCTTTCTCTTCCCCTTTTTTTTCCTGACAGCTGTCCAGCTAACAAAGAAAAAAAAAAAAAAAGAAAAGAAAAAAAAAAAAAAGAAAAGAAAAGCAAGCAGAGTGATTAAGCATTGCAAAGCTAGATATTTAGTTCTGTCAAACAAACATACTTAGGTATATTTGTAGGCTTGCGCTTCAGCTCGAAACAGTGACAGTTTTGGTAAAGCAATTCTCTAATGCTCTTTAAATTAGAGGAGCTGGTATGTGACATTTGCATACCAACTCCTCCTGGATGCCAGAATCTACGCAGCTGTTAGAAAGATTTTCTACATTAAACATATCACGGAAGTTTTTTTTCCTTAAAACAGTGCAGTTATATGCCATTACAGGAGGATAGATGGAAATCCTCCTGGCTGGTAGCTAATGAATTGAGAAGAAAGGGGAGAGGTTTCACCCATTATTCTGAAAAGGATTAAAAAAATACGTGGGTTTTTTTTTTAAATCTTGGACTCCTCAGTAATCCAGCAAGTTGGGAGGAATCACTGGAGGGTGACTCAAAGCAGAGCCCGCGCAGCTCAGGCTGCTGAGGTCTAGTCCATTTGAGAACAGCAGCACGGATGGCAATTCCACAACCAGCACAATTGCTGTATAATATCATCAGATTTGTAAAAGCACGTTTTTGAGCCTCCAGCTTCATATTAAAAATGCTGTATGTTGGAAATGTTGACGTGGCTTTACATAGCTTTACCCTCTCCTGCTTCTCAGGTGCTCAGGCTTTAGCCTTCTAGTAGGAGCAGGCAGAATTGTAAGGCAGGATCTGAATTGTAAGGTAAGGTTCTGAAACCCTGGGGCCATGGCACTTTCACAGCCTTTCTCTCCTATTTGATTGATCTGTCTTATTAGTATCTGCTATAGGTACCAGTCGTGTCTACCTAAATGATTCTTATCCTTAAACAGTTATTGGATCTTGCCTCTTTTCATAAAGAAAACCTATCTTTTTAATGTCTGTGTGGGTCACTTGGATCCTCCTTCCAATTATGCAAGCTCCTGAAGTCATACGCTCGCATCAGGAAATAACTCTCTGTGTAACCTTTCAGACTCCACAGCCATGTTAGGCAAAGCCTGAATGGTGCAAGCATTCATGTGACACAGCTCCAAGGAAGCAACATAATACCTGTATTACTCCTCTTGATGTGATCTATTGGGTACTGAGAAACGTCGGCACTTTATTGAATTGTATACATAGTCTTTCTGAACATAAAATTATAGAATTAAGGCTGGAAAAGACCTTTCAGATCATCGAGTCCACTCGAAAACAAGTGTGGTTACTCTGAGGGTTTTCTCACATTTTAGGTTTTCACTGAACGTGCCAAGTTATTCTAAATCACAGGATTGCTCTAAATCTCAGCGACTGTTTGCTATTTGCTTCACAAATTTGCTGACAAAATGATAATGCTGGGTTCTGATCCAGCGTTTGTGGAATTTGGCTTATTGGCGTAGCTGGTAACAGAAGAGAGCAGAGACCTGGGCTTGGGAAGGGGGACCTTGTCTGAAGCAGATGGCTTGCTTTGGACACGGCTGGCACATCAATGTGCCGTGGCAGCATAGAAGAAAGGAGGCACTTCTGATCACAATGTTTCTATCAAATCATGGTTGGGTTTTTTTAGGTCACTTTTGCACACTGACAGATTCCATACTTCTGAGTTGCATGTCTTCAAGGAGAAGCAGAATAATATATCTGATTTGCCACAGGAAAAACTTAACATTAAGGCAGCAGTCATACAGGATAAACACATTGCTTTCTTTTTCCCCATTGTCTTTATTTCTAGACAATACTTTTGAGAAAATTGCTTCAGAATGAGTTTTTTGTATTATCATAGTAGAATTATGCAGAATGAAACTGCTGATCCTATCCTTGCCTGTAGGGCAAAGTGCACTGATGAATAAATCAGGAATATTGTTTAATATTACATTAAAAAGATGTGAAGGTATTAATACCAATTTATATCAGGTTCACTGTAGTAAAAAATAGTAAGTAAAAAAAGGCAGCTTGTTTTAAAGAACTTAGTACTGCAACTAATCATCATTAGCCATTTCTACAGTATATTTTTTTCTGAACTGTAATATATCTGTGTTACAGAATGACTTTCCTTTTATTGGCTTAGAAGAAGCTTGCTGCTTAATTGACGTGGTTTATTCCGAGTACAATTCAACTCTGTTGAGTAACTGGGAGAGTAAGAGCCAATGCTGACGCCAGCACCTAAGCAGCACTGGTGTAAAACCTGTATTAATGCCACTGAAGTTCATGGGGTTTCTCAGGACTTACATTATTTAGTGTTTTCTGAAAGTAACATCTACAAGATACATCTATCTACAGCAGTTAGATTAAAATTTAAGCTTGGGGCAACCACAGAGTTTAATGGAAAGTTTCGCAATACCCAGAGGTTTTCAAGCAAGGCAATTTGAACAGGATATGTCTGAGATGCAGTTGCACAGGCTTCTCAGCAGCAACACCTTACTATTCCTTCAAATTTCTGTGTGTCACGATAGCCTTTGAGGAACCACTATCCGTCTCTCTTGATCCAAACAAGAGAATAATTACTGTGGGCAGAGACAGAGAATCACTTAGAAGAATTTCAATCCTGAAAAAATAAAAATTTACACTTACGTATAAATTACAGTCATTAAAATCAGCTAATAGTTACCTCTACCTTGAGGAGACGTGATGATGTACTACTTTGGGGGTTGGACTCAATGATCTTTGGAGGTCCCTTCCAACCCCTAGCATTCTGTGATTCTGTGATATTGTCCCTGTGGGATCTCATACTGCTGGTCAGGAAGATACATGGCTCAGAAGAACTAACTGCGTTGCAAGAAAACCCCAGATTTGGACATAAAATAATATTAAAGAAACAAATCCTAATGCAAACAAAAACCCCACAAAGTGGTTTTTTGATGAGTCCAAAGCTTAAAGAGTGTAACTATAGAAATGGAGCTTTTGTCTCCAGAAAGTGAACATGGTTTCTTTTCCATATAGTACTCCCATCCCTGTTATTTCCTGAAGTATGAGGTTTGAAATGTTTTTTTTTTTCCTTTGGTGAGATATTTCAAGAGACATATATTATTACTGATAGGCTTTCAGAATAATAGTAATGTGGCTGTGTTGGTACCACTATATCATACTACATCATGTTATTCTGTGGATTCAGTCTGAAATATTTTATATAAATAACACTGAAGTTGCCTTCCTCTTGGAAATGATATTTCTATATTGGTGGTATATTTCTATTACTGATGTATTTCTCTGCTGAGAATAAACATCATCTCTTTGCTTTGAGCTTAAAGAATACACTTGAATAAGAAAAAAAAATCTGAATTTTTCATCTGATCATGATTATCAGAAATTCTGTCTAGACACATAAACAGTAGCTTTCATATAGCTGATATTTCAAGTTATAGCATCTGCAAAAGTTGAACTAGAAAATTACATAGGAGCTGAGTTATAGTTTCATCTTCAAATAGGATACATGCTATAATATTTTTCATACCATCCGTGCAATAAATATTTGGGTCAAATATTCATTTCACTTTGATTTATACCTAACATAAACAAAATGTGCACCAAAACAGTGACTGCACTGTTACTTCTCAGTCTGGATCCAGGGAAGATCATTCTGGGCTTAGAATATGGATGTGTATTTATATGTACTCTAACTTATTTGTGCTGATTGCATATCCTTGCTGCCTTTTGTCTTCCCATCAAATAATCTCTGAAAAGTGTATTGGGCTACTGCTCTGTTCACTTGGTCTGAACCCAAATTTGGCTTTAATCTAGACTTTTAAGCCATTGTTATTTCTGTGTATGAGATAACCTTGGCGTGCACAATGGAAGTGGACTCCACAAACTGTCTTTGACTCAAAATATTACAAATGCTTTGAACTTTGAAAAACTAACCTTTTAATCTTTTTTCATTTAGGAATACATGGACTCAAACAAATACATAGAGCATTTAGTGACTCAACTGGAAGAACAACGCTGGAATTTATGGAGGCAAGTACTATGAATACACATTTATTTATGTTGCTAGTTAGAAAATAATACTGCTCTCCATAGTTTTCATTCTCAAGTAAATGATTGAATATTCAGATTCTCCACTTTTTAATTCTTTGTGAACTAGCAAATCTTACCCGAGTGAAATAACTTGAGCATCACACACAAGCTGAATCTTGCCTTTGCTAATCACAGCAGTTACACACATGCACAGCTTTCCTCATGTTCAATTTAAAATTAATTCTTCCAGAATTTCCATTTGTATAGAATTATCACAGCTGGGCTAAAAAAGATCTTCAGGACAGCGCTTTGCAATATTTGCTTACACTTTGTATTTTCCAAGTATTTAGTACCTAAGTATTAACTACTCGCTATCTTTCCCAAGTAACAAATGACAGAACAAGAGGAAATGGCCTCAAGTTGCACCAGGGGAGGTTTACATTGAATATTAGGAAAACTTTCTTCTCCTAAATGATTGTCAAGGTTTGGAACAGGCTGCCCAGGGAAGTGGTAGAGTCACCATCCCTGGAGATACTTAAAAGACATGTAGATGTGGTGTGGAGGCACATGGTTTAGTGGTGACCTGGCAGTGCTGGGTTAACAGTTGGACTTGATGATCTTCAAAGTCTTTTCCAACCTAGATGATGCTTTGATTTATAGTTACTAGCTAAATTCCTATCCGAGAAAATATTTAATACAGAAGTGGAATAATGCCAATGATGAAACTCATTCAACATTCACAGACATAACTTTTTTTTAAATGCAGTATTTAACTTTTTTTTTTCCTGAAGGCATATGAGCAGTGACAATCTTTATTAATACATAGTCAAATATAAAGTAATCTTGTCAAATATAAAGTAATCTTCAGGGAATAATTTAATCTTCATAGATTGAAACCTATTTCACCTTAGTTCTGATCATGGAAGAAATAACGATCTGTCTGATTTTTCAGTTGAATGCTTCCCATGTACAAAAAAAGTAACATTGCACATGATAGTACTAGTTGGTATTCATCTCACAAACTTCTTGACCTGTAGGATATAAAGTAGTACTACAGCATTTACAGCATATAGCACTTAGGATATGAACTTAGTCTTAGTTATAGGCAAAACTCAGAAAGCTTGTGTTCAATTCCTGCTTTCTTTTAAAAGCAGTCAAAGTAATAGGCACAAAAAATTGAAGTTTACATTTAAGATTATAGAATTCAGGAGATTATTTTTGTAAGAATGAAGGTGATAATATTATACGTGGATGGCACTACCATGGTTAAATATAAATGGATAATAAAAAATTAAAAGCTGAAAAAGTCTTTGAAAACTACTAGGGGCAGTGACTTTATTTTATTATGAACAGACATTCAGATGTGTTCTGAAAATTCAGTGGTTTTGGAAAACTGAAGACAGTAATTTATTTTTA
>WUAM01000107.1:1418408-1430094 GCA_024336885.1 Actenoides hombroni | reverse complement strand
TTTTTATGGGGTATTGACATAAAAAGTTAAGACTTACAATGAGCACTACAAGATAAACCCTTCTGGTTTTACCGGTCTTCTTTGAACACTTTATTTCTCTCTTTTAAATCTCTAAGATGTTTCATGGTGAGGATTATGCTAATAGCTTGCGCTACGCAGGGGCAGTACTAGGCTGTCTACAGCCAGACAGATGTCCTAATAAATCAGCATAGCCCTCTTCTCAGACTTCATTATGCTCTTGATTTGTGACTACCATGATTTTAACCCGGTGGGTCACTGGGCGTTGAACCTGACATTGACCGATAACCCCTCCTTTACTCTAGGCGAGCCAATAAAAAAGACAGACACAAATTCTGAGCATTTGGCTCCTTCAGCCTTACTTACAGCCAGGACAGATTTATAGCAGCCAGGCTAAGACAGAGGAGACTAAAGCCGATGTCATGGTGCGCATATCAATTTTACATTTCCTTTACATTTCCACACGTACAATGGGACCCTAAAAGACATGTGGGGGCAAAAATTTCTTTTCATTTTAGAGGCTGACTGTTTATACACAGCATTAGCATCTGCTGTGGAACATTTATTGCTGTAATTGCCGTCCCAGGAGAACTGACTATGGTTAGGTCACGTTTTATAGCTTTCTACTAAAATTGACCTCTAGCCCAGCTTCAGATGTTTTGTTCTTTAAAACCTTTACAACGACGAGTGAAGGTACCTCGCTAGTATGTGGAGATGCAGACTTTTCTAACATGGCTTTTCTTACACTGCACAATTTACAATAATTATTTGCACACAAAGAATGACGAAAATGATAGCATATTTAACTTGTCAGTGCTTCGCTCGTTTCAAGTTGGAACAAAATAAATTTATCCAACGGGAGACAAATTTGACCCCTGTCAAAGTAAATCACCAACTCTTATCACTGGAGGTGATGCAGAATAGTGATTGCCCATCTCAGTGTATCAGCTTGAACCAGAACACTGGGTTATTTTAGATTTCTCTGCCCTATCCTGTCTGAAAATAACTTTAAATAGGACAGAGCTGGGTTGAGGGATCACCATGCAGTGTTGTTTCTCATGCAGTCATTTAATGCAGCATCTAATTCAGCCAATTTGTATTATTATGTATAATTTTAATGGCAGAATCACATGGACAATCAATATGAGAAGGAGAATTTTGCTCCTGCGGTCTTTGCTAATTGACCTTGACAGTAGATCATAACTTTTAAGTCTTGACATATAGACCAGTGACAGTAATTACTAGTTCCCTTAACAGAAGGAAGAATTCATATATGCAGGGATCAGACCCTGTTCTTGAGACCTTCCAAGGTAATTTCATTAGTAGTACTACTGGAACCTGGGCCAAACCTTTACTCTGTGTTGGTGAAAGTGTGAGGATATGCTGCATTTCAGACAGGACCATCATATAATAAATGAATGAAGGATCAATAGCACCTTATTACTTTATCATAGTAATGACAAACACAGAGGGGGAGGCCCACAAATGTGCATGAGGCCTGCATGGCATTTCTCCAATGCTGTATTTTAAAAACAGAGTTTCTTAAATAGATTTGCTGTACTTTCATCACCAGCATTAGCACGCTTTTGTGCTTCTGGGTTTAATGCTTGTATACTAAAGAGGTGCCAAGTATTAAACAGGTTGCTTTTGCTGTGATCATGAACTTCCATTGGGAGACCATAATTGCTAACAAGCAAAATAGCTCTGCAAGAATTCTTAATGGTGAGCACAGATTAAAATAACAACTGTGATTAGCTTTAAACTGCTTGACTAGAAAAAGACTAATCTTAGAGGAATAAGTTGCATGGAAAATGAATCAAAAACCCTATGTATGATACAGTAATGAAGGCTGTGAAAAAAAGGCAAATGCTACCCGAGCTAAATAAGGTCATGCTCTGCACAAGTATCTTTTCCTTGTCAGGGGCTTAGTAACTTGGCCTGAGGAGAATTAAGGTCAAAGCAACCATTTTAACCCATTCTGGAAGTTTCTGATAACAAAAGTTGTCTCTGGTTCACGATGCTAATGTGAGTTATAGACTGTACTTGGAACGAATGATCTTGCAATATTGTTGTAGCCTATGATCAGCAGGCAGAAATTGGTTTGGTGTGGTTTGTAAGAGCATGAGGTTTCCTTCTTCTTTGCTTCTTGACCCACCTGTATTGTCACACCATCTTGGCAATGGATAAGGCCAGGAAAAATGTGTTTTGTGCTATTAGCCACTAACACCTGCCTCTCATCTCTTTCTCAGTGTTTTGTTTTGCTGGTGATGGTGGTGTTTGGGATTTTTTGCTACATCTTTACAACACTGCTAGATATAGCAGTGGATATATATGATAAAACAGTAAAATCCTCAAAACTACAGATGCATTCCTTTCAGTTTCCCTAGCGTTTGGAGGCAAGGCTGGCTGAGGCAGAGCAGATGGAAGTTTGGCAATTAGGAGTCTCTCAGTCACCACAGGTACTCACATGTTTCCAACTAACGTCACACCATCATATATGTCTCTCCAAAGCTGAGGCTTCTTATTTGTGACTTTATGTGTGAAAAAGCACACAAAAATGTAGATAGAAAACATACAGGGCCACTGAGTTGTATAACAGTTCACAATCCTGCTTCAGATACGCATTTCTGTCAAGGATTAGTATTTGAATATGGGCATTAGGATACCAATTAAAAATGTATCAGATTTTTGGCCAAATGTGCCTTTCTTTAGCTGAGTGTAAATTTGGATGGTTCAGTGAGCAGTGCAGATGTAGTTACAGGCCACAAAAAGCACGGCCATTGTGTTATCTGTGAATGAAAACGGCTCGCTTCCTTTGAGTCCCGGGTACAATGCCTATCGCACACCACAGTTGTTAAAGATACTTTTTCATGACTGAGCTGGGTGAGAGTAACATGAATAATGAGTATATAGAAAAGCAAGTGTTTTAATGTTTGCCTTTTAAATCATATTTTTCATCAGATCACAGGAAAGTAAGAGAGAATAGGTTAAAGATTACAAATGGACCTTATGGACAATGTAAGTCCACTATAAATACTAAACTTGTGACCAAGGGAAAAGACCGGATAGCTGCTAGAACACTTGTTGCAGTTGCAGCAGTTCACAGTTAAGTGAGTATAATTTATCTCAGTGTTCACATCAAAACTGATCACTGTCTTTTAAAAAAAGTTTACACCTGTTCACATTTTTTTTACCAGTTCCAGTAGTTAGTCATATAAAATAGTTGTTCTCAGTTGATTGAAGTTGATAGTCATTTTATTTGCAACTCTTCACCTGATTAATCAGTAAATCTCCTTTAACAGTGAGTCATTTTAACTGTGATAGAGCATGTTTTTGTGGAGCATTTACATTATACATTCATAACAAGTATTAATTTTAAAGAATATAACTCTCAGCCTGTTTCCTTTAATTGGAGAAAACTCCCATTAACACTCTCCATCGCTGCTGCACAAGTCAGGAGTGAAGTGTCAAGCCTCAGTTGTTGAAATCATTACACGTAAAGGATTTGGAACAATCTAAATAGAAAATAATTTTGATAGAAGAAAATATCTCCGTATCTAAGCTAAACTACACAGATTTTAAAATTGCAGGCAAAAGATGGAAAAGTGTTCTTTAAAAAGTAACTTCATATGTTCATATTTATAAAATTGAATAAATTAACCAATGTTAAATTTAAAAATGTTAATAACATTCTGTAATTAATTAGGGATTGGAGTATTTTTGCACAGATGTATGCTTGTCATAATAGAGAGGCTGCCAGAGCCATGAATTGATTTGTTTCTCTTAAATTAAAAAATAGAAGGCCTTGAGCAAAATATATTCTTTAGATATATTTGGTAGAATAAGGATCACAAATGTTCCCTACCAAGTTGAAAGGAAAAAAACTCCAGCAGGGAAGTATGTGGAAGGTCTATTTGACATATGGATGTTTGTTAAAAGCAAAATGCATGAACAGCTCAGAGTAAATTAGATCCTCATTTGTATGCTGGGAAATGAAATGTATAATCTTGGCATGGTTCTGCATTTGTTTTAGATTTTTTATAAGAACAAACTCTTTTGTGTATGCAGATATACATATTACTGTAGTGGCTATTTAGGGCTACAAAAGAAATAAATGCTTTGATTTTATCTGAAGCTAAGTGTAAGTAGCAGGCTTTTTGTCCGTGTCTCCTGAAGTGCAGACTTTGGTTCAGGTAGCAGGCACCAGGCACGCCACAGATGCTCTGCTCGACGGCTGCATGGCTGCCTGGGGGGAAACACAGGCTGACCCAAAAGGACCAGTCACATGGGGAAATGTCAGGCCACCTACTCATCTGAAACGGTACCACAGTTTTCAGGTACAAAACCAAATAACAGATCAACATAACAATCTACAAGAAATGAATACGCAGTTGTTGGTTACTGGTGCTCAGAGATTAACTAATCCTTTTAAAAAAATCAAACATTTCCAAGTGGGAACTGTCTGTAGTCTCTGTTTATTATTTGGTGTTGAATTTAGTCTTCCACTAATGTCTAGGCACAGACACTCTTCTTCATGTTGAATCATATTTCACTCCTCAGATATGTAGAATTCTTTTATTGGAATTATTCACAAAACAAAAAAATAATTCTTTGAGTAACAGTGACATTGCCCTGAAGTATTCTCTAAGACTAAACAACTGCATCTTTACACGGAGCCTCTGTTTCCTATTTGGCAGAGGATTTACATCATGTATTTTCATCAAGGCAACAAATGAGAATTTGGGCTGTTATAAAAACAGGATATTGAAATGTATTATAGAAATGAGTAGTGCACCAACACAGGCTGAGAGATGAGATTTTAGATGGGTTTAAGGAAGGAAACATGGAGAACTTATGAATTAGTTATTTTGAAAGGAAGGTTATGTCACTGATTTGTTTCACTAGCCAAGTCTACAAACAGGGCAGTGCTGATGGCAGATGTAGAAGAGGCCAGTAAGAAACTGGATATGAAGTCGTGCAAGTCAGGCTAGCACCTTTCCCTGTAAATCAGTTTCACTTGTGAAAAAGAAGTTAAATAATCAAGTTTGGCATTTTGATTTCATTTTGTAATGCTCAACCGTTTTTATTTTTTTCTAAATTACATTAAAGCAAGACTTTAAGACCCCAAGTAAGAACAGATCCTCATTGTTCCACACAAAGTGAGAAATGGTTTTCATCCCCTCTGTCCTAAGGATGAAACAAGAAATAAAATAATTCCCTTTTTACAGAGAAAAATAAGGTTGTGAAGATACTAAGTAAGGGAGCTTATACAAGAGATCTGTGTCTAAGCCGCGGTTTCTCTGTGTTGAAGTTCAGTGTATCAATAATAAGGTTGTATTTCTCATGCACTGTGTGTTGGCAGCCTGTTCAGTCTGGGGGATGAAGTTCCCACATTACTGCTTGAATCTTTAAAAGGTTTTATGGCTTAAAGCAAGTTTGGTGACGATCTTATGCTGTATTTTGTGACAGGAGAGTGTTTTCTTGTGTCTACAGTTCATAGCATGATGAGGCATGGAAGAGGAGACCTATCTTTGGCAGTATCCTTTCTAACTCCTGTCCTTGACCCCTGTCACTCTGCAGTATAAAGATCCATATAAATGATCTCTGTCAGGGGTGGATAGTGGCAAGGGGAGAAGGAGAGAAGGGCTCTATCCTGCTCTCTTGAGGCAGTTTATTATAACATGTATTAGTGTTCCTGTGCTTGTGCAATCGTTTTTAATGTAGAGATGGATATAGATACCTGTGTCATTTGGCTGGGCTTAGTACAAGACAAATACCACTTGATTTGAAAGTGGGACACCTGTGCAACCAAAATATTGCAGTGACATCACCTCTTCCTGCTATTTAATGTTAAGCATGCACTGATCCATCACTGTCATCTTCCTGCTTTCTACTGTGACAGTGAGAACCTCTCTCCAGGCACAGTTTGCACTTGGCAGCTGAAGATCCAGCTGTACTGGAGTGTATTTTTGCAGAAGCAGGGTTTAGACCTGTAGCCAGCCTTACCCAGGAGGCTCACAACATCTCCCTGTTAGCTCTAACAGACTGTCATCAGGTGGGAAGAGCTTGGGGAGGTACTTCACAGCTTTCTGAAAGTTTCCTTTAATTCTGGAGGATTTGGCTGGCTTCCTGTTCACACACGTTACAGGAGATCCAGGGTGCACTTCTTATCAATTCTTCTTGCTTCATGAAGCCTTTATTATGTTCATAAATTGTTTTATTTGTTAATAAAAGGGCATAATTATGTCTATAGCAACTTATCTTCTGGGACATGGCCCATTTGCACATTTTTTTAAATCAGGAGTAAATTCCAACATATTCTGCTGTAGGAAAAATATCATGTATTTATAGTGTAAACCTGTATAAACATTATTGTAATGGGTTCCACTAGGGACAAGGTTTCAAATTTAAGGCAGCATTCATCAGGTATTAAAGACCTGAGCATATTTTTTTCCTACTTAAATCAGCATAACTCAGAATTTGCAAACTCTTGTTCATGTAGATATTCTCCTGAGATTTAAAAAGATTAATAAAAGCTTGCAAAATACAGACCTCTTAGTTTTAGTACCACGTGATTAGCTAAGCGGAGTCTAAAAAGTGAATTTAAATAATCAAAAAATAGAAACCCTAGATTAATCTCCAGCAAACACTTCAGAGTAAGAAGATACCAGCTTTTGCAGGATACTTAGTCTGCTGTAATTTATGCAGCACCTTTAAAGATGGCAGAGGGATAAGTCTATCTGCTTCCATGCACAGGCTTGTACTACCCACTACTTAAGGAGGTTTGATGCTAGTTTGATGCTGCCTCTCAAATTCTTCCCAGTTCAGTTCCAGACAATGCTGTAATAAATGCAATAATGTTTTTCATTCAGCAGATTCTTAGTCCTCTACCAGGCAAGTCAAGAGCCTCTTAAGCTCTTTTGAGAGAAACAAGTATGTAATGCGTGGTTCCTGTAAAGCTTCCTGTATTTTTATGATCTTCCACTCTTCCCAGTTGGGGAAGAGAGATCAAATGCAAAGGAAGTACCTATCTTCCTGCAGAGCCCTGGCAGAGATTGGTCCATAAACACACATCAGAAGTTGTAAGCACTCTCAATCCCTCTTCTCCTTTTCTACTATAAATGCTTGAAAAAAAGAGCCAAATGCTGTCCTTCTCCCAGTGACTGTAATGTCAGGATTTCATTTTGCTTCTGTTCTGCAATGTAGAAATGTGCAAATGGCAGCACTTGACCCTTTCTTCAGCCAATTTAACAGATACTCAGAATTCCCATGAAGGATCTAAATTCTAAACTTCTATTGAGATGAAAACTTTATAGAATCCTTTATAGGCTGAATGCAACCAGCAGCAGCAGGAGCAGAGGGTGACAAGTATCAGCACAAGGCAGCAGCTAGACTGTGAGTCTTTCTGTAGTCCTGCTTACCAGTCTGTACTGGGAAATACCAACACGGTCACTGGGGACCAGTTTGTTCTGGAACCTCTACTCCAGCAGCAGAGCTCTGCTTTCTTCTGCCAGCGCAGGGCACTCAGTAAGTGTCCTCAACAGCTACTATTGCACAGCTTTTTGTGTAATAGCCTGGCCTGGAAGTTGTCCCAGATGCGCAGGCATCCCTATATTTGAATTGAAGTCCCCAAAAAGGGTCTCTCTGAACAGTGTCTTGTGTCAGGCTGAAAGAGGAACTGTTTCTTTAAATGACGTCAGTAAACACGATTTGTACCCTAAACAGAGTTTCAGAACACTGCTAGTGTTAAGTGCTAGTAACCTTTAGGTAGAATATCTGAAAATCTACTATTACATCACCTATACATAGCTTCAGTCCTATGTAAGGAAATGAATCATTAATGAAAGAGGACAAGAAGCGAGTTAAACCTAGTAGCTACATTTCTGGAGGCTTCTTCCCCCCAGATTTTTAAGTATGAAGTTTCTCCTTGAAGCACAAACCCTCTTGAAGATCCCGTGGTTATTCTGGCATCGTTGATAACTGTACAAAGTGGTCACTTCCAACCTGTCAACGTACCTGTTCTTTCCCAACTATCTCCCATTTGAAAGAGCTGCAGAATGCACCAGTGAGCAGAGAAGAGCCACCTCCACATGTACATTATGCCAGTCAAGAATCAGAAATCCATTTGAGAAGGATCTCTCCCTTCAACAGTAGCTCAGTGTCTCTGAGAAAATGACAAAATTCCTGTACTGAGCAATTATTGCATTTGTCAGTGCCAGCTGTTTGAGGCTTCTATATTTAAAACGATGGCTGCCATTAATGTATGGAGCTAACGCTCTCATCTACTTCATTTTAGCATTCTGAAGTATGAGCATTGCGTTTTCAGTATCACTCCAAAGCAATGGTAAGCAAAGTCATGAATTTTGTTTGAAAACTAATGTATTATCTTGTAAATGTCTGTGCTAGATAAAATTACGCAAGCCTAGGGACACAAAATAATTAATGATTTGGAATGTACTTATTGCTGTGTATGAAACTGAGACACAATTAATCTTAAAGAGACACAGAAGAACAGTATCTCAGCTGTCAGGAACAGTACAGCTCAATAGGCATAAAAAGTACTTTCAAGTTATAATTATAGCTTTAAATTGTAGATAAATACCGGCTCTTTTTAATTCTAAATCACTTCTAGTTACAGAGTAGGAGACCAACTCCATTGCTCTTGATTTCTGTGGATGTGATCTCAGACTTGAAAATAATTAACGCAGAGGCAATACTTTTTTTCACTCCTGTAGCTCTGGTTAATCTAGCGTATCTGCTGAAATCATTCAGTGATTTCACTAGGAATTCAGAAAAGGAGAACTGCAGAAAGATAGATGTGGTCTTTAAATAAAAGCTTTCTATGCAATAATTTACAGACTGGTAAAAAGATTTATTGACTAGACTAGGACATTATTTTAAGATCTGCAGTACCACACCTAGGAAGGGATTGCGATTTTACGGCATCTTGAATACCAGTTGTGGTTCAGGTGCCCCACTGCAGAAAAGGTGCAACTGAGCTGGAAAAGGTCACAGGAGGGCAGAAAAGGGTAATCAGAAGCACAAGATGGTTTTCATTTATGAAACAAGTAGGACTCTTGAGCCTGAAAAAGTAACTTAAGCAGGGGAATGACAGTAGCGTGGAGAGGAGCGGCTTGTCCACTGATTGTTTCAGTGCAAGAAATCCAGGGTATCGGATGGAGCTAACATGTGAGGTGGCACATCGAAAAACAAACGAATGAGATTTTGTCATGTAAACAAAATTCAGAGCATCTGCAAAAGGGTATCATAGATTTTAAAAGCGTACATTGAGTTCAGCTGGAGACTGGACAAAGTCATGGAAGAAATCTGGCGAGATGTACTAAATGCACAGAGGGCAAGCTTGGCTCAGGATGTCCCTGAGCTCCTAGGTGGCTGGAGAGTGGAAAAGTGGTGTATCTGTCCCTGGATATCTGGGTTTTGTCAATGAAGAGAAATGATACTGAGCTACACAAGGCCTCCTGGGCAGATCCAGCACAGCGACTCAAAAGTTAACCAAGTCTCAAAAACCATTGAACCTTTGCAGTTTCAATCACTACTTATAAAGGGACCTGGATCGGCAGTTTAGGTTGATTGTGCAAGCAACAGGCATTATAACATGATTGCATTTTGTTGACATATTATTTCTATTTAAACAGAAAATGAACATATTTTAAACTCAGTACTTAAAAACAGCTCTTAGGGGAGTTTCCCAAGGTGTTTCCCTGCACAACAAAGCAATTAAACAAGTCAGCAGACATTACTTCAGTACTATGTGACTGCTACAGGATCATAGTTTAAGCAATGAGAAACCCTGTTCAGCTGGAGAAGAAGAATCCATTTGGAGACCCCAAATGCTACTGGATTTGGAGACTGACCTTTTAGCTCCCATCTCATGCTTCTCTGCAGCTTTCTTTCACAGAGTTTTGTAGTATTTAAGAACATCATTATATCATCTACTCTGTAGGATAGGCTTCATCCTTGACCCCATTACACTGAATTAAACCCAAGGACTTTGACTAGCGCAGGACTGTAGATCAGCCCTCAGAAACCTGAACCATTGTGTCTCATCAGGAGAGAACCCGGTGCCTGTATAAGCTGCTGGCCTGAAAGGGACATTTTAAGTTTGACAGATTCAAGTAATCTTGGAGGTTCTCATTCTACACTGGAAAAAGGAATTCCTAACCTGGAAGAAAATCTTCATAAACAGCCCTGGGTGCTGGTTTATCCAAGACACCACAGTCACATATTCAGCTGTGAAGATTGCTCTTTGTACCACCACAGGAGGAGGTTCCTTCTGCAAAATGCACCACCTTCACCTGCAGCCAACCTGTTAAGTACAATCTGAGCATTATTTTTGGTGGTGTATTTAATTCCAGTGATTTATGAATTCTTGAGAGTGTATCACTCCTCTGCACAGAAACCTCCACATTCAAAATCCAGAACTCCTGCCACCTTCATTTCTAAAGCTTTAGTTCTCCAGTACTTCCTTCTCATCTCTGATTCTCAGATAAAGCCCTACCCTTTAATTCTCGTCTCAGCATAATGAGGATTTACTTTGCACCCTGCAACTCCTGCAGTCTCTTTACTCCAGTGTACCCAGCTGTCTCTCATTTGCATCATCTCAGGTACTCTCACTTTGTTTCCAAGACTTCTCTTTCACTCTTTAATTGAATCATAAAATGCTGCCAGAGCTCTTGCATGCTCTACACTTTGGTTCTCTTAAATGCATTGTGTCTACAAATAACCTGATCCCATACCAATGTGATCTGTTGGAACAGGGAAAAACTTTTTAGTTGTGATTTTTTGATTACCAGATGACAAAGCTTTCAGTGATTCTTTAGGAACTGCTTTTCCACAAAACATGTTTTAAAAGCATGCCATGTGTGGCTGCAAGCCTCCATCCAACTAAAGTCTTTTGCCTTCATGTTGCACAACCAGGCCCCCAGCAGCCTGACTGGTAGGGACCTCCTCGGGCAGAGCTGCAGCCACTGAGTGCTTCCCAAGTCACAGAATCGTTGATGTTGGCAAAGACCTTTAAGATCATCGAGTTCAGCTGTTAACCCAGCACTACCAAGGCCAAGTCATCATCATGGGCCAGGAGGCTCTTCTACGCGGAGTGCCTTCTTTCCTAACTTTCGAAGCCAGCTGAAACGGTATCAATCGGAGATTTGCATTTAATTTCGGGCTGTGCGGAACGAGGGCTTTCTCGGGGCCGTGCACACCGGCGGGGCTGAGCTGCCCCAACCCAGAGGGGCGGCCTGAGGGCAGCTGCTCCGATGCCGCCGGGACGACGCAGCGCTGCGCCCGGACGCCCTGTCCCCGGGCAGCTCCCCCCCAGACCGGGGGAGCCCCGGGAAGCCCGGCGGCCTCGGCCCCGCCGCCGCAGACAATGGCCGCCCCCGCCCGGCACCCCCCCCGCCGCGGCGAGCCCCTGCTGCCGGCGCAGATTTGCCGGAGCCATTCAGTTGCGACCGATTGCGATCGCGGCAGATGGGCTGGATCTGACAGCCCCGCTCCTCCGCGGGGCCGGGGGCGGAGGGGCCCGGCCGCTGCGCTCCCCGCCCCGACGAAAGTGCCACCCTGGGCGCCCGCCCGCCCTCCCGAGGCACATGTTACGCGTCCCGCGGCTGCGGCGGGAGCGGGAGGAGAAGCCGCCGCGGCGGAACAA
>WUAM01000107.1:1403181-1417733 GCA_024336885.1 Actenoides hombroni | reverse complement strand
CCGGGGGAAAAAGTGTAATGCGCTTCTTGCCGTCTTTTTTTTTTCCTCCGTGAGCCGCAGGAAGGGGAGCCGGCGGTGGCCGCGCTTGAGCCCTGTTGCTTCAGAGGCAGGAGATTTGCTTCTTGTGCTGTCACTCGGGCTAGGCGCATCCTAAAGAGCTTTATTTCTTCCTTGTTTTTCTTCCTGTTTGTTTAAAGAGTGACTCCTGTGCATTGTACAGATCCCTGGATTGCAGTGATGGAAGAATTACATTAGTCAGAAAATAAATTTTTTTGGAATGTTTTCGAGTTGAAAATGTACAAAGCAATAGGGTGTAAAGTGAATGCAGAGTGCTGAGTGACCTGCTGCTGTCCGAATAGGCTTTTAGTGGTTGATTCTGTTGGCTTTAGTAGGGTGTTAGATGCACTATCCATCTTCTGAGGTGGGTTTACCTAGGAAATGACTGAAATAAGGTAGAATAAGTGTGAGTGGGCCTTGCAGTTTCCTGTAGGAGAAAAGTAGACCCACATTAATACCATTGTTGCTTTGTTTTATACGTTTACAATTATTTTTCTCCATGTAATGATATGAAATTGACTCCCTAATTGAAACGGTTTATAAATGCCCATCACACATCCCTTAAAAACTGATATTCCAGTTAAACCCCTTGTTTATCGTTAGAAGGCTGGCAAAGTTTTTACCGAGTGAAGTAACGTTAAATAGCCAAGTGATTTACATCCGAGGGGTTGACTGTATACATTGCTGGATTGCAGATAAGCTCTGTAAGTAAACAGAAGCGCGGTGCTCTGTTATTGTGCATGGCTATGGAGATATCATGGGACTCTTTTGCTAGTTAATAGCATAAGGCTTCGTGGGAACTGTTTGATCTGCAGGACTTTGCTTGGCAGTAGTTTACTTAAGGTTATTACACTCTGTTTGGAGACTTGTATTTGCTTGCCATTATTGCATTCTTAGCTCCAGGCTTCCAGAGTCACAGGTTAGTAGGTCAATAAAAATTGCACTGAAATGCTGGGATGGGCAGGCTAGCGTTTTAAACGTGGTTGGGGAATAACTAGGCACTAATCAGAATGATGAGGAATTTTTTTTCAGTGAATTTTGATGCTGGTCATCGGTGGTGAACCAAAAATACTTCTTTGTGCCTTGAATACCGCAGATTTTTTCCATTTCTTGTTAAAAGAGGAAACAAATCATATAAGCTAAATACAGCGTTCCCTTTCAGGATAAAGCGACCAGTACCCTTAGTTGAATTTACCAAGACTTGGTTCCTTTTGGTAGTGAACGCTGGTATTAATGCCGCTGGCACTAGATGAAGCTTGCCAGTAGCAAGAATAAAAATGCCACCAGGTCTCCCCTGCTGTAGATTTACATGCTGCTTCTACATCTTAAAATTGGCTGTGCTGTGCAGGGAAACATTATGAAAAAAGTACATTATTAGATTGCCGTGGCATTAAAAATGCTCTAATAAGATTTTGAGTCATCTAGGTTAAAATGCTCCCAGAACTTGTTGTGACCACAGTGGATTTCACACATGGGGAGCAGAAGCCTGAGCCTCACTTAGTGCTACCCCTGTCTGAAGCTCTTCTTGTTCCTGGCGTGGCTGCAGCATGCGGTGCAACGCCCGGCCCGCCAAATCCTTGAAACCGGTGACTGACTGTGTAGATGGAGCAGTTCCAGTCATGTCACAGCGTACCATTTACGCGGTTAAAGGGAGCCATATGGTACGTCCCCCGTCCCCCCCAGTGAGGTGGTTTGATGATCATTAAGGATGAATTGGGAGTTCAGTGCAGATGCTCTGATGAAAAAAATTAAAAACAAAATCAGAACTTCAGGATGAAGTTTGGCATCTCTTGTGTAGTTTACCCTTTCACTGAAGATTGTGGACAGGTATCTTATGTCCTTTAGCTCAGAAATATTTTATGCTGTACTTCTTGGCTTTTTCTCTCTCTTATCTCTGTACTGTGGTGTTTTGAGAGAGTTTCCTAGGAAAGTTGTTCCTGCTTCAGGTTTTCCTCATGTGCGTTTTTGCTGTTTATTGCACGTAGCACACACTTACTGACCAGGTTTTCTTGCTGGAGTGATGCGTCAATGCATGCTTTGTAGGTACTTGGTGTCGCCTTTGTACACAAAGAAAGAACCTCCCTTTCTGCAGTAATTCCGAACGGTTAACTTTAGTTCCAACTGTTGTAGAGCGTTACAGCCACACCACTGCTTGACTCTGCCAGATAAATCCCTACGTAGATAAGCTCAGCAGCAGCAGCCAGGTGTTGTGCAGAAATCCGCTTATTACACTGATTAATTTCCCACTTAAGACCCTGATTTTGCAACCAGCTAGACACCTGCTTAACCTTAGAGTTACAGCATTGAAATAGATAGGCTACTCGGCCTGTAAAGTTAAGCGTGCACAGGATTAAAGCTTCCAAAGAGGTGCTGTACACATAAACCCCAAAACAACCCAAACCCCAAAACAACCCAAACCCCAAAACAACCCAACCCCCTTTCGCTCTGCTCCCCTTCTCAAGAATTACGCTAGGTAGGTGCAATTAGTTTGGTTATTTAGTTAAAATGTACTAACATAGTGTGATGGAACTGGCATAGGACTAGTATTTAAGGCGCAGGAACTGTGTTTCTGCTTTTGGCTTGTGTTTACATGAAGGTTTGAAGCCTCTTACTCCTCCTGAAGCTGTGCTACAGTGAAGTTTAGGTTGTCAGAGTGCTAACGCAGAATTGCTGCTGCTCGGAAATCAGGTGAGGAAAAGGCAATTTTCATAATATTTGTGTAAAACATCGCCCGGAAGCCTGGTAGGTTTTGCATTTATGCTTCCATTCTGTAGAAGGTCTGGAGGGGTTACTACAGCAAAACTCTGTTCAATGTTTGTCACTCTTTCATATTTAGATCTCATTTATATTGTGTAATGGAAACTCCTAGGAATGACCGAAGAGTTGATAGTATGAGGATATTAGGTGATGGATACAGTCCCGAGCTGATGGGGATGGAATTTTTAAAAAAAGTTTCTTTTCTTTCCTTTGTTTAAAAATATATTCAAATGATTTAAACATTAAGAGAGAGACTGGGTGTTCTGCCAGCAAGACTCCTATATGCAAAATTCTTTGAAAAGTCAGAGGACCTGGAGTTCTCTTGTGCTTTGAGTATTTATTTTTCTTACATACTTACCCCTTGAAATGAAAATGGGAAGGTTTTTTTTTTCAGGAGAGAATCTCTGAAATACGGAAATTAATGGCTCATAAAGGAGAGTCAAGTACTTCTACCTCTCTTGCTGTAGTGTGTGCACTGACAGTTCACGTCTGAAACGTAAATTATTTCTCAGAATAATCAGAATGCAAGTAAGATCAGGAAGGAAAAACCAAGACATGGAAAAAAAAGTTCGATGTATCACAGAAACAAAGTTTTCAACACTGCTGTATGCTGTGAAAGAGCAAAAAAACCTTCTTTTTCTCATCTCTCAGGATTTCTCTTAAATCCATGTAGTTCTATGTATCTGAGCCAAACATTTACCAGTTGCTTTCCATGTACATCTTTGTTCCATCTTCTCGTAACTTCCCTTACATTGTGTATAAACCCCTTTAAATAGACTCTTGGCTCCTGGTGGCCTGTGTTGTTCTAAATAGACAATGCAGCTGCTCTCTCATTATGTTCACTTGAATCCTTCGGACTTTGCAGTTCTTCTCTGTGCCAAAATTTTGCCTATACCGTTGGTCTGAGCCACTGCAGGAAGCTAAAATCCTTATTCCATTGTATATTTGATGATAATAACGTTAGTTGTGTCTGAGTATACCACTTCCTTGTTGCGAGTGGTTCTTCTTTTCTGGGGATGAGCTATGTGCTTTAAGCCTTTAGAATGGTAACTTCAGGTTTCGCTGACATAAGTACACCCATTTCTGAGACAATAGACATTTAGCTTCTCTGAACTTCCCTTTCTCCTTTGAACTAACTGCCCGGGTTCTTCTCCACACCCACCGTGTATGTCTGTGTTCCACTGTACGTTCCTAGACGTGGCTATGAAAGCCAACTTGCAGTCTGTAAGATGCTGACCCTGGTGCCTTCCTGTAACCTGAAGGGCAGCTGTGTCCTGAATAAGAACATAGCTGTGTAAAACTCAGTGAGAGGAGAACGTAGGCCAAACCCAGTGTGGTCTGCATCGTTCTGTTGAGTTTGGGAGAAGCCCAAAGCTACCAGTGGAGCCATACTCAACATGTGGGATGTTTTTGCCTTCGTAACATCTGCAGTAAAGTGATTCCTGGTGGCTACTGAAAATGAGATTGAGTCATACCATTCCTGTTGGTGTTAATGGGAGTCTGACATGCTAGCTTTTGAGCATATAAAAATGTTTTTTTACATCAATAGCACATGTGGTAATACAGTGGGCTGCTGGGAATGCTTCTGGTATCTAAGCTCTGGATGGGTATTTGTAGTTCATGAAGTAGGAACAGTTTGCTGTGTGCTTTACTTCAGGGTTCTCCCTCATACAACACTGGCTTCACTGCTGCTGCTAGAGCTTGTGTCTTACAGGTGAGTAAGTATCCAGTCATTGTGTTCAGAGTTACCTCATGTAAATGAATAATTACAGTATGGTAGTATGCTAGTATAGTTTGATTTTAATTTTGTTTTAATGCTTACTCCTCTTAAAACAAGTATATTTACGTTTGTATTGACACTGTAGTAGAGGTCTAGCCAAGAACTCAGTAGGTGTATTTGTATATCAACTGACTTGGCACAAATAAGAACAAAAACTTGATGATTTGCTGTGATCCTTTGTAGATCCAGGACTACACCTCTACTTTGTCTTGCAGTTGGCTTAAGAGGTTGCACAAGCTGCTGGTCCTGGGCGTGCATCAAGGAGTCAACTGCTGGGGACCTTGCATCCACATTTTATCTGGGGTACTCTGGTTGTTGTCCTGGTGCACAACTCCAGAGGGAATCTGCAAGATCCTGAATGATGTGCTTTAAGACCTTTTTAAGGTCTTTAATGTCAGTTGAAGACAAGTTTTCACCTAAGAAGTGCCCCTCAGCTCATTTAATTACCAGTGCAAATGCATCTAGTGAATTAAAATATGATCAGAAAGAATGTCTGGGCCAAATTGCTTCACGTATCCATTGTGAGGTTAAGGTCAGCAAATGGTCAGAGAAGTAGACTACAGAGTACAAAAAAGGGCCTTGTTGGATTTTTATTTACTTCCTCTTGGAAGAAAATAGTAAAGCTGTGCTCAGGCGGAGAGCTGCAGGTTTCCAGGAAGAAAATACTTAACTGCAAAGGGTTATTCTGTTAAGTTTGAAAAGCTGGGTTACAAAAGTGTCAGAACTAAAGGAATAAAAAAATAGCAGTGGAACAGGCTGTCAGGTCTTGAGATTCATGATACAAATGTTACGAGCTGTGAAAGCAAGAATGGAGAAAGATAGCGGGATCTGCAGCAGCAGTTATGCCACAGATCACATTGTAAAACTGGAGGAGAGGAAATGTGGTATTAACAGATGTTAGAAATCTTTTATTTTACTGGGACTTGTTTTCTGGGGTGGTGGTCCTTATATCAAAGAAAGGATCAGATTTTTCATAGCTAGTTAAAAAAGCTTTTGATAAAAGCTAATGCTGTAACTCATTGGTGTAGAATGCACTTAACATAAAGAAAATAATGGCAGTGGTCCCTGATGGATTTACTTCGTAGAGTGGGCTGATTTGGGGTTTGTGCAAGGGTGAAGGTCGGATAGGTTGGGATGTATCAATATGTGAGTTCACCTCTCCCTTGTCTTGTAAAGGCTTTTCTAAGAAAGGTATTTACAGCAATACTTAGATAAATATTATTGGAGTCTGGATTAAGCTCTGTAACATCTTCACTCAGCAGTGTTGTAGCTGTGGTTGTCTTAAGGGTGGTAAAGCAAGACAAGGTTTTCAGTCATGGGTGTCTCTTGGGAGATTAACATGGGAAAAGAAGTCAGGCTTTGGCACATAAGCTCTATTGTCTGTCCTTTCAGTTCTGTTAATCTCTATTTTATGATGGCAGCATGGACCACATATTTTTGAGTCAGATCCAAGCTAGTTGAAACCTATCTTGGTTTGTTTAGTAGTAGCTGGATCAAACCTCAGTGTGAGGCACATAATAAAAAAAATTGAAGCGTGTTTTGCTGCAGTCTGTGTAAAAGTAACAGATAAATTAACAAGAACCGTTGGTGGATCTAAAATGTAACCCGTAGTTCCACTCAGGCATGGACTTATTGATGGCACCAAGGGAATCTAAGCATGGCATGGCTCTCTGCCCTGCAGTCTCCCCAGTCGATATTTCAGATGCAGAGCTCCTACATGACAGGGTGAAATCACAGCTCTACAGCCAGAGGTCTGTGCCTTCTTCCCATTTGGATCAGCAGTGAATTTCTCTCTGACTTCAGAAAACTTTTCAAATTTTTTGTTTGTTTATTTAGGTTTGGTTTTTTGTTTGTTCGTTTTTACAGTGATGTTATAAAATATCCCATCAGTGAGGTCTGAGAAGGAAATACAAAAGCTCCTTTCCCATATGGTGAGACAAGCAGTCAACCAGTGAACCAACTTGATTTAAAACTGTACTGAAGATGTTAACTTACTACTTTGACTGTCTAATATGAGGTGCAGCTGGATAAGTATTTCTGAGAGACTGCATCTGCTGCTTTATAGAGAAAGCTGCTCGACGCTGCTAATTTATTAAAAAGAAGGAATGGACATTAATTGCTAGATCCTTATTACATACAGCAAATAGATTTTCTTCCCTCTAGCAAGAGAGAGAAGCTTTCACCTGTGGAAAATCATATAGCACCTGAAATACTGCTGAAGGTCATGACTAAGATTACAGGGAGACAGACTGGGGTGGCCAGAAAGTATCGTGTGGGCTTTCCCCAGGGCTGCCCCTGGGAAGTGTCACTGCTCCCCGTCCTCCCCAGAGGGATCATGGTACTATCCTGACAAGGGACCTGCAGGGGTCATAACTTGAGCACTTGTGAGCGAGAGAAAAAAGCAGCAGAGAGTGGGGTCTTGATCTGCCTGATTTTATAATAATCCATATTGGTTTAATGGCCTAAAAGTAGCATGCTTGGCTTTGATTTAAAATGAGTTGTCCAGCGTAGTAGTTTGGTTTAGAGCAGTGTACCTCTGTGAAGGCAGCAGGATGGAGATCTAGATGTCCAGGAATAATGGTGATTGTAGTCTGGGGGGTAAATTAAATTCTGAAGTTTTGTAGGTATCCTGTATTTTTGGCATGTGTCTTGCTTTTTAGTTATCTTCTTGCCAATAGGCACAGACTCTTTTGAATGCAACCATAACTACTGTGTGGATGCACAGCAGTTACCTGGATAATTAGCTGACAGCCAGCCCAGTGCCTCTTGTGGTGTGTTACCCTGTGAATCATACACTCACCCTTTTTTGTACTGCACTTCAAAGTACCAATGGTTCAAGCCAGATCCTTCGAGATGTTGCATTTCCATAGCCCCCAGCAGACCTACACCCAGCTAGTATCATTGAGAGAATTTGGGGGGAATTTGGCTCTTGCCTGAACATAAATCTGATCTGTATAATTCTGTCCTGCCTGGGTGGTCCTGTGTGTCTGTCCACGTTCCCACATCTCCCCAAGCCAGAATTGCTGGTGAGGGCAGATTTCCAGAAAAACTGAAGGAAGTTATCAGGGTACCTCAGTGTTGCAGCATCTGATCTTTGAGTGAAATACCAACCTCTGCAGAGCTGCAAATGTATGTATACTCTGCCTTCCTTCCTTATAGATACGTTTCTTAATCACTGAAACCTTCCACTACTTTCTGAATACTGTTCTGGATGAAAGATGTATTTCTTCAGAAGTTTCAGAGCCTCATTAATGACTGTGAGTATTGTTCTATGTGAACTCTACTGTGGGTGGCAATGGAAGCTGCCGTGTGCATTTGCAGTAGTCAACCTCTGGCTCATCCATGTCTTGCCTTTTGAGCAAAGAACCCTTCATAATCTCTCAGCATTCATAAAAAAAGATGATTTTGTCAGACCGTATTGGCAATCACAGCTTTTGTTCAGGCTGGCTGTATGGGATAAAACCTTTCCAAAAGGATAGGAGTTCTAGTTAGTGAAATGTGACAGTTAAAGAAGATTAGAGATTTCCTCTTTGGCTGCAAGTATTTACTTGAGAATGAGACTGAATTATTGCTATCATAATAACTAACTAAATATTTTCTATTAAAAAAATGGATAATTTGTACATCGGTATTTTAGATATCTGTCTAGTTTTACATGGTTTATATGTTCTTTGTAGCAGTTTATCATAATAATTATCAATATGAGCACAGTTCATAAGGCTCCATGAGTCTGTCATAGTACTTTAATGTGATATCAGCTTTGCTCCCAACAAAATCAATGAATATTTTGCTCTAGCTGACATGCGACAGTGTTGTAGGGATTGACAATTAAGACTGGTGCCACTGACTAACCCGGTGAAAGTAGCATTTTGATTTTTTTGTGTGTTGTACTGGGATGAAGGCCAGTTGGCCTCTAAAGATAGTTTCCATAGCTACTGTCCTACATAGAAAGAAAATGCTGCCACAGCATTTTTCCTTTGGACCTTTATGGTTTTTATGCAAGCTGTCAAGACAATTAATTTTCATCAGATGTATTGGTTATTAGCTGTTGAAAGCAGGGGGGCATGGGTGGGTACATATGATGAAAAAGAGCATTAAACAAAGTAAAACATCAAGAGATTTCTTTATGTACACAATATGAAGGCGCTTCAGATTTACAAAATCCCATTACTGCAGCATCTGATAGGCTAGAATGCAATCTGTGCTCAAAAGACAAGGTCCTGAAACTGCTCAAGTTTATTTCTGAGAATAAGCAAGCCCGGCACTGACTTCCACCATTGCTTCTTTCACTGTTGCTTTTTGTTGAATGTTGTGATCTAGATTTCATTTTTAAAAGGAATTAAAAATCCAGGAGTTCCCTGCCTGTCTCAAACTTTCACGATTTCTTGTGCCTCTTGTGTATAGGTGGGTGTAAAAAGGGCAGTAATATACTATGGCAGTATGTTGTGTAAAAATAAGCATGAGATTCTTTCGTGAGATTGGGATGGGTAATGTCTTCATTTCACTCTGCAATGAGCCATCCGGGCACTCTGGATTGCAGTTGGGGCTGGTTCTGGGAGTCGTTAACACGTGGTTGTGTTAGCAGCTCTAACTGCACATTTCCCGTAGATTGCTGAGGCAGAAATAAGTATTTGAGTACTCAGATCGTAATATTTGAGTAATTTGCCTGAATTTATGGCACCCTTTCTCATTCTCTCCATTTAAATAACGCAGGGGGCTCTGTCTGCTCCTTGTAGTTACAGATCCAGCTGCTGTTTTACTGTGCTCCCAGGTAGCCTCCATGGTCTAACTTCAGAGATTTTAATGTCAGCTGTCACTCCCCAGGCTTGTCCCCTTCTGTGATGTGAAGGAACCGTACACAGACATTACTAGATGATTTTGACCATAGTCGTTAACTTCTAGGTCAAACCAAACTTGCTTAGAACAATCTCTGAAAAAAAGTGTTTGGAATTGGTGAAAACTTGTTAGCTTCAGCACTGTAAAAATCCTGGTGAAAAGCGGTGTGCCTCGGAGAGCTAGAGAAAGAGAGGATGGGCGTTGGAGGGTGCAGTGAAGTAGGTGAAAGCATGGCTCTGCCCTTTGGTGTGGCCATTTGATGGGTGGCCAGTGAACTCCTGGGAATATCCTCTGACCATTGGGAAAGGAGCAGATTTATAACCTAAAAGTTAAAAACTCCAGACAGAGTGTGGTGGGGGCTAGAGGCCTCTACCAAAAAGGAGACAAACTAAAAGTCTGAATGGTCAGAGGGGAATTTTGCTTTGTGGCTGTGAGAGCATGTTCTTCCCCTTCCTCTCGAGCAAAGCTCTACCTGTCTGATTTTCGTCTGGCCAGCTAGGCACTACCAGAAGAGATGTTACATGGATGAGGCTTCTGGTGCTCTAGCTGCAAGGATTTCAGGCTTTCAGGAGGTGGCAGAGCATTGGGGAGGTTATTATGAGCCCGGCTGGAAGATTGTGGCTGAGGCTGCAGGAATGTCCGACAGGTCCTGCTGAGCCTCTGGGACTTCCAGCAGGTGCCTGAATCGTCCCACTGGGCCAGGGAGCAGGGCTGGGAGCTGCTGCCTCTGGCCTGCCAATTGCTGACCAGCCCCAGCCTTCAGTAATTTCTAAACCCTGCTGATCTCCAGCTCTAGCTGTCCCGCTCCATCTTTGTCTCTTAAAAATCCGGGCTAGTTACTTGTCTTGGGTAACTCAGCTGATTAAATACATGTCAGTGGAAATGGGCTGACTGCGACCAGCCATCTGGCTGCCTGTTTAAAGCATTAAATTGCTGCTTGGTATGATGGGCATAATTTTCTAGCATTTTAAAATACTTTGCTTCATTAATACCTTTGACACTACGCGGTACTTCTGTGTCCGTTTAGAAAAGTTTACTTGAAAACTTGTGTTTACCTGTGTTTACTTAGAAACATTTTCTTCATTGAAGAAAAGGTGATTGTTGTTGTTGTTGTTGCAGAGAATGCTCTAAAAGATATCACTGTTTTTAAAGAAAATGCATCTTTGGGAAACCTTGTAGACCATGACCTGTATAGAGGGAAAAATGGAAATTACTCAGTATCTATCTGGAAAATAAATAGGTTTCTCTATCTGTCACTTGCAGTTCTGAGAGATTGGAAGTTTTGGATTTTTTCAGTAAAGCTATAGTTTTTAGAGGTGCATACAGAAGTACTATCTATAAATAAGTTTTTCATAATGTTTTCACAAGACAGTAATGGGGGAAAGTACCTGTTGATAGACTTTATGTACATTTAGAGTTTGTCTTTTCCTACATCTGAGGTTATGAAAAAAGCAGGAGTGTGCTAACTGAAATAATTTTGAATTGAGCAAGTAGCTGTATAATCATCTCACATACTGGGACATTATATTGATGCCAGATGAGAACTTTGTAGACAGAGGCCAGCAGAAGAGCTGCTGGCGCAGACCTTTGTGGTCAGAGCCAGCAGCAGGGCAGAGCAAGGCCTTTTGTGTCTTGGTCACGCGTTGTCACCAACAGTGTCTAACGAAGGAAAGAATACGTGGCTATTTTGTGCAGGCTAAAATCCTAGGATTTCATTTCCACATGAGATTAGAGGATAACAGATGAAAACTGTTTTTGTGGGATGTGCAGCAATGAGCAGGTCCTGGGTTTATAGTAAAGGATTAATATGCAATTGAAAACCATATGGGTTTTTTCTGCTTCACTGGAAAAATCCTTAATATGTCTTCTGGATACCCTCCAAATGATAGATGGAACTAATTAAGACAATATCTTGTTAAGAAGAATATGTCAACATGGAAGTATCAGCATATCAAAATATGCTTGTTCTTGCAGAATGATGAGAAAGGAGAAGCTATTCTGTTCTGCTTTGGGGACTTCCAGAAAGGAAAGTGAATACAAATTTCTCTTAGATATTGATCCCCTGAGTTCAAAAGAGCTCTGAACACCTGTGTAGCAACTTAGACCATTAATAACATATATTCTGTGTATAAAGGTACTTTTGATTCTTTTTGCATTCTTGTAAGACACTGTTAAGAGCCACTGTTACAATTTTGCTAATGAACCCTGAGTATCAAGGTGATTGCTTCTGTTGGCTTTCTCTAAGAATTATTGGTGGTGAATGTTAAAGTAGGTGCTTATTGCAGCCTTATTCTGATCCTTTGAATTTAAGTTAAATGAGTACCTTTGGTTTAAGTAGCAAAAATTCAAAATGCCCATGTATGTATTTTCTGCCAGCTATTTTGATCTCATATCATTTAAAGGCCTGGCCATGTAATGACAAAGGAGATTTATCTACAAAGTTTATTGCAGATTTTATATGTGGCTGTTTTTCTTCCCAGTCTATTAACATGGTCCTAGTTTTATGATCTCTAATATCAAAGTAACTTAAAATCAAGATTAGGCTCACTTAATTGCCAGCTGTCCTTTATTGCATTTATTTTCTTGTTATATCATTTGACTGGGGAATTAAATTTTGAAACAGTCTGTATCTTGATTTGAGCCAGACTCTTCCTGATTCTATAAATGAGGTAATTGCTACGTGAGCACTGTGTGTCATTTTTATTTTGCTTCCTACCGAAGGTGATGTAGCTGGCTGTTGTGATGGCTATGATAAGTCATTTCAGAATACAGTTCATTCATTACCCAGAGACACTGCTGGAATCTGTCTGCTGTGAAGGATGACAAGGAGCTTTGTTCAAACATCAGATTGTTTTCAAAATATGCTGTCTGTTTTGGAAGCTGGAGAAGTGCAGGTTTGTTTAAGTGTCTGGTTGACATTTGAACTGCTGAAAATCTTTCCGTTTTAATACTTCTGACGGTTATTATTTTAAGTATTTCTTTACATGCATTTTAATGTGTTTGGAAGTGCCTGAACACCAACACAACTTAATCCTTATTCACCCATATCTTTTAAATTAGTTGTTTGACAGATCTGGCTGGTGTCTTTGGGGAAAATAATTTTAAAATACCCCAAGAGGGTTTAGTTTGTCCGGATTTTCTTGAAGGTGATTGCTTCTGTGATTCAGGTTTTAAACAGCACGCTATTTTTTTAGGTTGTGTTTACTTGTGAAAGGATGGTAGTACACTTTTTCATAACAGGATTTTCAGTCACATCATGAATAACTGGAAAAGTTTAAAGAAACAGTTATGACCCAACTTTGTTGAGCTGTACTAGCTGAAAGAATAGACAGTACACAAGTTTCATCTGATAATATTTTTTCCTTTAGCATTCAGAGAGCAAATTTTAAAGCTGTGCTGAAGCAAGTTGAGGTCAGGCCACATGTGAGTTTTTTTAACCAAGGTCAATAAAACAACTTGAGTAACACAGGTGAACCTTGTGCCTGTTGCTATTCAGTCTTCTGTTTCACTCCTAGGCAACCACCGAGGCTGTGATTTGACCATATGTGAATTTAAATGACTTCATAAATAAACACAGAAATGCTGTCATTGCTCCACTAATATGTCTGATGAGCTCTGGATTTCATTTTCCCTGTTAAGTGTTAGACTGGTATATTATACGGTAAAACTGTCACTGATAACTTAATTTCTCCATCTCTGCCTGAACATGTTGGAAAGCATTTTGCATATATTACCATACGCTGTGTCCATTATTTGAAGTGACACCTGTAATTTCTGTGTTAAAATTAGCCTGCGTGCCTGCCAGCCACAGGCTCCGTGCAAATAATGCTCTTGGAGTAGCACTCTCAGTCTGGGCTGGGGTCCCTGTAGATCCGCATCTTTTCAAAAGCAAGTCTCCTCTTTTAGGTCTACTGAGACAACAAAGCTCGAGTTTGAGGTTCTAGTTAAGTATCTAATTTGTCAAAACACATCATCAGCCAGAGGCCACTGCCTTTGGCTTTATCTAGTCCTCTTCTATAGATAGAGCGATAGAAGAAACAATTCTATCGTTAGCATGGAACTGAGTGTATTGCTGGAAAACTGCATGAGTATGAATTCATGCGTTGGGTTACTAAAGGATACTTCTAAGTAATTTTCAACATGCTGCTTTTTTTCTTTCTGTCACGGTGAGATGTGGGATAGAGAACATTATTTTGTTTAGGGCATTCTGAAGCAAGTTCCCTAGCCTGGGGGAGGACCGAGGGAAGGCCTGCAGTTTATAACTTTCTCCAAGGTAATTTGTTAGAGTATCACTTTAAATAAGAGGTGTGGGGGGGAAATCCGTGCTTTTTTTTTTTTCTCTTCACAAATCAAGTAGTTTACTGAAGTTCACAGGGGTTTATGGAAAAGTCTGGATCACCTTCTCCCACCAAATTCTCTCTGCAAATCTTTGCAGTCAATAAACAGGATCACATGCCTGAATCTGAAAACTAAGTGGCAATCGGTACATCCAAAATATGTTTTATATAGACATCTGAGAAATGCTCTCAGAAAATATTTAATTTATTTTATCTATCACTTGTTGAGGGTCCTATTGGAAGTGCTTCCAGGTTCTGTGTTGATCCTAACCGCATGCTGCAAGTGAAGTTTCGTGCCAGTGACTGTTTGCACGTGGCCTAAGAACCATCTCTCATACATGATTAAATGACCTGTTGTTCTTAAAGTACAAATCATCCATTTACATTTTTACCAAAAGCAGATCATGGATATACAAGTGTAAAAAATGAATAGCTGATTTCACAGCGATGTTTTAGATATGGCAAATACTGCATCTCGTTCAGCATACATGCTCACTATTGATCAGTTATTAAATTGTGTGCTGCAAACCATATTTCTATCATCTGAGTAGCCTTTTTTCTCCTTATATTGGTTGCTGCTTCAATTTTTTTAATCTTGTTTAAGTTTGTTTAGCTTTTAATCTCCACTCCCTTTGCTATGTTTTCTGGTTGGGCACCACAGCCTCTCGTGTGTGGTTTCTATACACTGTGTCACCAACTGGAGATTTAGAAGGACAAATACACGATCTATGTGGTATATATGTGAATGTTTTCTCTTGTATAGAGAACATCTATTTTTATATATA
>WUAM01000107.1:1357028-1395991 GCA_024336885.1 Actenoides hombroni | reverse complement strand
CATACCTTTAGGAATTTGTTTTGCAGTGAAAAAGTCAAAGGCCCTCAAAGGCTATACGCACTTTCTGCTAAAACACTGAAGGGCACTGAAGCAGTGCAGAAATGCAATGGGCTATTTCCAGCAGATGAACTAAATCCTTAAAATAGGATTAAGTAATTTTGTAATTTGCCTGTGATAGTATCTGAGCAAGGAAGAGGCAGGATGTCTTTTAGAAGCTGTTTTTAGGACACTCGTGTTGGGGGCTATCAGTGCCATACTAACTCCACTTTCAGTTGTCAGAAATTTTTCAGATGCGCAAAATGGGATCTCGATCCCGTGCTGGAGTAACACAAAGACAACTTCCCCTGGCCTGTGGCTGTGGTGTCTTTAGGCTCTGCCAATATTCGGTGGTTTCTGCATCGTATCCATGTACAAATCGCAATGCTGGCCGTGCCTGGTGTTAATCTGAGAGCGGTGCTTGCCGGGTGCCCCCAGCGGGCTGTGTGGGGAGGGTTGTGAGGGGGCAGGTGACTGTGAGGGAGGTGTAACTTAAATACAAGGTCTTCTACTGAAATGGAGAAGGAGGACTGGGTTAGTGACCCGAGCGTACATTGAGCTGTGGCTGGATGACACAAGGGCTGTCATTCCTGCAGTAGTCAGGCCAGGCATGTGCAGATCTTCCTTCCTTGGCAGAAGCGGTTCCTGAGAAATGCTTTGAAGGCTACTTTTATTGTAAGATTGGGAATAAAATATCATAGAGCGTTTAGCTTTTTGTGCTGGGTGAAAGTGAGTTGGTTAATGACAGCAGTGGCTACAGAGTCTGGGGAGATCATCAGCTGCTGAGTCCTCCCTAACCCCTGTCTTGGCACCTTTGCAGGGTTCTGGGGGGTCAGGAGTTTCCTGCCCTGCCTCTTCTCTGCGGTAAGAGAGCTGGGCAACGTGTCTGCATGTTTTCAAGAGTTCATTCTTCACTGCAGCGTGCTGCATGGTTTTCTTTCCCGAAATCGGGATGTTCTTAGGAGAGCTGGGTAGCGTGGTTGGCAGGCTCGTGGCCGGAGCCCTTGGCAGGTGGCCCAGGGCCAGTCCTGCCAGCCCTTGAAGGGTGCGGCTGCGTGAGGGCAGAGGCTGTCTGCCCACGGCCACAGCCCGGCAGGCCCGAGCTGCTGCCAGGCTGACATTGACGTTACACTGAGTAGTCACTGGGGCAGAGATTTTAAATATCCCAGTTGAGTGCCAGGATGCTGCACTGGGATGGTTCAGCTCGCTCTTTCTTTCTTTCTTTCCAATTAGACCAAGTAGAATTACTGGGCAAAACCCAAGTAAAGGGAAAATTTCAAATTTAATAATGGATATATTCTGTCTTAAAATGCCTTTTGCTGGAGGTTTCCAGAGCTGATCATCTTCGGCAAAATCTGCAAATTGTGTATTTCGCTGTCTACTGATAAATTCCTCACGTGCTGATAAATTCCTCTGATGTTTCTGCGGGATGCTTTTCTTTCAAAACCAGACATTATTCTTCAAAAATAGCTTGCTTGAAAAAGTGTCTTTGTTTTTGTTAAATCTCCTTTAAACTATGGTAGATTGCTTAAGTCCCACTTGTTCTGTGAAGTACTTTCTGCTCTGCTGAGCTTCCAGAGAAAATTCTTCTCTTCCCAGTGGTTGGTTCCTGCACCAACCAAATGTTTTGCAGTTCACATACTTGGTACATGCTACATTTTCCCAACCCACACACTTTGAAAATCCTTTTCCTTTTCTACACATAATAAAACCCTACTTTCGTTCCTTTGTTAAAAGTGTCCAGGTGAGAGTGTGTTGTGATTGCCAGACCCATAATTAAGCAAATTATTTGTTACTTGAGTTGAGGCAAACATTTGGGTAAGGATCTTACATGAAAAAAGGCTAATTAAAAAAAAAATAAAAGATCTACTAATTTCAGTAATTGGAAAAGGCAGCACAGTATGTTTGGAAATAGAGTAAGTTTATTTTAAATTTAATTTCTGTGCATACATTTATTGATGATCCAACAGCATTCTAGCTTGTGTTAATACAGCACGGAACAGAGCTGATGTGCGAGGCCGTAGGAGAATAAATAACACAATCAGATTTTGCATGGTCTGTTTCCATATCGCCAGCGTGGTGAGCTACTTTGTCGTTTGAATGGAGCAAATGATGTTTAGAGTCGGTTGATTTATTGACAGTTCTGTCAGACTGCCACAAAATGAAACAATAAGGGAGCCGCGAAATATCGCAGAGAAACGTGGTGAGGGGAGCAGGGTCTGCCGGGAGGGTTGCCCGAGCGATGTGCAGGAATGTCACCCCCATGGGCAAGTGGTGAAAAATGAACTGCTATTCACATGCTTTTCTTTCCGTAGGGAGAAGCTGTCTGTGGCTCGGCTGCAGCGGGAAGTTGCACAAAGTAAGAGTGAAGGAGCAATGGTAAGCTGCGGCAACTCGCCGCTTTCAGATTCTTGTCTTACTACTCCAGGCCTTAGGTACATTTTGTCTCGCTGAAGATGGTCACCGGAGCATTAAGGCTGCCTTGGACATAATGATGGCTTGCCAGCTATGTATTCATAAATCTGAGGAAATTCAAGGCTGTATCTTGGCTGCCTTGGAAAAGCCATGGTAGAGAAAAGCCGTTTCCTTTTCCCTGCTAATGGTGCTTACTGGAATTGGAAGCAAGGCAAGCATGGAAAGGCAATTTCAGATCAAAGTGCATGATATTTAGTTGCCTGTTAAATCTTACCCCACTGCAGAAAAATGGAAGAATGCAAGCACAGAAGCTTAAAAAAAGACCCTCAATCTGATAATTTTGTAAATCATGTAATGCTCCTGATATCTTCATTTTTCACGTACAATTTATGAGATTAGGCTTGTGAGCAAAAGTTGAAATGGCAGATCTTTGGTTAACCGCAAATCTCAATTTATAGAGTGCCTTATCTCTTCAAAACAGTTTTCTTTAGGAGCCAACATGTGCTGAGTGTGCTTAATTACTTAATATCTAAGGAATTCTTCCCATCTGTTGAGGAGTTTGTTTGTCCCAGTCTTCAGATAAAGTGTCTTAGGCTTCCATGGGATGAAGCAGACCCGTTCAAAAACCTTAAAACCCAAACCAGTCCCCTTGAACTACTCACAAAATTGCTCCTGATTTGAGTGAATTGCTTAGCAGGCTGTGAAAGAATTTGGTCCAAAGTGTGCTCAACTGAGTGGGGAGAAGCTGTAGAGGGTCTCTGGGGAGCAGATGCTCCATTAGCTGTGCAGTGCAGGGTCCTTAAAACCCCGCCTGCTTCCAGTGAGTGCATTTTATAAATCATTAGTGATTAATGCAATGAAATGAGATTTGGAGGGACCTAAGTGACAGGTAGGAGAAACCTGCCATGAACCTGCATCTCTCACTGTGGCCACACACGGGTCCAGCAGAGCTGGGGTGCCTTGCAGGGGGCTCTGCTGGAACAGGGGCTTTTGGGCTCTGAATGCCTTGTAGAGAAGGGAAGGAGACGAGTAGGGTTTGCTCAGACAAATGTTGCTGATTTGCCTTGAGCCCCCACTGCGTGCCCAGGTGGGCCATGGGACCCTCTGCCCTCTCCCATCCCACCGACCCCAACACACCTGCCTGTGGGTTGGCCACCAGAAGACTTGGAGATGGAGTTTCAGTAGTTGGGAGGACTGGGCACTGGGTGATGTTTTATGTGTACTGGGGCAGAAGTCGTGGAGGAGCTGCGAAGCAAACTTTTATGAAGTTAACCACAGTCAGTGACTGAGCTAAAACTCCTGCTGCCTTCAGGAGGAATTTAGCCTGTGGAAGAGTGACAAAGATTGGGCACTGGATTTGCAATTGCTTTTTAATTCAAACAAATTTCAAAATGTGAGAAGAGTTGTTTATTTCAAATATTTCCTTTATTTTTTTTTTTCCTAAACTAGCTTTGCCTTGGAGGCAGAGAAATAATATATGGAGTGTAAAATATACTTAGTGAGATAATCCAAGATTATGAGCAATATTGATTAACCTTCTAGAGCTGGTAAGGCTTTTGGTATGTGCACTCACCTTGTGGTCCCATCTCGTGAGGGTCACACACTTCTTGTGCCTTTCATTCTGGGCTTGTGGGATTAATCACATAGCCCTGCTAACCAGAGTGTAATTTTGTGTAATTTGGTGAGTGACTAGGTGTTGTAACCTGTTAGGAGCTGATAGGTAGCTCTTGGAGGGTGCAGTCTTTCCCCCAGGTAAATACTAGGTAGTTTTTCACCTCTTCCCTGAGGGGTAATTTCCACAATTAGCCTGCAACTACAGCTAAGGACCAGTGTGCCTGTAGAGACAATTGCTTTGAAGCTGTTGATGTATGGAAACTTCTTTGTGTCTCAGAGCTCAGAACTGGTGATTTTAATATGAAACACAGCAGTCATTAATTAACATTAATGAACTTGCTTGGCTGTGAGTAGTAGGAGAGCAGTAAGGGGCCAGGAGATGGAGTTTTTGAACACAGGGGGTGCCAGAGATGAAGTAACTTATGTAGGTTTCATTCCCAGGGTGTGCAGCAAAGACTCTGCAGCATATTTCATGCTGCACCGTTCAGCAGCAAATACTTTACAAAGATACACAGGAAAATTTCTTTGAGGGATTCTGAGCCAGCGAGTCTTTGGCAAATGGCGAGGCTTCCTCTAGAGAATGCTGGCAGCCAGCAGCGTGCCCGCAAGGCACCGAGTCCCATGTGCTGCTCTTTTTGGTGTGATGGACAGCATGGCATCCTGTGGGGCTGGTGCTGAGGATGCTGGGCAGCGGTACCAGCCGGCTGCGGGGTGCCTGAGGGGTTGTTGCTGTTCTGTCACCGGCTGCGCCTCTGGATAAAAGGGATGGCACCCCCTGCAGCCCTCTGCTAGTGACAGGCCACAGCTTTATTTCATCGCTAATTAGCTAATTGCCTTTACTTACTCCCATTTTTTTGTTGTGCTAGTTAGATTGGCATGAAGGTCTTCAATGAATGAACTGCTTCGTTTGGGAAGAGCACAGGTGACAGCACCTGCCACCTTTAATGGCACCCTCCGTGCCTCGCTCAGTCTGGGGGAGAGCATTTCTTACACCAGGCGTGATGGGGCCGAGGGCAGAGAGCAGGAGGAGCTGTGCTGCAGCACCACTCCCCTGCCTCCCGGCAACTGGGCGAAGCATCGCACAAGCCTTTTGCAGGATGGCACCTTATTTAATAGCCATTAGCCTTTCTCGTGGCTTTTAAAAAAAAGTTAATTTCATTTGCATTCTGCAGTCACAGATAGGTCGTGAGGGTAAGAGGTGACCACATTATGTCAAGCCACACTCATTTTTGGGGTGAGCAGAGTCAGTGAGCGGGGAGCGTGTGCCCTGTCCCTGTGTGTGCAGCCCTGCCACCAGTGTGCTGGAGGGACACGTGGTGCTCTGGGATTGCCTGTTCCTTCCTGCTTCCCTTCGGCACCTTTCTGTTGACAGCGGGAGGAAAAGCTGTGGTTACTCTTCCCTGTTGCCTTCTCAGCAGAAATCAAGGGGAGAACGTGGTACTGAGGGTTTGCTTCCCTGCACCAGGGGTTGTCAGTTAGCATTTGCTGTAACCTGCAAACAGCTGTTGCCTTTTTGCATGTGGTCCGTGGAAGTGATGGGTGGGAAAGGCTCCTGGTGCTCAGGTTTACCCACTGTCATAGGAACTGCTGTGGTGAGGTGAGCACGTACATAAAATAAAAAATGACAAATAGATCTGAAGCATGCACTGTAGAAACTACTTACTCTGTGTTAGCTTTGCTCAAAAACTGGGTTTGTACATCTGTATAAATAACATATGGCGAGTGATGATGAAATGCATGTTTATGAGGAGAGGTTTTCCTGAGGAGGCTTCAGCTGAGGTTGAAGATCAGGCAGTCTGTACTGTATGTGATACCAGTGTCTGCCCTACTCCCCATAAGAAATGTTTGTTTTAATATGTCCCAGAATTAGGTTTTTCATGATTGATTTATTACTGGAAGATACTATAGAGAATTAAATCAAGATAATGCATTTCAAGATAAATGCCTATCACCAAAAATATATTAATAACCTGTAATATGTATTTTCCATATGATGATACGGAAAATCTGATACTTCATATATAGGCTTGAGTATGCATTTATAAATTACCTGAATTAGGAGAACTGAATAAATTCAGACTGTGAATACCTGACAGTTGTTCAAGTTTCTTTATTTTATGAACCACCATCAGGAAATATTGATTATTCATTATCAAAATGCACAATTACTGCTAATCCATCTACTGGAAGTTTCAGCAGCACTGAGCCTACATTGCCAGGTGGCTCTTCCTGTAGCTTATGGCCTTTAATTTCTTAATGTGCATGTTTGCAGTTTTCTTAGTCGTGTTTCTTCTGAGTCATCATGGATATTTTACCTTTTTGTGAAGGAAATGATGATCACTTCATGTGTGCAGTCCTTCCTGCATTTGATGGAGACTGTGCAGGTGTCTGTGGTGACAGAGATTCCCTTATTAAAATGAGCAGCTTTCAAAACATCACAAGTTTGTTTTGAAACATAAAAGACTGAAAACAGCTTTAGTTATCAAAGGTTTTTTGGTGGTTGGTTTGTTGTTTTTTTTCTTTTTTTTTAACACTGTAAGTCCTTTACGTTGGACCTTTAGGACATGGGAAAAGGCCAGGTCATTTTTTTCCTGAAATTTTCTTGACAGTGCCAGGTTAGGAAAAACAGGAGAAAAATGCTGCCATAGTTACCTAGCAGAGTTCTCGTGGCAGCTTACGTGCTGTGTTAGCAGAAACTAGATTAAAAACCTAAAATGAACCAAAAGTGTACATGATTATGTTGTAAATTAATCACTTGGATTCCTTTACTAATTACCCCCAAAATGTTAAATTTTGTCTTCGACACCTTTATTTAGATACATGTTACACAGTTTCCTTAGCCTGTACTTCTGCGTCCAAGCCCCTTAATTCTGCTCTATTTTCCATTAGTTCAGTGGCCTGTAACCTACACAAAAGAAATTGTACCACTCTGGCAATTTAGCTGTGCAGGTTAAAGTGGGATGATACTGCCTTTTATATGTACATGGGTTTCACTTAGGGTGGGCCCGAGGCTCTGATTTACCATGTGTCCTGCTGCGCCTTTAAGTGATGCAAAGTGATTATCATGAGCTCTTCCCGGTACCCGTCTATTCCACACCTGCACCCTTTTGTTAAAACCCACCATGTTAAGTGAATGTGAGGTCCCCACTGAATAGGTTTCCACCCTCTGGTAATCCTTCTGCATCAGATTGATTTATGAATGTATCAGATTCTTTGTTAGCATGTAAACCACTAATTAATTTAAAGCTCTCTGTGGAAAAATTAAAGCCCTGGTTAAGGCTTTCAACAGGCTCAGATGGTGCTAATAATGGAAAAACAAGTTATATTAATGAGTTTTGATGCGATCAGCACAATTCTTGCTTTACAAACAGTTTTTGCTGTAAAACAGTAGAGACTGCAAGTTTTTAAATAAAAGACTGGAAGAAGTAAAAAGGAAAGGCAGAAAAAAATTGCAGCATCAGTAAGATATCCCATTAATACTAGGAACTGAGTCACTTCTGTTTGTTACAACTTTCTTAAATGCAATGTGTTTAGATTTACGTAACAGGCTCTTAAGAAACCGTGGGAGGTGCAAATCGGTCCTTTTCTCAGACTGAACCTGAACTTCTAAAGTAACCAGTTTTGAGAAGTTCTCTGTCTCTGCCTCATCATGCGCTGTGCAACTGGAGCATTCACGTGGGGGTGGACATGTTGAAGTGCTGGAAATGTCTTGATTGAAATTGTATTAAAATCAGAAAATCTGATCATATTCTCTTGCTTTTCCAAACTCCACAGTGTTTTGTATGTAATTTTAGCTGTTTGATTTTTCGCTCCAAGTTAAACTTTTAATGTGGGTGCTAGTTTTTAGTTGAGGAGGAGGAGATCAGATCCTGGCTCGATGATGCTTTGTTGAGTGAAATGCAACTGCAAATAGCCAAATCTCCATCTTCTTTCATAGGTAGCTAAAAGTGCAGTTATAGTGGCAGCTCATGATTGTAAGAAATGGTGCTTTTTCTGCACTTCTGCTGGCAGCTGCCTTTACGTCTCCTGTCTCTCAGCACTGCCAGGATACTCAGTCTTGGCCCACCATCCTGGCTCCGTGGCCAGCACCACAGCTGATAACTAATGCTGCCCCATTCATCAGCTAGCAGGGAGCCCTCTGAAAAGGAGCATGGTCAGCATGATCAGAGGCTGAGCTCCTACTAACATCTGCACTATGTACCTTGTTCTTACTGAGGAGGTTGCTCTTGAGCTGGGGTCTTACAGATGGCAGCACAATGTCCTGCCTCTAGCAGGGAAGCGCGTTCTGTCACTGGCGTGATGAATCTCTGTAGTTGCCTCCAGCAGCTGGGAAGGCTGTTGTTGCAGAAGCACCCGGGTCATTCAAAAACAGATGATATTTAGTAATAAATGAAGTGTTAAAGATGAGATACAAAAGGCTAAATTGTCTTTCCCAAGTTCTGGGTCTACATCTATGAAAACGTCTAGCTGTGCTTTAATTGGAAAGTAACAGAGAGAGAGAGATACACAAAGGTGCCATTATAGAATGTCTCTGAATATTAAATATCCTAAACTGGAAGGAAGTAAACTGACCCTTGTGCTGCTTTCTCTGTGAAGCTGTGTATTTATACGTGCTCTCTAGTTCTTATTCCTTAGCGACTTCCTCGTACAGCCCTCACCCAAGCACAGTGACAGTAGTAGTAGTAGTTAGCATCAATAATGATTATTGAAATTCTTTACAAGCCTACTTTAATGCTCCTGGACCTCATTAATTGTTCACACTTCATTAGGCCAAATGTCCTCAGTCACAACTTTGCAGGTTTTATCTTCAGTGGTTGTTAAAGAAAAGATTTTATTAGTTGTTCTTGTGTCCTGATCTGTTGTTTGCTTCAGTTTTGCAAGGTATTTTCAAGTTTTAAATTTTAAGGCGTTTATGAACCTAAGGATTCTTTATGACTTAAAACTGCTGGAAGCTTTCAACAGACATTTTCTGGTGCAAAAAACGAACCTGGTTTCTCTCTTCCTACGACAGAAGTACCGAGAGCCTGAGCGCTGCTGCTCGGAGCCGTCTGCCTTTCGGAGCCCGGGCTGCTCCCGGCTGATTAATTTCGGAGCCCGGTTTGTTCACCAGATTCCACAATACGTTGTTAACATCCCTTTCCTTTCATTCCACTGTTGTTCCAAGTGTCACGGAAGGACTGGCAGCGCCTGCGGGAAGGCGCTGGTCGCTCGCCCGGCTTGGTGGCCCTGGGTCTGTTTTCCCGCCAGGAGAGGGAGCTGCGGTCCGTGGAAACGGCGCCATCTCGGCAGCCGGGCAGCGGGCGGGAGGCGCCTGGGAAGGGCAGTCCTTGCTGGATTCACCGGCATGTAGGGTTTGTGGAGCTGGAAGGTATTAGCCGCAGTATTTTAAAATGCGCAGGGCTTCGAAGGGGCTCTAGGGGTATTCTCTCCTCGGGTTTGGTGTTCCCGTGCTCTGTTTGCCAGGGGTGTTGTCGTAGGCACGGTGAGGACCGCTGATATATCTAAAGGAGCAGAAATGAGTTTTGCCCCTCAGCTGGAACTCGCCGAAGTGGTCTGTCTCCTCAACGAGTTTCTGCAAGTGTTTCGTTGACATTAAAAAAGTCAAATAAATCATGTAAGAATCACTGAACACAGAAAAAAATATATATACATAAAAATGTATTTATATAAGAACTGAAAGCGAACCAGGCAATCTGTAGAAAGTATGTCATACCAACTCAATTGCCCTCAAGTAGAAATTGCCATTTATACATTAGATGACAAAAGCAGGGGATGTTGAGTACAGAAAGGGCGCAGGCAGCCTCACAACATCTCTGGGTGTCTGTAAGATCAGAGTGGCAGTTGGCTTCAGCATGAAGCAAATCCCGCTGCATGACTAGAAACAGATGTATCCTGCTCTAGGCAATACCTCACCGCCTAATAGGAGTGATGCGCCCATGCACTAATAACAGTGAATTGCAGCCATTTTCATATCAAAGGTTAAGCTCTGCAATCCCGAGCTCCTCCAGGCAATGGCAGGCGTTGACTCGAGGAAGCCACATGCTCACTGGATTAATATTTTTCCAAGGATGACCTGAATAGAGCCACCGACCTGCAGGCTGAAGAGGCAGAACATTTACAGGCAGGTTTTATCTAATGCAAGAAAGGGATCTCGGCTAGGACGGAATTAGTCACAACATCTGGGGTTCTGAAGAGGAAGGGTGAATGTGTGCACTGGGCCAACAATTGGAGTTTTATGTGAACTAGGAAGGTATATTTGTACAGATTAATAGTAGTGAAACTTCTGTGATATACTTGGCGTTGCAACTCTTTTTCTTGATGTAGCTGGGGAAATAGCATATTAAAAGTAGAAGAAATAGCTAGATTTTGTTGTGGTTTTTTTGTGGCCGGTACTTGAACTGTTAGTGCAGAATTTATAATGCTTACCATCAACTGTAACTTCCATCTAAAAGGTCTGTTCGCAATGTTAGTTCTAGGAACAGAGCAAAATCCATTAATTTATCCTCTTAAGACTTTGTTCATACTTATTTTTTAAAAATAAGCCTATTTTCTAGAGAGGATGAGGTTGTGCAGAAATACTGATTCCCCAACTCTGCCTCAGCCTAATGGAGCTGGTCAGAGTACGTGAGCATTTTCACTGCTGGACAGGGAATAAGGTCTTTAATTTCTTCATTGTTGTTGTCATTTAAAGGTGAGGTTAAATATCGCTCTTGTGATATTTGGTTTTTTTGTGGTATGTGGCACTAGTCCCTGCACAGACCAAAGGGGTTTTTGTCTGGGTCCAGAAGAATGACCCTTTTCCCCCCAAATGGGACTGAAAAGGTTATCAGGAGAGAGAAAAACTTTCTTTATAAGGAAGGACAGAATTTATGTACCAAGAGTATTGCTCAGTTGTGATGCTCCCATTAAATGGCTGTTTATTGAAATGAATGCAGTGCTCTCAGAGCTTGTACCGTGAATTCGGTGCTGACCCTCAAAACGAGTCGGCCGAAGCAGTGCCTTAGATTGCCTCGTGTTAGAGTAAAAGCTCTTTACTGTAACAAGTCTTTGTGCAGTGGAGCCCTGATCCATAATTGCTCCACAACACTAAGATAGCGTGGTATGGTACTGCTGTCTTGTCCAGTTCCCTCTGGGCAGAGACAAGATGTGTATACATATAAATACTTATATGTACAGAAAGTAGTCTGGTGGAGGTGAATAAAAGAGGCAACAGAAACTGGGAAAAACTACTGGCCCGTTTCTGACGACTGAGCACTTTGCAGGTAGACATGAAAACAAGTCACAGTTCATCTAAGCAGGATCTGAACTTGTCAATATTCTTTGTGGCATCAACCCTACTAGCTTTGTTTGGTTTTTTTTCTCTTGGCACTGCATAATCACCCCTCTCTGCAACTTCTGTTCAGAATTTAAAAGTAATATTAAAACATAGTAAGGAAATAACATCTTCCTATACTACCATAGCTTTGTATAGATTTGTGTAGTTTGAGCTAGCAACTGTGATTCTTCGTTTCTTTCCCTCTCCACTCCAGTCTCATAAACTTTAATTCAGGTTTTGCTTTGTCAGGCATTTGCTTTTACATACTTTCTGTTTGTTTTGGCTCTGTGTCCGTTGCATTGTGATAAGGCATCTTTGGGTATTCTATGGGATCTTTCATAATGAAGATCTCATGACATAGTTTTCCAAGTCTGGAACTGGCGATCAGACTTGCTCGCATGTCCTGCAAGAGGAGACTGTCTAGACTGTGGGAATGACTGTGGTGTTTGGATTGTGTTATTTCCATGCCGCTTGGCAGGATGCACTCTGTAGTTATTCTGGAAACTACAAAAAGTGCCAGGCCTGATAACAGGACCTTACCTGGCTTTTGCTTATTCTTAGCGTCTCTCCTTAGTGGCTTTTGCTCGTTCTTCAAACTCTACTGATAAGTTGTGCTTTCTGTGACGTACCCTGTTGTGTGACTGAATAGCCAGATGCTTAAAACCCCTGTTCACTATACTCGTTAAGGGTTGTAGTCTTTAACTTCGGTGTCCTGCAAGGCCTTTTGCTTGTTTTGACATCTAATTCCTTTTTGATCTTGGAAAATATTTAATTTCTGATCTAAATTGCTCATTTGTAAACCAGGCTTTATTCTGACTCTTCTGCTGTTCGCCTGGTTGCCTGTGTAGCTAGTGATCTCTTTGGGGAAGAGGCAGTGGTCTTACTGGGCACCTGAATTGTGCTGAGAGCCGTTTGGAGCCTGGGGTGCTGATGTGCTGTGAATAATCACAGCCTGGCTACTTCGGATGAATACCAAGAGGGGATTCGGCTCAGTATGCGCAGTCCATACGACTATCATTTTTGTAATTACATCTTTACACTGCACATTTGTGATCGGCATCCATGGTGACACCGCTTATTTAGAACTGATTTCTGAGTGTCAGAGAAAAACCGTTACCTCCTGGGAACGTCCTGTTCCTGGTAGTGCCTATTAACAAGTGCCCTGCTGCAGTGACTGGCAAGAGTTTTCCATTTAAGCAACTTTTTCCAGGGCTGCTGTTAGAGGAGCGGGTCAGAATTCCCAAGCTGTTATTGTAAATCTTACCTTATGTACAAATTCCCTATGTTACTGATAATAAATCACCCAGAAGGGCACAACTTGTGATGTAATCTCATTGGAAATTAACTTAAATGAGAAGCTGAAAAATAATTTCATGCTAAAACTAGACTCTTAGAGTTGTCAGCTGGGATAGTCAACAGCAGGTTTCCAGTGGTTGTATCTCCCATCAGTTGATAAGGGAAACCTGTTCGCAAGCTGAAAAATGGAGGAGGTGATGAGTGGAAGCTGGGGTGTGAAGAGAATGAGCAATCTAACGCATTCCAAAAGGAAGAGAGCTTTGGAAGGAACATAAACAGGTTAGCAGAAATATCCTTGTGAACCTCCAGGAAACACGAGTATCAACTTCTGGAAATGTTACATCTACATGAAAAGATAACCATGGAAATGTGTTTAACAGAGATGGGAAGGAGAAGTTTTCTTAGCTTTGTTCTTTTCATGTAGCTACTGACTTGCATCTAGATGCCTGGTTGGGAGCATGACCAACAGTACTGAGTGGGGTTCATCCACCTACCCCCACAACAGCTGAAGTGTTGAACTAATCACGTGTGGACACTGATTCCCATGAACCCAGCTCTGCTTGGCTTGCATGGTCAGTGCAGCTGGGGTGCTTCTTTGCGGCCCCGCTGAGAAAAAAGATCATTCATATTTCTCCTGTATTGAATTTGCAATCAAACTTGGTGTCTTGAGTGAGTGACAGGAAGTTGTTTGTTGGAGTAATCGATCGCAGTAGCCCACAGAAGTACTGGTGAAGAGCAAATTTCCTGTTCTGCAAATGCACAGGAAAATTTCTTTCTTGCCAAAGCTGTGTAATTACAAAGAGTTTGCTAACCCACTTTTCTTAGTCCTTGTACCCAGTGGACTGGCAAACTGGTATGGCTGTGATTCAGGAAGTTTCTAAAGCATTGTTGACCTCTCCTGGTCCACGGCAGGGAGAGAGGGTCACTGTCTTGCTTTTACAGAGCATTTGCCACTGTGAAAGACGAGGGAAGTGTGTGTGGAAGTGATGCGAATCCTTGATGTACTGGCCAAAAGATACCAAAAATTTAGAACGACCTGCCCTGCTCCTGTTCTAGTGCTCTGTGTGTTAGAGAATGCTCATGGAAAGTCCTGAATGTTACGTGCTGATGTGTTTGATTGTCCAAGAACAGAACTTCTGCTCAGTGTAATAGCTGCAGCTACCTCTGTTGGATTTATTTTTCTTTTTTCAACTAGTGCTGAAGGTGGAGGAGAGCAGAGGAGAGCTGCACTTTTTGGGTTTAGTTACATCTTTTTTCTCTTCAAGAACATAAAACTAACACATGTAATTGTTGAGTTAAGTTGAAAAAAAAAAAAGCCCACAGATTTATTTTTTTTTAAGTTGTGTCTTAAATGAGAGACATGTATGTGATTAAACGTAGTTAATAGATTAAAATAAACTGTGGTTAGATAAAATAAAACAGTTACATCTTAATGAAAATATAAACATGGAAATGAAGACCAGAGAACTAAATTTCAGAGGTTTTGTATCTGGTTTTGATCTGCTTCTGTAGAAGTGTATCTGGCCTACCTGTTCTAGTAAGGAAAGAGGACTAAAGGAGTAGAGCCTGGCTGGTGCTTAAGAACTGAGCTGAATTTGGTCTCTAGAAACATGGGCAGACATTCAAGTGAACCTGTTAGTGAAGGGTGATACCGCAAAATGCTATCAGCTGGAGACAACAGCCTTTCAATTACTCTTCTTTGACTAGTGAATGAATTAAAAACACCATGCAAACTTGTTATTTTATTTTTCCAAGTTCTCCCAGCTACCAGGCTTGCAAACTCAGTCTGGCCTCTGAAAGTCAAGCCAGTTCTTCTGCATGTGTGCATTGTCACCACTAATAAAGATTTTGCAGTGACAGCTCTGTTAAAAATATCATTGAAGATGTGCCAGCTGACAAAAAACCACCCTATTGCCTATAGCAGCGCCTGCAGTGCTAAAGGAGTGACTGTGATAAAGAGGTACATCTGTCAGAAAGCTAAAGCAACAGGTCTCTGGAATACATGCAAGGAACAGCTGAGTAAATAAGGTATTTTTTTTTGCAGTTGCTTACCGCCCATAAATGGACTCTACAAGCGAACACGGAAAAATCGTAATGAGATCTGACATGTTCATAAGCAATGCTGTAAAGAGACTGGGAAAAAGAAATGCTGCATGGAAAGGTAGCTAGCAGCAAAGTAGTGATGCCAGAGGTGTTGAGCGTGTCAGCTGAGAAAAGCAAATAGAAGTGTGTGTGTGAAAACTAAAATAGTGGCATATCCCAGGTCCCTGGGGCCTGGTGGCACTGCAGAAAGTTCGGAGCCACTTCTCATGACTGGCACGGTTAAGTTCTACTTTGCCCACCCTCTCAATATTTGTTTAGCTTTACATCTATTTCAGTTAACTTCTTGATATTCTGTTTATTAGAAGAACATACAAATACGCTCATGAGAAGTCCAGAAAGAGAGGAAGCCCTAACTCTCCCCAGCATCAGGGCAAGAGACACACACTGCTCCTAGTTTGTGAGTAAATCTCAGAGCTCCCTGAGTCATGAAGCAGAGTTCTACTGGCTGATCTGTTAAAGACAAATAAAACTCTTAGAAGTCTGTTGGTTTTTTGGTTTTTGTTTGTTTGTTTGTTTGGTTTTTCCTACTGCTTATCCTATGTGTATCCTGCTGCCTAACTCCTATCTCACTAATACAGGTCCAAGTGGGAAATGCTTGATTCAACCGCATGCCCATTTGTTCTGTGAGCATTCAGTCCTTCAGAAAAGAAACCATTTATATCATCTAAAGAACATGTTGGTCAGTTACAGAAGAGCAAATCCCTTTGCTTTTCACACAGGCACACAGGCACTGCAGATAAGGAAGAGTCGTTTAGGCTGTCACTGTCTCCCTGCTGGGGGTTACTGTCACCACAGCGGAGTGGGTGGGGATTATGCTAGTGCTCCGTCTTCTGCTTCATTGCACAGCCTGCCAGGTTACTTCAAAGCACGTCTGGTGGTGGGTTCAGTTAAACTGCCTACCCCATCCTGAGCCTCAAGCGAGTCTCTGCTGACTTGAAAGGCTGGTGACCTTCAGCTGCTCATCAGGAGCAATCAGAGAGGGACAGTCACCCACCAATACAGGTGGATCTAGAAGAAACCTGGTGGCTGGGCACTCCTTATTACTTGTCCTCTGGGACTGTGTTCCTTCATTGCACACTTCAGACAGCACAGGAGTGCATACTGCTCATCCTGTATTGCTTCATATGAATTCCACAGGTTAAAATCAACACCAGGTATAAACAGTGTAGCTTGAGTGGCATGTCACCTTTCAGAGAATCACAGAATGGTTTGTGTTGGGGGGGACCTTTCAGGGTCATCTAGTCTTTTTACCTGTTCCTTGTCTTCTACCCTTTCTGCAGATTATGCTTTATTTCTAGTGGGGCACTATTCAACTGCAGCAAGTACCCTTAAATGGATAGGCATCAACGTTTCAGAAATCAGAAGTCCAGCATGACTAAAAGTTCATGTCTTCTTTCTCCCCACTCTGTCTAGACTTTATAGCCATTTGCAAGTGTGCCAGAAATACTGTTTTACAGTAATGTTTACATAGTGGCTTATCAAAATATTGTTACCTAGTTAAAAGGAACTTGAATAAATCTTTTGAGTCTGAACTGACCACTGGCTGCCATAGTTCATGGGATTATCTTTTATAGACACTCCAAACAATGCAGACAAGATCTGGAAACTGCCTGTCTTTTAACCCCCCCTTAGAAAATCTTTAATTTTGAAAAAGTATCAGCTGTGGGACTACTCTGGTTTACAGAGTTTAAGGAATCTCTTTAACTGACTGCAAATATCTATTACTTCACTAGAAAACAAAAAGATGCCATATCAAAAATTACATGTAATCTCAGGAAGTGCAAATGTGGAATCATTGTATGACCCTAAATCATATGGCCTAGAGCTTGTCTCATGCAACCAATGCAGTATACTGTGGTTTTGAAAGTGTTGCTGTAGGTCAGAAAAAGGCCCAAGAACGGGTAATGCACTTGAGAGAACTTCAGGCAAATCTTCTGACACTCAGTGCAAGACTTCTCTTCTGATCCAAGGTGGATACAGTCAGTATGCTCTGGGGTCAGGCACTTTCTTGAACCTGGACCCTTTTCTAAATCATCTGGGTTCATTGATCTGTAATCTTTGTTTTGTGAGCAGGGAGTTCAGGCCCATGGCCTGTTTGAGTATATCTAGTAGAGAGTGACTGAGAGACTTGCAGTCCATCATCACTAGAGCATTCAGCTCTACAGATGTAGCTCTTTGAGTAGTTTTGTTCTGATTAAAACCTCAAATTGCAAAACCTCAGTAGTATTTCTGTGACCAGGAGCTTTTGCTTCACTGGACAACCTGACCTTCTGTTTCATACCTTGCTGCACTGATATCCCTTTAGGAGGAGTTCCAGAACTGCAGATCTGATAGAAAATTGTAGGTGACTCAAACAGTTGACACTTTGCTGGCCCAGGTGGGCTGGCTCTTGCATGTTGGTTTTCTACATGCACTCTTGTCTACTGTTTTATGGTTCAGGCACCATTATTATATTTTTATATATATATAAAACTTATAAATTTTCTTGAGTCAAGCAAGTGGGAAACATATGCTGGCATAGACTGGGGATTTTTGCTTGTTTGCAACTGAGTTAATAAAAGCTCATTGTATAGAAGTTACAGTGGTTATAAAACTTGGTCTCTAATAAGAAAAGATTGTATATACCTGGTGTAAAAAAACAAAAAAAACCACCTTAATGCTTGGTTAGACATCTTAACATAATGCAGAAAGAGATATGTAGCAAAGGGCTTGGTATTGTAATTAGCCATTATAATCTAAGATGTTTCTGGGAATTAATTTTTTTTTTTACATTAGAATATTCATTAATTGAACTGTTTCTCATTTTGGTGTTGACAGAGTTTTTTCCTCACACTTTTGAATACTGGGTATTCATATGAATTATGCCTATCTTAATACTGTTTACAAGTTTTTATTTGATTGTGAAAAGCATTTCATTATGTTTAATTTAGAAAAATGAGAGTTCTTTAGTTCCTGTCTGTAGCATCTATTAGAAGCTCAATTACATTTGCAAATTCATTTTTTAAAATCATTATCATTTTAAGATTAGCAATTCTTTAAAAATCCATCATCTGAGTATGTGAGACTTCCCAGTTCGCTACGAGTTTTCTCTCCACACCCTTCCCCTCTAAGGAAATAGAATGGACCAATTAATTTTGCAAAGAACTGAAGATCAATGCAAGTCTTTGAAATGGGGCTATCAATTGTGAATTTGAATGAATAGCAGTTGTTTTCTTAGGGAAACAAGATTATCAAAAGTATGTATTACTTGCCTTCATTCAGCATTGAAAATATGATACAGAGATGACCTTTGAGAAGTTGAGGGAATGCCAGCTATTGAGGATGCAGATGTTTCACCTGCATAAATCATGCCTGTCCTTATATTGCTGTTGAGGATTAGGTACAACCCCTGTGTCTATAGGTGCGTCTCCAGGGAAGGTGCTTACAGAGCTCTACGTAGTTGACTTCAGTTTATTAGTTTCTGGAAGACTATGAGTGGGATTTTCTGGTACTTAATTTTTTTTTTAAAGTGAATTCAGTTTTATGTGGCCTGTCATTGGGCGTTTCACAGACTTGAAGAGGTGCTGGGCAGCGAGAGCTCCCTTGCAGAGGGCTGGCTGAACCCCATAGCTGGTGGAAGCGATGGGCAGAGCGTGCTGCTGGCCATCAAGCTCTGCGACGAAAGGGGTTATGGATTACTAAATTATTTTCTTTCTGTAAAAGAAATGTTGTCACAATTCCAACTATATATACAGTGCTACTTGTGTAATAGCCTGCCTAATTCAGATTAATTGTAGCCTTGCAGTGATAAAGGAGCTTCAGCACAGCAGTTACTCTGTTGTACAGATGCAATTAAAACCATATCAGTGTGGTATAAATAATGCTAAATTAAGTTGCTGTCCTGCCACATGGTGGCAATTTTGAGCTAGTGCACAATGAAAGCTAGCATCTTATTTTATTCAGAAGGAGTAACTACACCAAGAGTTTCTAATTTACTTGAATTGCTCTGTAGCAATGTTATCACCCAGGAATATAAAGTGTGTAAAGTACTGTCACTAAAACATCACTAATAATAATAAACCTTGCCTATCTTGCTGTCCATCTTAGAGCCAAGCAGAGCTTGACGTTTACATCTGGTAGTCATGGGATACATGTGCTAGTCTGATATGAGGCCAAAAAGAAAGAAGTATTAGCACATTAAAATTTCCTAGTGGGAAATAAATTATCTGCTTCAAATTATTTACTTTAACAGTTTTCAAGACAGTTTTAGAAAATGCTAATACAAATTATGTAGTACCAATTAGATTTTCCTGGTTTATTCAAGCATTTTGGGAGCAGAACTCTGTTCTAAAGAACCATCATTTTTTCTTCTGGGAATGAAAAAGCTAGAAGATGCCAGCCTAAAATTAGGAAATTGCTTTTTATACTATTTATATCTTGCTATTGCAGAGCTTTACTGGGAATAACTTTAGGAAAAATGATTACATCTTAAAATAATTGGGGGGGGGAATAAAAGACTAATATAAATCCAGAAAATGTCTTCTGTAGCCTCAGTAGTACCAACCTGCATTGTGAAAGGGCAATTCATTTTGTTTACAAAGCAGCCACACAACTTCACCCTGAACTTTCTTATTTTGGAGAGATGTGGAAATAAAGCTACCTCGCTCTCCATGGACCCTCCAAGTGCTTAAGTTATTATTGTTTATACCTTAATGCTTCATGTGCTTTAAAAACACCTGTAACTTCATCCCTGGGAAAGCTCTGAGTGTTTTAAAGGTATTTCTCAGTATTCCCAGCGTAGCTGGAAACAGTAACAGGAGACAAAGGCAAAGCTCTGTTGGAAAGCTCTGCTTTCAGTAGCTCGCTAATTTAATAAAGCCTTATTAGAGTAAAATGATTCATCTGTAAGCAGCCTGTGAAAATTGTAGTAAGCACGGTAAGCAATGCACTTCTTTTTTTCACTCTTTGGGGCAGTGTTTTTTCATGCTGTCAAAGTCCACTACAAGGAATGCTGTGATGTGCTGCAAAGTTGTTTGTCAGTGCCTCGGTTTATTTTTGCAGAGAAGTATTGATTACAGAATGAGAAACATTTGGTTTAACAGCGATCAATGAGGAGCAAACAAAGGACACTCTGAAGTTTGACTCATTTAAATTTGAACGAAAATACTGTACTTGGTGCCATTTATGATAGAATAAAAAATAATATCTGCTCTCTGTTCTTGTAATCACATTTCTTTCCCGTGATCTGTGAGGGAAGTAAGGTTAGACAGACAGTAGCCTATAGTCTCCTGTGTGCTGAGTTTGGAACCAGGTTGCACCAGGAGAGTGGATCCTGCTTCATGTGGGAACCTCAGGGCTTTGCAGGAGGGTGACAAGCAGCTCCAGCAGCTCTGGAGGTGAACACAGCAAAGAGATTTCACCCACCTTCTCTGTAAAACAGATGATGGTGAACCATCTCAGACTCCTTGACCTGTTTGTTTTGTTTGGAGTGGTTTTTTTTGCAGGACCGAAACACAAGTTCTCCCTAAATATCTGTAACATAAAGAACACTTGCACTCCCCTTTAACCAAGAGTGGGCCATGGGCAGCTGGGGCTCAGGTATACTCTGTGGCACTTGAACAAATACCATCCATTATGTTGAGGGATTTAAATATTAATTGTATCAGAAAAAATGAGTTACTTTGTTAAAGTAACCAACTGGGAGACCAAGTTGCAAATTCCAGTTTCTATTTCAATTAATATTTCATAGTTAATTATTGAAAAATGGAACTGTTTCACCATCCCTCATCCCTCTCTCATCTCTTATCCCTGGTTGTTCCATGGCTTCTGCCTGCAGCAGTCTCTCAAAAGCGGTGTACAAGGGTGATAAAATAGTGGGTTTGAGTACTTTGAATATGCATATTTATTCGTAACAGTATTGGGCATTGGCTTGCTAGAGAAACTGATTTTAATGTGCTTCCAGTAGTTGCTATTTGTTTGTGTAATTCTGTCGTTGTGTACTTTTGGGTGGTGTCCTTGTCTACTTTTGTGGCCAGTTGATTTTTCTGTGGCTTGTAGGATGTTGCGTTGCAGACCAGGCTATTATTCTATGAAATGATGACATTTATGCTGAGGTACCAGATGCATGGCATCAGAAAATGCATTAAAACCTATATAAATACTCAGTTTAGGTTAGCAATGACTTAATGGTACTTCAAATAATAATAAAAAAATTTGAATTCCTTTCTTCCCCTGATTTAAATTCATTGCAAAGTATCTGTTTGAAATCAATATTAATTACACAGAAATTGTGACCCTCTTTAGCAAATGCTTTAAAATAGTTGTTAAAAAATTAATGTGAAGGTTATTAGCCTGATTTTGAGCAACATTAAGCCTGTGTTAAATGTGCTTATGTAGATTTTTTTTTTGACAAAATAGTGCTCCCATGTTGACATAATTAGTAGTACCATAGTAAAAACCTTTCTTATGATGCAGTGGTGAAGAAAAAAAATAAAAATTCAAGAATATAGAAGAATCTTCTATTTAAACAGCAGCCCTTTTCACTACTTATAAGGTAACCTTGAAGATGAGATTATATTTTTGCCCCTTTTAAGACATTTTTTAATTAACCAGTCAGTTATATGTAGCTATTCTTAAGTATTGCTTTTCATAAGACTCAAAAATAAGCTAAAAAAAAGGAAAAAGGAGGAACTAGTTCCTATGTCTGTCTGGTTCCCTTATGAGTAGCACCAGCCTATACAGCATGCGTGGCGTGTGTATACTGAATCCCTTTAATTTTTCACTTGCAATTGTCTATAGTTTTAAATCTTGATACACAGCTACATTTTTGTTGAGATATAGATAACAATATTGATCAAAAGAGCAGTATTATTTTTATCTGAAAGATGAATTAATAAGTTAAAAATAAAACTCTCTGGTTTGGTGGGTTGGCCTCGACTGGCTGCCAGGTGCACACCCAGCCACTCTCTTGCTCCCGCTCCTCAACGGGTCTGGGGGAGAAAATAAGATCAAAAAGCTCATGGGTCAAGATAAAGACACAGCGATTGCTCACCATTTACCCTCACAGGCAAAACAAACTCAGCCTGAGGAAGATTAATTTATTACTAGTTAAAATAGATTTGGATAATGTAAAACGAAGGCCAATTTAAAACACCACTTTCTGAAGTGCAGCTTGGGGAGTCTGATTCCCCGGCTTTCCTTGCCGAGCAGTGCAGGGGGCTGGGGATGTGGACTGGGGTCTGCCTGTGACACTCCCTCTCTGCTGGACCTTCCTTCTCACAAGTTTCCCCAGCTCCAGCGTGGGCTCTCCACAGGCTGCAGCCCTTCAGGGAACGTCCCCCATGATCCCCCCACGGGCTCCAGGGAAATACCAGTGCCTGTGCTCCTCCCGCTCTTTTCCCCAGTTCTGGGCACTCCCTGGGCTGTTCCTCGTACTCTTTTTCCTCCCTCCTCACCACCTCTGTGGCATTTTGCCCTTTCTTAAACACATTTTCCCAGAGGTGCCCCTGGCATTGCTGACGGGCTGAGCTGGGCCCTGCTCTGGGGCCATGGCAGAACCATCTCGAACCGGCTGTGCCCGGCACGGGGCAGCCCCAGCCTCTGCTCACTGAGGAGTCCCTGCAGCCACAGACACACAGCACTGACCGCATCCACTGACACTAAGACAATGTAAGATTATTAGGGCAGCACGTGATGGAGAGGCAGGGGAAGATGTTTTTAGGGGGAGAGGCAGGAGGAGCGAGCTGGCAGCTGGGCAGGTTTAACACGGAGGGCACAAGGTCATCAGCACGGAGAAGGGAGAAGCAGGTCCAGGAAAAAGGGTGGGATGAGACCAGAGGGTTTTGGAATTAGAAATCTGCTTGTGTTAGTCAAATGCTTGACCCTGGTGGAGAGAAGTCCCTGAGAGCTTCTCTGAGAAGGAACTGGCATGGAGTCTGTCCCATCATTCAAACCATACATCTGTTGATTTCACTTGCAGTGACAGGTAAAGGAGTTAAACTGCAAGTCCCTGACTTGGAAGGCTTGAGTGTCAACCATGTTTAAATTTAAAGTTGACAGCAACATAGCCCAGAGAGGAAAAAGAGGTAAGGTGGCAGCCTTTCTGCACAAAACCTTCAGGTGCTGCGTGTTGACTTTGCATGCAAGCTGTCAAACTCTGGCCAGAAAGGAAGGGGCTGTTGTGTTCCTCCTGGCCCCACAGCACTGCACGCTGTCATCTGTCTTCCATGACTGCTGCCCACCAGGTCTGCTTCCATTTTGTCACCTCTGTGTTTTCTGCTGGCTGTTGCAGCGTCAGGGGTCACTCAAGAGATGCTTGCAGTTGGGTAGAACATCAAAGAACTGGGTTCTGGTGTTTTTCATCACATCCCAAGGGAATTAAAGGAGACATAAACAGCTGAGCACCTCTTAGGAGACACTTGTCACATGGCTGCACTAGGTCATTCCTTAGATGGAAAACGTGGCTCTTAACCAGTAACGCTGAAAATAAGCATTTTCTCTTGGTCTCTTCATGGAGTGCTGAGGAGCCCTCTGTCAAATAGATGTGCTATTTTCAGTTTAGCCATAAATAGTTTTCACGCGTTTTGTTTTGATCATTAGTATCTCAAATTGGACTCCTTCCTTAACTTTGAGGAGACAAGTTAATGTGTGGTACATGTCCCTGACTGGATGAGAAATGAAACATTTTGACACGAACATTTCTGCAGCTCCACAAAAAGGAACTCGTTGAAGTGCAAATGCTGGCTCACGCGCATAATGAGCAGCTAGTGAAACTTGATTGCTGAAGTGTTCATGAAAAAGTAATTGCAAACAGTATTTGTTCAAGTGTTAAAATATTCCAGTACTTGCACAAAAGTATTGGTGGAGTTTGCTAACCCTGTCTTTCACTGTAGTTTGTTCACATAAAATTTTTGCATATTTGGAAAGTTACCAGAAATTTGACAGGGTGATGTGATGAAAGTCAGGCTATCTGGAGAGGCTGAAAAAGGGAAGCAAGAGTGAAGAAAGAGAAGCAAGAGTGATGTGTTATACTTCTAAGAGGTTATAGCTCTGCTGCAGAAAGCAAGGAGGGGAAGCAGGGAAAAATATTTTGAGCAGAGCTCGTGGAGAGAAGAAGCTGCAATTAAATAGGAATTGGCAAGTGGGAATGCATAACAATTTTGTTGGAAAATGTGATTTTCCTGGTGTTAAAACATACTGATGTATTTCACATGATTTTTAGGTTTTTTTTATGTAACCTTTTCTTCATATGGCATGCTAATTGTAAGTTTCCAGTAAACTTATATTCACTGTAAAACCTTGAGCCCTTTCTGGCTAGTTTCCTTTCAAACACCTTTATTTTGCACAGGAATAAAGTGGGGTTAGCACAGAGGAGCTTATAAAGGGGCTCATGACAATGCAAAATTTCTGGAGAATTCAGAAAGATGTTACCTGCTTCCAGGAGACAAAAAAAGGGGAAAAAAAAATATTTCTGTTTAATCTTGGCCTCTTTGTGTTAGGCTCACTTCTCTCTTCTGACACTTGATGATGGTCTTTTCTGAGTTTGAATAAAAGTGTGGTTCTCTTTTTGTGTGCATAAGATCACTACTGCTGGGAACTATTTTCTGTGTGTAGTATGCATGAGTGTTTTGTGTCCTGGAAAGGGAAAACTTTCCAAATGTGTGTGGTCTCTGCTCCTTCCACCTGCCCTACAGTATTTAATGTCTGTGATCTGGCCGAAAGCAGATTTGCTTTCTGCCTGTTTGGGAATGGCAGAAGTGCCTCAAGGTTGCAAATAAATTCTTGTGAAGCAGCACAAAAATGAAGGCTGATGGTGTGACTGCTGTGCAGCTATCCTGTGAGCTGACTTCCCCCCATTCAGACAGGAAACTTTCGGTATCTGGGAATTTCAGGGACATAGGTTAGTGCTTTTGTTCTTCATCTTGTAGCCTTGTGACTTGTTCGTAGTTTATCCCTCACCCTGAAAGGAGTGTAAGTTTTGTACAGCAAGAGTAAGTGCTCACATAACTAACCCTGCATCATAATGCTTGCCCATGAGGTGGCTGAATTGGAACTGGACATTTAACTCATTTCAGATGTTCCTAATGTTTAAACATTTCATCCCTGTAATGTTGTTCTTGTAATGTGAATTTGTTGTTGGCTTATGGGTCCTTTTCTTAAGGTAATTCCTAGATCCTTCCTTCTTCTTAAAAGAAACCAAAAACCAGGTCGATGTGCTGATCTTTTTGTGTAGGGAGGTAATGCAGATTTCCCCACATGAATAGAAGGAGCAAATGGTAGCAACAGCATTCTCTGACCTATCAGCAAGAGGTAAATGAAACCTAGAAATAGCTCATACAGCTCTTTGACCTATAGGGGCAAGTTTGGATTTGTGAATCTCTGCTGTCTATGCAGAAGTCTACTAGAGACCGTGGGTCTGTGATTAGCAGCAGCAGAGCCACGCCTGCAGGTACAGCACACTCATTCTGCAGGGCCAGGCAGGGGAGCTGTGTGCAACCTGCAGAACATCCTGGCAGCGAGGAGGAGGAGGAGGTGATGCTCCGCTTTCTGAAGTGGCACGTTTTGTCTCTCCCTCCCTGCAGAGAGCTGGCTTTGTGCTTAATGTAGAAGGAAGATTTATTTGAGGACCAGAGCATGGGCAGTGTAGCAGACACACAAAGGCAGATACTGTATTAGAATAAGATCACTGTGGAAGTAATGACGCTGAATGAGCATGGAAGACATGGCTGAATCTCTGGTCTTCAGTCCATTATCGTAGTTAAGCTGTTCCTGCATCAGGTAGCTCAGGCACAGTCTGGTGCTTTGAGTAATTTGAGTACTCAGGGGTTCCTAGCAGTTCCGGATTTTCCTCTAAGGTGCCTTATCAGTGACTGTAGGGACAGTTGCATTATTGTTTTTAAGCCCAGTTTCTGCAGACATCAGTATCTCCTGGAAGTTTGTCTTAAGCCCTGGATGGTAACTATATATTTATTTTATGTCATTTTCTTTGCTACTCTCTGGAAGCTCTAGATGTCTCTTTAGCAGCGGTGAAACACCTCAGGAAGAAAAGAGGCTAACAGTATTCAGCAAGGGCCTCTGGAACAGTGTAATTTTGAAGCTGACGATGGTGGGATCTAAGCTGGAGAAATACTGACTGCTCTGAACATTCTTTCTGTATCATTAGCCTGAGTTACCCTTCGTGAGCCGTACGTACGTACTCTTTGTACAGCTGCAGTGTGTCTCCGGCCCGGTGCTGAGCACTCTGCTCTTAGCTTGTCAGAAACCCAGGATTACTCATCACCTGGCAAAACATGGTTATGTAACAGTAAGAATAGTAATTAGATCATTTAGTTAGTATATTTATTTTCCAGCAATTTGTTTCTTTTCCATTCTCCAGCTATTGCATATGACCAACTAGACAGAAGCCCTCTGTTCTCTTGAGTAATTCCCTCTATTTTTTCAAAAGCATATAGATATTTCATTTAATCCTTTGCAGCCTCCCTTTGTGGCACCTGCTTATTTATCACTGTCTTTAAGATCCCTTTTCCACTTGGTAATGTTCATATTTTTGGTCCCTTGGTTACCGCTATTGTAAATTATTATCCAGTAAGATTTATAGCCGTGAGACTTGTACAAATAATCTGTCTCCCCCGTTTAATGGCTTAACACTAAGATACCTTTGTTATTTTCTAATGAAACTCTGTGTATAATTTCTAGATAAATTTGTGCACGTACGTCATGAAAATTTAGGTCAGCAGTGGAACTATGTCAGATTGTCTGACAGGCTACAAATCGCACTGCACCATGGGCACGGAGATTTTTCAAAGCATATAGGTGGTGAACCCACTGCAGCTTTACAGTGATTTAACCTTTTCTGAGACAGCTGACATTGGAAGCCCTTCACTGGTGCAGGATAATGTAGTACCACGTAAAGTGCTTGGGTTTTTTTATTGATTTATTATCTCATTTAGATGCAGAAGGAAAAAATTAATTTAATTTAATTTCTGTTTAATAGGGCTACGTGGAAAAGGGCGTATGTACATTTTTTTAATTCCAGTAGCACTTTTTATGACTTCTCAGTTCATTCTCCTGCTCCTCCTAGATTGCATTTACCTACTTTTAAAATAGGGTTTTGACATCATTAGGTACCCTTTTATATGATGTTCTTTTTTCATTTGTTTAAAAAAAAAAGAAAAAGAGAAAAAAAAGAAAAGAAAAAAAAATTAGGCCATGACATATGTAGACTTATCCAATTAGTGCTGTATGTTGTGGATTGGGTTTTCTTGGTCCTGTGTTTTAAGAATTAGCAACAACCATATGCTGTTTGCCTTTGAGAACTATTAGAAAAATTAATGACATTTTTGTTTCTCTCATATTTATTTGATTGGCATTCAGTTTTTAACAACATAGCCTTTGTCACAGTGTATCAGTAAATGGGTTCAAATAGAATCTGTCCTGCTGAAAGGAATCCTTTTCTCAGCCAAAACAAGGAAACCAGTGGCAGCAGAATCAGGTCCTTCCCTGCTCATGAGATTGAAACATTAATCAATGGGTGATGACTTGTCGTCTTGACTTGGTTCATGCTTCCCATGTCCGCATACAAGCAAGAGAGATCCCAGATCTCAAATAGAAATTTTTACGTTTTTTTTGAGTGGAGGTGAAGAAAAAGAGTTTTGAAGGAGAGAGTGGGTGTTTATTTTTAGATATGCTGACTTCAGTAAGTCTGAGCTGAGTAAGACTAGCTCAGCGTGATGGGGATATTGTGAAAAGCTTTCCATCTCTAGTTTGTTATTCTGTGTAACATCAATATATAAAAAACGATGGGACTGGATAGTCAGGGTAACTATTTTGAATGTTTAATGATTTTTTTTTTTCCACCAAATTAAATCTTAAATTATTTCTAAAAGTGTGTTTTATGTGTGCAACTAATAAAGGCTTTTTTATGGTCTTTCAGCGTGAGAAGCTGATACATGAGTTGGAGGAAGAAAGGCATTTAAGACTTGAGAGTGAAAAAAGATTACGGGAAGTGACACTGGAGTCGGAGCGGAGCAGAGCTCAGATGCGTGGGCTGCAAGAACAGTTTTCCAGGTATGTTGTACAAGTAAACTATGTTCTAAACGTGGGGAGAACATACTTCAGTGCAAAAAGACTGATCAAACCTGTTGATAGCTTCAGTGGATGGAATCCAAGACTGCTCCGCCTCTGAAATTCTGTAGACGTAATGGGCTCTTGGCTAAATGATTGTTAGCTTTCTGTAAAACTTCAAAGGCTTATGTATTGTCATTCTATGTAATGGTGAAAATTTTCATTTCTAGAGATTCTTGCATTTTTTAGAATTCCCAATAATTTTCTAAGTACAGGTCTTTGCAAAAAGCAAAAAATTTTTGGTAAGTCAATATTTGGTTGTTTGTTTCTGTTAAGCAATAAGAATGGGTTTGATCAATCTGAATAAAGAGAAGAAAAAAAAAAAAAAGATGCCTTTTATCAGCTTGGCAATCACCCTGCTGGAACACACTTCGAATCTCTTCCTGCACTGCCTGGACCAGAGCTCTGTGCCAGAACAGAGCTCCACTTACAAGGGAACCATCTTAGAACTGGGATTTAATACAAACCGTTCATATGAAGACAGTAAGGACTTGAGTTATTCATTCTTTTCATGATGCATGATGAGATCTTGTACATCAAATAGAATTCTCTATCATTTTTGTCACATGAACAAACAAAACAAAACAAAATCAAAAGAGACAGTAGAATTTTTATGTTGTTTATTAAACAAGCCATAGAGTCTGTTTTTTGATTATTTTTGTTGGGGTCTTTAGGGTTTTCTGTGTCGGACGTTTTTTCTGCTTTTTCTTTTCCTCAATGTCTGCCATGCTGCTTCTCTGATCTGAAACTGGGTTTCTAGGCAACACTGCAAAAGCTGTTAAAAGCAATAATAAATTTGCTCTGATCTGTTATTTTGTTTTTGGAAAATTTCCATTAATGCTGTTCAGATTTTAAGAAACTGTCAAAGTGTTCAGATAAGTCTGAAATTCTCTTGTTAAAAATGCTGAGGATATTTCTTTTTTAGTTTTCTGTTGTTCTGAGATCTTTGGTTTTAATTTTTACTTATTCTGATGAGACTTCCTGAGTAATAAATGCAAAAATCCACCATACGAGTATTCTTGGTTAGACTATTTTGCCTATTATATATTAACCTTTGTTTATGGAAGAATTTCCTGAGGTCCTGATTTTAGAGCAGTATTATTGTTAGAGTAGCTAGAAGCCTTTGAAATAAACTTTAAAGATGTTGGAGCCATGATTAAGAAAAGAAGAAGTGAGGGGAAGCCAGTCTCCAGAGTAATGTGACCAGTAACCTGGTAAAATTTTAACTGCTGCATATTTAGATCTTTTCAGGGCACCCCTTCATTATTCCTGTGAAACTGCACTAGTCTAGTTCAGTTCTACAGTGTTTCTGAAAAGAATAATTATATTATTAGTTAGGATGCCTGAAGTCCACTATCTTCAAATGAATCCATTCTTTTTCTTCCATTACTATTTGCAGTCTAGCTTGATCTGATCTATCAAGAAGCAGAGGGATGCAAGTTCTTTGGATTAAAGTTGTTTGTCTCTTTGGTTTTTTTACCTCTGATTGAGATAAAGGTGAATGCTGTCTAAATCAGTGTGATGTACACAGTAAGGCTGGCTGCTGTGTGAAGACAAACTGAAATATCCCTTTTCATCAGTGGCATCTTGGTTGGCCCTTGTATTGCCAATGATGAAATCTGCCTTTGGCTTCATTGGGATATGATCTTATTTTAGACCAGATGCTAGGAAGACAATGAATCACTTAAATATTGCATTTGCATTTAAACCATTGCATTCATTACGAAGAATCTTAAAGGTTATCTTTCTTATGTTTAGTTGAATATTATGGTATTTACTTGCACAAATAGACTTTCTCCCTAAACAGATGTATTTTTTAGTACCTCGCTTGAGCAAATAATGAAGCTAGAAACTGGATACTCTTGTGCTGCATGGAGATTCTTTATTATATGAAGGATTTGAGGCTTTTTTCTCAACTTGAGAACAAATAAATGGGACAAGACAGGTGATGATGGGAGGAGATGTTAAAATCAAGAAAATCAGAAGTACTTTGGAAGAAGATGGCTAGAAAGCAATACTTTGGGCCCAAACATTCTGGCTTTCAGATGCAGATAGTCTAAAGTAATAACTTATGTTATAGTATAGATCTTTTAAATATGTGTAATTCCTGAACTGAATGGATTTTTACATAGGCATTCCTACATATATATATAGGATGTTTAGTGGGTTAAACTGTGATTTGGAGGATGTATCTTTGCATCTCAAAATATTTTCTCTGTATCTTCTAAAAACTGAAACATAATAGTGTGGAAAGCTGTAAGCTGACCTTTGTAATCAGGAGAAGAAGGCTGCCTGTTTCTATTTGAAATTCTGTGAAAACTTTAATCTGTCATATAAGCATATAGTTTGAGATTGAGGACTTCTGAAGGAAGGGAGTTTTTTTATTGATTGACGTTTCTCTTCTTACCAAGTAAGCAATATTCTAGGCTAGGAGTCTGAAATAAATCAAAGTTCTCTTTCTTAGCATCTGTATAAATCTACCAAAGCCTTAAAGTGACACAGTGGTTAGTTTGATAAATATGTGACAGTTCCTATAGAAGGAGAAAGAGCTTTTAAAACCAAATTTCTTTTCCAAAATTGTTTAGTGGTGTATCTGTATAGTGTAATTTTTTTTTTCTTATGTAGTTGGAGGTGGATGTATTTCAGGTGTGGAAAGATCCTGCAGGAAAACCATTTAATGCTATAGCTAGGATTTTACACTGTAGCTGGATGCAGTTATTTTTGCATTGCCTTAGTGCAATCTCACACTGAGGTGAAATCCTTGATGTTTTCTTTCTCAAAATCACTGAGACCTGGTGTGTTGCTGCAGCTGTTCTGTTAAATTCTATAAGGCCCTTTTTGGCATGACAATGTACAGATGACTGTTGCTCGAATGCATGAAGACTTACCCTTTAAATGCCTGTCAGCCCAGTTTCTTCCAAAACAGTGTCATGCAGTCTGACTTCCCCATTGTGGTTGTTGGAAACTGTCGCTGTGGGTCAGAGAAGATGATACACTGTGTCTCATGTACCTCCTTGTTCTGGGTTTCAGCTCTCCCTTTCCTACTTTCAGCATCTTCCTACAAGAGCAGGAATAGAAATGTAACAACCCTGCCCAAAGCAGGAGCTGTGATTTATAGTGTCACTCAGAAAGCACACTAATACACGTAATCTAAATTTATTACATTTCTCTTCTGTACATCAGCAAGCAACAGAAATCGTTGTCTGTTGAGTGCATATAGTACATGTGACTCCAAACTGGCATTAAATGCTAAAGCAGTAAAAGAGGCAGCTTTACTTAAGTTATTTTGATTACTGCCTTGGTGTAAATGAAACAAGTTCAATAAACACTCTATTGTAAAGTATATCTGTAAACAGTAATTGAAGAGGCTACTATCAAATCTTAAAATCCCTTTGGGTAAACTTCAAAACTTCTTTCAGTTAAGATGATGTTTATAGGTATCAGTGTCTGTGACTGGAAAACTGCCTCAGGCTTTTAAGAATGGATGTTATTGGAAAAGTAGGAAATGGTCCTTGTTTAATCTGCTGGGGTCCTGGGACGAGTGCAGTTCTCATTAGATTGTATTTCAGCATTTCCCTCACATTAATATTGACGATAGGGTTAAGCCTGTCACTTCTGACAAGGGGGAAAAATGACTACTACAAATCTAAGAACACTGCACATAAAAGGACTGACTGCGTGGCTTTTGGTTTAAACACATCCTACCTGTTCTTCTTCAATTATTGTTAGTTCCCCTCTCTCCATTCCAGCTCGTCAGCAGGTGAGTGGAATGGTCACTGTTTCCCTAGCAGCTGCAAGAAAGAAATTTTTGGCATTGCACTGGCATGTTGATGTTGCATCATCACATTGTAATTTCTAAAGTTACCATATCTGCTTGATGTAGAGATCACCACCTGCTTGCACTTCACCGACCTCACTGCCATGACTGGTGATACATGTACAACAGAGACTGTGCCTGGAGGGTATGAATCAGCAGGACACCTCAGTAGCCCCTGTGGTCGGTCAGTTTGTCTAATGTCCACTGAATGCCATTTTAAAACATTAATAACATTTTAATCTAGTTTCTGGGGAGATCAAAATGCTCTCCTGGCAGCCGTTGATGGTATTGCTTTGATTCTGTCATAGCAGGGATGAGTAAAATTCTATGTGGGAATTCGCTCCTTGTCTCAGAGGAAGGTTATAGAAAGAGCTGTCTACAATTCTCCTCTTCTCTTTTGTGTAGTTCTGCAGTAATCCCCTATCATCCTCCCTTCACGGCTTGTACTCAGGGTTATTGGAGGAGCAGAGTGTCACAAAGGTAGAGTTTATATCAAAGGCTGACCTTGTCATCCTGCCCTATGTTTTTAGATTTTATTAGAGGTACCTGTATGGAATGTTATCAAGAAAACTAGTGAGTAAGTATAAACCACAACTTGCTGACTTGAAATTGCTCCATGCCTGCTGCCTATCTCACTTCTGCACTTGCTGCCTCCTTTGCAGCTGACTAAGAATGTCCATCTTCAAACATGTTGTGGTAGGTTGACCTCGGCTGCCTGCCAGGTTCCCACCCAGCTGCTGTCTCACTCACCTTCCTCAACAGGACTGGGAGGAAAGATAATATTAAAAAAAAAAAGTCTCATGGGTTGAGGCAAGGACAGGGAGATCACTCACCAACTACCATCAAGGGGAAAGCAGACTCAAGGTTCAATTTAATTTATTGCCAATTAAAAGTAGTGTATGATAGTGAAACACTAAGACAGATCTAATAATAGCTTCTCCTACCCATCCCTTCTTCCCAGGCTCAACATCATTTCTCCGTTCCCGACTCTTCTACCTCCTCCCCTGAGCAGCGTGGTGGGGGGTGGAGCTGCTGCAACTGGTTCAAAACATTTCATCTCTGCTGCTCCTCAAACTTTTCCTCTGCTTCAGCATGGGGTCCCTCCCACTGCGGTCTTTGTGTGCTGAGGAGTCTCTCCCATGTCCGGTGGCAGGGAGGTGGGGCTGATGTCTGCTTCACAGGCACCAGTTCTGGGGCTGCTGCTCTCAGGATTGCTTAGCTCTTGGCTGGACTGTCTAAGCCTCAGGACGTGGTGTGAATACCATTTTGCTAGGGCTTGACCCAGTGCTTAGGGTATCGATCTTGTCTTTTGATGAGAATTGACAGAGTTAAAGAATGAAGTTTCTTTTAGATTAGCGCTGATGGGGTGAGTATATTAGTATTTTTATTTATGTGCATGTATGACACCTAGGTACATACTTCATCTCTATTCATTGCTCAGAACTGTCAAGCACTATTTTAAGTAAGATCAAGGAGCTTTTGTGTGGCTAGATTTCACCTGACAGAAAATAAAGTAGCGGTCTTACTAAACCCATGAAATTAAGCCCAAAGAGGAGGCTGCCCCAGCTTGTATATGGAGTTCGGTCCAACTCAGTTCCTGGGCAACTTGGAACTAAATATGCTGGTTTCCTGTTGCTTGACCAACAAGAAGAAGAAAAGGGAATTCTACAATTTTTCAAACCAGGCTTCCATTTCATTTCCGTTCTTCTATTCTGTGTATGAATATGGTGGGTTTGAAAGTACATACCCATGACAATATCTTCAAAGAATGTGTTACTTCAATTTTCTTCAAAAAATAGAATTCTCATTCTCACGTTAGAAACCATCAGGTTGGAATACATATTTTCCTACAGAAGTTGAGAAGGAAGAAAAGCAATGAGGTCAGAGGGACTGCAGAGGACTGAAGAACCAGAGTAAACTCGAAACACAGAAGTCATGCAGGGACTGGAAGTTACAGCAAGCTACGCTGCATGATGTATGTTGACTTGTGCAACACTTTCAGAAAGCAACGGATTGCTTTGCTTCGGGCTCTATTAAAGATGCACATAGAGGTACATGCAGTTCCCAATCTTCTGCAGCCTCTTCAGATGCTGAAGCTACATTAAGAGCCAGCCCTGTTTCAATACCCCGATGCACTAGTAAATCATGTGGTGGTGTTTCAGAGCAGCTCTTAGTTGCTGAAAGCTTCTTTTAAGGGATCCAGAGAAATGGGTGATTTTTATCTTGCCCAGACAAACCCAGGGCTGTCCGTGTGCTCAGAAAATCCTGGGTTTGCTCTGTATTTATTTATATGCTGACAGTATGCGTCATACTTGTATTTCTGGAAGGCTGCATCTATTGCCTTCTACTGATTTATCAGAGCATGAAATGATACTCTGCTTCCTCTGTTCTAGTTAGCAGTACAATTTAATAGGATATAGTGGGGTGTTTTTTTTTCCTTTGCATAATGTAATAGATTAGCAGCAAAGTAGTACTAGGTTAGAGTGCAATCCTTCGGTGTACCGTGTCTTTTCAAACATACAAGACAGAGCCTAACATAAAAATATATCAACATTTTCACCACAATTTAACAGTAGGTTACCAGTGCTTATATACAGGTTCACACACAGCATATAATCCCCTCCATGCATTGCTTTTTGTAATAGAGAGATGGTTTGAAGATTCTCTGCACTCCCATAGCGTGGTCCTGACCAAGCAGAATCTATCTGCGTTAGACAGTGCGTGGTGTGTATCCCTCATCTCATTATATGGCTCTCTCATTCACAAAGTGAGAGATCCCACTGCAGGTGAAGGAAGCTTCTGGAAGCATGTACTAGATAATACTGTGCTCGAGATGAAGAGCAGGGATTCCTCTGTAGTGCTTAGGTTTACAGACCCATTTATGTCAGAGGACAGTGAAAACCTCGTTGTGGTCAGATTGCAGACTCCTTTGCTACTGCTGTTTGAAAAGATCAAGGCTCATGTCTGATGTTTATGTGCTGTGAAATCCTGTACCTGTTGAAGATCAGAGCTCTGCGCATTTCATTTTGCACAATAATAGGTATATTTTTGCAAGTATTTCTAGCTACAGATCATACTCCATTGAGAAGCATCTTTAGATTTATGAAAGGACGGTGCCGATAAAGGAGCTAAGTTCTGTTATTGAGTAATCTTGCTGCCTAAGAGCTGTGCAGCCATGTATGGTAAGATGTTTTCCAAGGTGGAGTGGGCCTGTGGTTGTCAGGAGGAGTTCTTTACTTATTGCTGGTTTGCTGTTCTTACAGATGTATTTTTAAAATCACGTTGGAACATGCAAAGTCCAAATACTGTTTCTTTCCTGCGAGTTTGGTTTCCTTTCAGCCTGGGAAATCAGGAAAGGCACAGATGTGTCACATGCTATTCTGCAATTCCTTGTTGCAGTATAAGGTAAAGAAACTATTCAAAACCAACACGTTCCTTCACATATTTAATAAAAAGTTTCCTTTGCTAGACATGATAGATACCTTAATTCCAAGGGCCAGCAGGAGGATCAGCAGATCTACAGAAAAAGAGCTGCAAAGATCAGCAGAAAATAATTTGTTTTCTTTTAGCTTATTTTTTCCCTTAAGTCAAGCCATTTGATATTAATTAGCTGTGGTCTAAAATAGCATCTTATAAATTAGCATCTGATTAAAGGAAGTGTGGTCTGGATGATCAGGTAGTGAGGTGGATTGTGAACTGGCTCAAGGAAAGAAGCCTGAGAGTTGTGGGCAATGGGACAGAGTCTAGTTGGAGGCCTGAATCCAGTGGAGTCCCTCAGGGGTCGGTACTGGGGCCAGTACTATTCAATATATTCATCAGTGACCTGGATGAGGGCACAGAGTGCACTGTCAGCAAGTTTGCTGATGACACCAAACTGGGAGGAGCAGCTGACACACCAGAAGACTGTGCTGCCATTGAGTGAGACTTGGACAGACTGGACAGTTGGGTGGGGAGAAATTTAATGATGTATAACAAGGGCAAGTGTAGAGTCTGGCATCCGGGAAAGAATAACCCCAGGTATCAGTCTAAGCTGGGGACTGACCTGTTGGAAAGCAGTGTATGGGAAAGGGACCGGGGGGTCCTGATGTACAGCAGGATGACCATGAGCCAGCAATGTGCCCTTGTGACCAAGAAGGCCAATGGCATCCTGGGGTGGATTAGAAGGGGTGTGGTTAGTAGGTGGAGAGAGGTTCTCCTGCCCCTCTACTCTGCCCTGGTGAGGCCACATCTGGAATATTGTGTCCAGTTCTGGGCCCCTCAGTTCAAGAGGGACAGGGAACTGCTTGAGAGAGTCCAGGGCAGAGCCATGAAGATGCTGAAGGGAGTGGAGCATCTCTCTTATGCGGAAAGGCTGAGGGAGCTGGGGCTCTTTAGCTTGGAGGAGACTGAGGGGTGACCTCATTAATGTCTATAAATATGTAAAGGGTGTCAGGAGAATGGAGCCAGGCTCTTCTCGGTGACGTCCAATGGTAGGACAAAGGGCAAGGGGTGCAAGCTGGAACGTAGGAGGTTCCATGGAAACATAAGGAGAAACTTTTTCACTGTGAGGGTGACAGAGCCTGGAACAGACTGCCCAGGGGGATTGTGGAGTCTCCTCTGGAGACTTTCCAAACCCACCTGGACATGTTCCTATGTGACCTGCTCTAGGTGATCCTGCTCTGGCAGGGGGGCTGGACTAGATGATCTTTTGAGGTCCCTTCTAACCCCCACCACTCTGTGATTCTGTGAGTTTTGGTGCTGCTGTTGGAATCAACAGGATTCCTGCGAGGTGCTTTGCCAGCCTTTTTGGGTAGAATATGATTGGCCCTGGGAACAAACTGTTCAGAGCCGACGCGGTCCCACCAGCTATCAGGGAAACAAAACAATGCATGTTCCTAATACCAAACTGTCCTTGGAGATCTGCTTCGAGCCGCTGCTTCCCCTGCAGTCAGCCCGGGGCTTCAGCTTGGATTTGGTTCTTCGCCTGCACTCGTGCTACGGCCCTTAATTAGTTGATGGCTTTTCTCATCCAGCTTGGCGGGCTGGGCAGTGCTGAGGGAGGTAATTTGGGGACCACAGCTCTTGTTTGCTGCAGCTGTTGGAAGTAAACATCCTTTGAGACTTTATCTGAGGCTCCTGCTGGGCGCAGTCGGTACCTTGGATGGGCGCAGTCGGTACCTTGGATGAGCGCTGTGTTCTGGCTCCGCTGCCGAGCTAAGGTTCTGGATACAGAAATAGATGGGTGTGCTTCACCCCGACTCCACGGATGAGGTAATGGAGGCTTGTAAAGGGTGTGGTGCAATTCTGTTAGGGTTGAGTAGCTCTGATTCAGATCGAATCCCCTGCAAAGGACGTAGGTCACTTAAATCTAGCGGTCTGCTGTCGCTTCAGGTGTCCTGCTGGCTGCTGGCAGAGCATGGATACCCGTCCATCTGCCAGCCCTAGGGTCCTTCAGGTACACTCATGTCTGAAACGGGACTGGGTGCCTCTTCTTGGGTAGCTGCCTCTGCTTGTCACACCCTGAAAGGTTATGGTCTAAGCCAGCAAACCCAGAGCTCCAATTTGGAGTTACCAGCAGCATGACAGGAGCTTGGGTCGCTCATGCTGCTGGTTGGAGCTGTGGGGAAAGCCAGGATATTAGGCTTTGAGTATCGCATCAGGGTCTGCTTGCTCCCTGGCCCTTTTCTTCCCCTTCAGAGACTCCTCCTGTGCATCTTTAGCTCGCAGACCGTGGTAGAGTTGTGGATGTGATTGCGTGTTTCTGTGCCTGCATGATCCTTGGCTCGCTCACCGTGCAGGACGGATGGTGCTGGGGGATTCGTCGCGGCTCGGTAGTCAAAGAGACTGTTGTTTGCAGGATCACAAACACGTTTCCTGCAGATGTTGAAATAAATGAGGCAGGGGGTTGTAGGAAGAAGAGAGGATGACCTCATGTCTAAGCCAATCGCCCAGTGGAGGGATGATCTGGAGAACTGGAACTCTGCCTCCAGGACACCGGAACCGGACAAATAACTCGAAGCAGGCCGCTCGGCCTGGGCCTGACCCGTGTTACGGTTAGAGAATGCACACAGGGAATTATCCTCACCTTGGTTTCCTCTGTCATCTCAAAATGATTTCGTGTCTCTTTGCTTGAGCAGCCAGGGGAAACGGTGTATTTTCTGCTGTGTGAGTTACAAGTTTCCTCCCCGTTGCGGTGAGCGGGTAGCCCTCGCCGTGCCCCGTCCCCCTCGCCTCGGGAGGTTGCCGCCGTGCTTCAGAAGCTAACGCTGCAGGGCTCCTTGACCAAGGTTCTCCAGTGGCCTCCTTGGTAGGACCCCGCTGAAACTTGAAAGTAACGAACCAGCGCTGCAGTATGTCCGCAGACACAGCGTTCCTTCCCTCCCACCTGCCTCCCTGTGCTGAATTTGGCCGATACAGCTTTATAAAATTAAGTCTTTGCAATTACTGTTGTAGGAGGAGAGATAATGGGGGATTTGTGCGGTGTGAGCTTTCTGAAGCTACTTCTGTTTTATGATAAAGGCGCCTTGTTCCTGTTGTACTAGCGCTGAGCTGCCGTGAGTGAAACCTCTGAACTGATCGTGTGTTAAAATCTTTCTTATTCGGACTTCCTTAGATTAAAAGGAATAAACAAACCCAGAGTAATTTCTAGCCCGAAGCTGTTGTGAGGGCTGGCAGGATTAAAGAAGGGATATTGTAATGTTCCAGTCATCGCAGCGAAACAAAATCATGATGGAAATGCCTGCGAATAATTGCTCAAGAGCAAGAGTTTTGGGAGTGACACAAAGCATTAGTTTTAAGGGCTCATTCTGCTCTGTCAAAGCAGAGGATCAAGGATCATTTCCTTGTTACCAAGCCCCACCTGGTGCTTTTTTTTTTTGTTTTTTCCCTTTTCACTCAGAAGCTTCTGCTGATGGTTCCGGTTTGACTGTGGTCCAGCTGATCTGAGAACCCATCTCTTGGTAGGTTTTTGACTGTTGGAAACAGTTCTGAAGCTCAAGGCCTCTGGTGACCCTTGATTTCAGCAGAAATCGTCACAAAGTGATGAGGAGACAGTGGCCTGGGAAGAACCTGTTTAAATCCTGCCGCCTGGCTTGCGGTTTGCCCGCCAGAGCTGCCCGTGGATCTCTGGAGAGCTGGGGTGCCTGGCTTTGGTCAGAATTCCCTGCCCACCTTTGCAGAGGATGCTATTCCTGCTTGGCCATCGTTCAAGGAGCAGCTGCCAGATGACCTGGCGTGTGCTGGTGCTGGGGATTAGATCCTGGAGGTTGTTTTCCGTTATTTTTCTGG